>OX403627.1:11848400-12401562 GCA_948107755.1 Campoletis raptor
TGACCTTCCACAGAAACACACAATATCGCAATATTTTAGTGGCTCATGTGCCACGTCACAGGTAAGTTTGAGAGGCAACAGCTTATACATCTAGTTAAGAAAATGGCATAGAACGAGATAAGGTGAAGATTAAGAGTACAAGAGTCGAGCGTTTGACCCGAGAAAACGAAAGAGGGCGCTTAAGTACACACGTCAGATAAGTGGTCTAGAAGACAAAACACGTGTACATTAACATTTTCATGTTATTTATTTCTCGAAAAAATAAAGAAAAAAAAATAATTCAAAAATTTTAACATCTTAATATTATGAATATTGGGATAATATTAAGATTCGTCACCGTGTTGCTACTAAATAAAATTCTGCAATGAGAATAATTTTGAAATAAATTAAAAAAAAAAAGAAAAACACATTTAAGTAACAATCTCCTCATTATTAGTAAAATGCTTTAAAACATTATTTTATTTTCTGACAAACTTTCACCAATTTTTCGATGGGACGATAGTGACGAGTTTTTTTTCACCTTCACATAAACGTTGACAAATTAATGACTTTTCGACATATATTTTGATGAAGATAAGTTATTAATTTCAAGAGTCAAACCTATCGGTAAATTTTTTTAAATAAATTTTTCACTTTTTTAAGATTATCGAATAATTGTTAAGATTTCACATTCATTAACAAAAGTTTATTATGTGAAGAACAGTAATGATTGTTCATTTTGAAGTTTGAATAAAAAACAAACAAAAGTTATTATTCGAAACCAATCGAAAATGACTATTGGTATTAAGAAACAAATCACAATTGATACAATTGACAGTATAATCGTATGTATCGAGAAACGAATATTTAAAGTACAGATTTTTCGGCAGATGAGTGTTCGAGCGTGACTCGGACGAGACATTAAAGAGTACGCAGACGAAGACGAAAAGGGAGAGGAGACTCGCATGTTTCGAAACGCAGAAAGCAACGCGCAGGCGGCGATCACTGCCAGGGTCATTCTCAACACCCTCACTATCGTCCCGTCGACTCAGCCGAGACCAGGAACACTATATTCCTATCGTGAGCGCGCTCAGTGCTCCTCGCGCGCGAGAAGAGCGCTTTCGATTTATCTGAAAATAATCCCTCATATAAATTTAAAAAAAAAAAATGAATGCATTAGCATTGACGCAGGTGTAAAAAACAATAATATAAGTTTTAAAAAACTCGTCGAACTTGTGATTATCGTAAATTTTTATTTGTTTTACGATTATGACGATCTTATGGATTTAAATAAAAACAATGGTGGTGATTATCGATCGTTCAAACTGGTGATTATAAATATATTTAAAAAACGACGAAAATTTCCGTATTCAACATAACTTTTATAAAAAAAAAAACATGTGTGTGTTTTGTGCTTGTTGCATATTTTGAAATACAACAAAAATCATTTGATACAACAATAATCATTTGATCATTTGATTGAATTTAGGACAAAATTTTAGTGTACATTTGAGTTTTTGATTGCACAATGATTGCTTATTTGTGGAGTCTACTTATATCTTCATTTTTTTACGTACGAGTTGGAAATTAAGTTCTGCATCTTCACAGACCAACGAAACGTGTGCGTTTGATAGATAATTCATTTGAAATATGTGTTGTAATGCAATTTTAAGTGCTACGAGACTTTTCCGGTATGTTTTTCATCCGCATAAACAGTTTGGAGGCGGAGCAAAGTATCTTCATAAATAGGTGATTCTTTTTTTTCTTTCTCAAGTTTGTTAAACTTTGGCGGGGGTTCCACTCGATGATTTAATCTTACCTCACCCGCGCCTAAGTTTGATCGAGTTTTCGGTACTTGCGACGGTCAAAGACTACCCCCTCCCCCCTCTCACCCCCCTTTATCGCCTTCTCAACCACAGTTTAGAGAGCAGAGAAAAAATTGGTAGAGAAGGGGAAATTACATAAAGTTTGTTAACAAAAATAAACGGCCTGTGGCGCATTCAGCATCCCGATACTCTCGCTTTTCGCATTTACAATATCGTCGAATTTCAACTCCCACTCTTTTCGGAACAACGAAAAGTTCGAGCTAACATTTTTCATCCTTTAATATCACTCTCGACGTCGAGAACGATTTATTATGTTTTTCGCCATTCGTTATAATATAACTAGCAAAAAATCCTTTTACAGGATTTATGACGAATATCCATTTGATTTTTTAATTTTAATGATTTATAATTATCCAACTTTTTTTTCAACGGTTTATAGATCGAAATCTGAAGATCCAACGATCATAATTCAACACTTTTATGCGTTACTTTGATTCAGCGTTCAATTTAACGAATTAAGCAGAGTGTAAAAATTTATATTGCATTTTTTCTTAAGATTGATATTCATTTTTGTTAATCTCTCGTTCTTTAAACGAACTACGGAATTTCTCGGTATCACTTCTTGTCCAAAGTGTTATAAACACACCCGCATTGTTGGGATTGGATGGAATCAGGTACGGGAGAGTTAATTCTGTACATGTTAAAATTATCATATTATTGCGACGAATGTTGAAACCTGCGGGAACTGCACAAACGATGTTTCAACGACATCTAAACACGATTTCGAAAGCAAAAATCAATAGCATTCATGCAAAATAGAAAAATGTACACAAAAACATTTAATCGTACTTTTCCTACTCATCTCAATGTTTGCATTTAAATATTGAGCCCGTAAACTTCTGACAGTCGATGGATAAGATAAACTTTTTTCATACGTTGTTTCGTCATTTTTTAAATTGATTTTTTTTCTCCACAATGTATAATAGCAATTTCCTTTTAATGTTCTATTTACTTTCTTCCATATTTCGATGCACTTTTTTTTCAAGAGACTATGTAAATTGAACGAATGCTTCTTCCCCTCGACCCAATTAAACGAGGCACTCAAGAAATCTCTGACACGTGCCTACATCGCGTAGACGGTGAGATAGAGATTTCATGTTGTGATGAGAAATCAGTTATTTCGCTTATTAATTATTTTCTGATGATAAATTGATAATCAATCATTTTACAGTGAATTCATATAACAGCACGTCTTATGACCTAAGAAAATATTTTACAAATAATGCAAATTTCCGCAATGTTATATTTTCGTGAGAAATAAATTTGAGAAGCAAAATTCGATTTTTTTTATCGGATCTTAAGTATCACCGCTCATTTTGTTCCTCGAGAGATTCTCGACAAATTCACCACGTCCATATTTTTCTCAGTTTTACTTCGTTTCTATGTTGCAAACAATTATTCAATCGGCAAAAAAATATTTCGTGAATAATTTGCTATAATTTTTCGATTGAAAGACTTGAAAAAAAATCTGCGCGGTGGATTTGTGGCGAATCTCCGGAGGCACAAAATGAACCGTCGTATACATTGAAGTCGCTTTAAAATTAGGGATAATTCTTCTAAAAATATCGATGGAAATATAAATATTGCGACATTTTGCATTTGTCAGTTGATGATTCTCCTAATTAATTGTTATTAGTATCTTTCTATGTTAACAAAACACGCTCTTTATTTAATTATGGTATTAAACTTTGTATATAACTGTTGCAACAATCTAACGCTCATTTGACTCGTGCGAAGCATCTAAAAGAATTGGTGAACGATTTCTTCATCCAATTAAAAAAAAAAAAAACAGATTAATCTGTACTTTCTTTCTCGATCCCTTGATGTCTCTATCAATGTGGGGCTAGAAAATCGTTCAATTAATGTTGACTCTGAAATAAGATTCATTCGAAATTAGACTGCGTTGTGTTCGCAACGAAATTGGATACTGTATCGAAGACTTTAATTAATAAAATTAAAGTACTATGTTTAATTTATAAATAAATGAAGTGTGTGAATTTTATGAATAAACACGATATTTTTATTAAATATAATAAGACGAGAATTCCAAAGCTGGCAAAGAACTAGTGCCCTTTAAAGGCGTCCTCGTCCTGTGGTCTAATTAAGCCAATTTGAATTCATCTCTGTCGCTTGCCTGCGTAGCTGAGAGACCAGCACTCTCTGAGATTTTTCCCAAGTCGCGTACCACTCCCCAACTTAAATCTCCATCTTCAACGTAACAAATCACAGTCTTGGAATACAGATAATATAAAATTCATGTCACCGCGTACTTTAGCGCTCCAACATTTCGCAAATGGAATAAAATCATTTCTCGGAGATTATATTCAGCACCATATAAAACGTAGTCTAATGGATTTTACGAACGAGTGAATGTGTACGAACAATGGTCTGGGAACCGAGAACGATTCGGGAGTGATGTTGGCTCTTCAAGATAAATATAATTAAAGCAATCGCGCAAAATGGTACAAACTGGTGATCAATTCTTAAATTACTAAACAATAAAGAGTACAACATCCTGTTAAATAAATGGTCATCTTTTTTTCACCATTTTGTTTATAAAGTTTACACAATATATATACATACATTGCAGTACACTTCATAAATCTTTCGTCGACACACTTCAATTTGGCCTCTCCGTTGACACACTGAATCGATTTGACTCGAAGCGTACTTTACCCACCTGTCAACAGCAACCCTTCGGTCGAATTTTATTGGAAAAATTCAGTTGTACGCTTTCAACATTCCTTAATACATCTGCATTCAAAAAATCGGAAAACAGTCCATTGAATGGGACTAAAAAATTATTTAAAATTATGACTTCTTCAAAATTTAGGATTTCACTTAAAATAATCATAATTCTTTCAGGTTTTCATATTCTCGAGATTGAGTACGGAGGATATATACTCGTTAAGGATGTTGTTCTTTAAGTTTCATTAAGTATTTAGTTTCGGTTGTCCGCCAAAAAATTTCTTACGCAGGGACCATTGACGTCAAAAAATTATTCTGGGTAAATAAGATCCAGACTGTCAACGAAAGATTGAGGAAAGAAAACTAAGGGGTTATTTAAATTAAACAGTAAAAAAAAAGTATAAGCAGGTAAAAAATTTTTGAACACAAAGCCAATCCATCCAATGCAAATGAAAAGTTGATTGATCATCGTAGAAAAGGGCTAATCGTGATTTACATAGACACTGTGCCCACGTGAATAAGTAACTCGATGCTGTAGAGGTCATTTCTCTTTTATCGTTCCCAAGACTCAAAAGTGATGGCGAAAAACAGGAAAGGGAAAGGAAGAAATAGGAGACAAGGAGTGACTACTGATTCGATTTCATCGCTGTGACGCACACCGAAGAATCGATGTCGAGTCTTACACCGCGTATTCCAATCGCTTTATCACTGTCTTCGAATCTTAGCTGCTTTATCCCCCCGACTATTGTCTTCTTTTGCTCTCTTACTCTTTCACCGTCTGTTTATTTTTCCGAGGGGTTGTGAAAACGAGCAAAAAAAAGTATAGCTAGCAAAGGTAAAAGACCTTAGAATCATGGTGACAAAAAAGTTTTATGTTGGCCCATTATCGTATGTCTAGAAAAATTGAGCCCAGTCCGATAATCCAAAGCATTTCCCCTCGATTTTCATGTATCGATAAAGACTTGAAAAAAAAAATTGCAAATTTTGTACTTTTTTTACAAATGTAGCTGCGAAACTCTTTCTATAATACAGTTTTTTTTCCTACTCCATGGATTAAAAAAAAAATCTTATTAATTGCCCAAAAATTACAACAAAATGGTTTCTTCTACGATTTACCTTCAAAATATCTTTATTTCATGAGTAAAAGTGCTCTTGTACTTGAAGCCATTTTTTTTTTTTGGTACACAGTCCGTCAATTCAAGAGTACAGCAGATGGGAATCGAGAGCAAATGTACAAAGAAGAGAGCCGGTGAGAATGCCGACAAGAGACGTCAGTCCTAGTGGACATGGTACATTCACCGGTCAGACTGTTTAACTATTCTCTCGACGCCCTCGAGGCTCTCTTTTCCACCAGTGAATTATGGACCGAGGTAGTGTGATATTTGTCCCTGAGAACGGGTTAAATTCTGAACGATATCCCTCCGAAAGCTTCCCTCACCCTTGTCACTTCATTTAACCCGAGTTCAGGATCAGTTAATTTATTTATTTACGTATTCATACGAGAGCTAGTAAAGTTACGTTCGAACGAACGACATTTGGCGCCAACAAACTCATCATGATTTCATTTTCAGAGGATTTCGCGTGAATAAATCCTGTTACTTTATACTCTTTTTTATGTGAATTTAGTACTGGGCACATTTTTATCGACATATAAAAAATAAAACAACTTTTTGGACATTTCTTTTCATATTGTGATCTAAATAATTTACAAAAATTTTAATAATTCCAAAACTTTTTCAACCATGTGCAGATGTAGTTTATTTTGTGTTGTAACAAATTATTATTACCACGTCATAAATAATTATATAAAAATGTGAGCAATATACTTCAATTATTTTTCATCAGTTTATTTCGTGATTGTTGTTGTTACTAATATTTCTATTATTATTATTATTATTATTATTGCTATTATTGAAATGATTCGAAAATTCGTAAGAAATTATGAGAAAAAAGTAGCCAACTTTAATAACGGAATCCGAACACGTAAGCCAATAGGATTTCTGACGTCCTCGGCTTTGTCGAGAATTCGTTTATTCTGCAGAAACGATAACGCTATTTTTATTCTAAAGAAATTCATGCCAATGCGTGGGTACGAGTTTCTATATACGCTTGAGCTTTGTGAATTCTTATTTCGACGAATGGTCGATTTACAAAAATCAGAGAATTGCCAACGACCTCGTATTACGGTTCAACGAGCTCCCGACATTTCAAGATTAATGAGGTTAATGAAACGAACCCTAATAAATGTATACGTATAACAACGAACCACTAAATGAAAGAGGAGAACTTTGCATATTTGTTTGCAGAAAAAAATTTTTTGTTTACATCCATGTGGTGACAGAAATATTGAGAAAAAAGGATTTTGTTGAATGTGTGTAAACTGTGGGTAGACGACAAAAATTAGTCCAATTGAACTCGGGGACTTGAGTTAATTGATCAATACATTAAGGCCATATTATTGTCTAGAATTATTTTTTCGCAAAACATTTTCATAATTGAATTGATTCAAAACTTTTGGAGCCTTGTTCTGGAAATTTTATATATACATCATTATTAATCGTTGAAAAACACTTGCGCATTTTTTCAGGGAAAAGAAAACTGATGTTGACAAGGTCTAAATTGTGTTCCCACGGTCGAATTATTTAGTTAAATGCATTTACATAAAGAATGATTTACGTTAAATTTTAACATTTTTGTAATCTATAAAATGAAAAATTGAAAATCATAAAATATATCATTGTGTTCTATGAAAAGTGTATTAAACACAAGAGGGCTAAAGGTCGAACGATCGGTCCAGTAGGCGAGGAATGATGAATGCATATCGGGCATAAGATTCGGTCAAAGAACAGGCAGGAAACAATCATTATTTCATTTTAAACAATTCGTCAATTATCCAATAAAATATGGATACAGAACTCAAATGGGTGGAATAATATTCAACTCATGGTGAGTTTATGCTGTACCTACATATCTTCATAAAATGAAGCACTTAATATTATATTCGTTCACTTATAACTTGGTATAAAATCATCATTTTAATCATACATCGATTTTAAAATGTCTAAATGATACCATCGAATAAATGTGCAAGTTGGATGTCATTTATTTACGTTTCCACTCAATCCTCTTGTATGTATACGTCAATTATTCTATAATTACTCGAAACTTGCAAGCAATTACCTCAGTCTCATTTATTTTATGACCTGTACATAATCAATCCATACATACGTACTTGTACTCGTACTAATGTATTGTATGATATGTCTGTGTGTCTATTCGAAGTCTGGCTTCCATGGAAAGGTGGGAAGTGAGGGTAGACTATTATAATGTAAATGAGGTTGACTTGCAGCATCGAAGAGAAGACAACCAGCCCAACCTCTTCCACGAACCGTTAGTTTTTATTCGTCTTGTCAAAAAATTTATCCTTTAAACCAGTGCCATTACATTTTTTTTCTCTTTCTTATTTCGGGGTAAATAATTCGATGAATAAATTATACCCTCTTAAAGCTTACATCGAGGGTAACGAGAACATATTTTTTCAAAATAACCCACCGAGATAACCTAATTTAGAACATTTCAATTCGAGGAAAAAATATTTGGATCACATCACAACTTTTTCGACTTGAATTTATTTTCTCTATTATTCGCTTTTGCGTCACAATAATCGGTTGATTTTTAAGGGTTTTATAATGAAACCTATACAATTCTGTAGAACAATGGAATATTTTACGTGATGCTACATTAGCGTCAATCCGAAATGAAATGTGCATTTTACGAGTCGTGTCGTTCCGGCAAAAACTCCATTGTTATAAAACAATTTTTATAGTCTTTATAACCATCTTTATTATTTCTGCTTTCAATTTCCAGTCGACATATTTTTTCGGCCGTACTCATATTTCCTTTTGCTGCATTATTATTCTGCCAATTCAGGAGGAAGAGGGTTCCAACTTTTATCGTTTCCTGGATACCGTAGATCCATCACGAATAAACGGAAAGTTGGATTCTTATATAAAGTTTTATTTATGTTGCAATTCATAAAGAACAAATTCTACGAACAATACTATTGCATTGTGATAGAAAACATGTGCTACAATGTTATTAAGTGGATTTTGTGCGGAAACAAGTTCCAATTTGGGACAAAACTCTATTGTTCTTGATGAAAATCCTAAACCGACTATAATGTGATATCATATGATACCAAACTCATCAAAAAGTTCCATAGAACTGGATGAAGCGACGCATTATTCGTATTTCAGTTTTTATCGTGCTGCTCTTAGTCTTCCAGTCTAGTTAATATATTTTTTTTCAATTTTTTTCTACACTGGGATTTCATTCTTGTTTCTCTTTAAGAGAAATTCCAGGTGAAAATGGTCGCAGCCCCAACAATCAGGATATCACATGAGGGTCTCGTAAACCTTCGTGTGATACAATAGATATTTTGAAAAATAATCCTCTCTCCGTTCGGTAAAAGTCTGCAAAAAAGTTCTGGCCTTTCGATTCGATGATTTTGTAAACCCGGTTTTTCGCCCTTTTAACCAAATCAGAAAAAACGTATTTCTTCAAATCATGCGCACGTAAAAAAATACCAGTTTCACTAAGCCCTCGTTAACATTAAGCGAATTTTTATACACATGCTATTTTCTTTATGAAACCATTTTCTGTGATCCCCCAAAGAACATTTTTATTTTTTCTTATACAAAGTCGAGATATAGAGAAAATTCTTTCTCTTCACTCTCCTTCTCTTTCTCTCTCCCCCTTCCTCTCGTTCTCTCTCTTGAAAAAAAAAAGACAAGAAAAGTGGATCGCGGAGTGAACCCGTCACGAGAAATCCTGGAGCTTCCGGAAAATTTATACGGTTGCTTTATATCTGGAATAACTGAAGTACGTACGTGGCAAAGAAGTGGTGAAAACGAATTGTGTGTCGTTCCCCTACATAAAGGAGGTTTCGAAGGATTTCAAGCTTTCAGAAATGTATTTCATCACTCGTGAGACTACGGTTGGGTATCTTACAATGCTCCAAATAAATTTGATTGTGGGATTTATCGATCATCATTCGATTTCTCTTTTTAAATCTTTATTCAATTGCTGCGACACGCATTCCCGCATAACGAGTAGCAATTTTTCGAAGAAACAAATTCAATTATCAAGTTAGGCAGCGCAATAAAAGTTTTCATACTTCAGGAAACTTTTTCTTTAGAAAACTTATTAAACAAATTAGAATTCTGTTGAATTTTGATAAAACAAATACCGAGAATATGATGAATTTTTTTCTCGCTCTAGATTCCCTTAACGCCTCAAAATGCATTTAAATACCAATTACTGATTAATTTTATTGATCAGTTCAATCAAAAGCTGCAATTCGTATATTGGAAGAAACGGCAGCGTCTTATAGGTAAACATTCAAAAGAAAAAATGTAAACGTCAAAGGCAAACCGAATATCTTTACACTCCGGATACTGGGTTCTTTTTATAAGTTAAAGAAATAATATATAATTAGTTCGTTTTTTACAAGATTGCACCGAAACCTCGTTCGATAACTTTTGATAGTTTCAATCGTGTCAGATAAAAAGTTCAATAGTAACAAAATTTTTTGGATGATTTGCAAAGTAGGTTAAAACCGGTCGTTCAATCTCTCTCCCTTTCAACCCATGTTTAACTATTTATTTTATTCTTTAACTCGTTCCATGGATTTTTCCAAAGCCTCGAGCGGACGTCAAAGTCGTATACTGAGTTTCAATTCAAGGCGTTCTATATTCTGGCCCAAGATTCTTGTCGTCGAGTACGAATGCAATTACTTTTACGAATAAGTTGCGTCGACATTACTGTCGAGAAGTTTGTAACCACCAACTGGAGGCGGATAAGAGTCTCATGGTGATGGTGAACACATCGCGGTGGGAAGAGAGAGTGAGACTGAGATAAGAGGAGAGTATCTGAGGGGGCTCTTAATTTTAATAAATTTGTGGAATCTTCAACGTGAAAGTTTGGAGCTTCATAAGAAAGAGTAAGAAAGAGAAGAAGAGAGAGAGAGAGAGAAAGAGAAAGCGAGAGTGAGAGAAGTGTCAGAGAAAGTACTTGAGAGAAGCGTTGGTGGTGAATTTGCTAATCATAATTTTATCCTTATCTTAAGAAAAGTTCTCTCGTGTTACTGCAATACGAGCCTCACCGTAATATTATTTCTCAATCTTAATTCTCTCGTTCTTTCCTTCTTTCGAATCAAGAAGAGCACCGAAGAGAACCATTTTTTTTTTCGTTATATATACGTGACATACAATAAGCAATGATCAGGAGACTGAAAATTTTTACGTCAATTTATTCTCACAAAAAACCTTCCTGGACTAATTGCAGACAGACATTTTACGAGTTGTACCGAAATTTCTGAAGTATTAACAAACTGATGTCGTTTTTATTATTATTGCTGTGATAAAACAGTACGAACAAGTGATGGAGCACACGTTCGAACAACAATCGAGAGACGTCAAACCCTCACAGTCTCACTGTTACGACAGTTTTAATGAAATCATTATTTTGTTGCCAGAAGTCGATTCTCTATTCCACTTTGAATCTTTATTTTAAAACACTTGTTATTTATTTTTGTACATCATGCAGTTTTAATCCTGATTTGCAGGAAAAATCGTTGAAACATTGTTAAAATACTTCAACTTCAACTTTTACTTTTACTGCGAATGGTTTTTTACGTTTTTTTTATTACAAATACATTTTTTTTTGTGGTAAACTCTGAACAATTGGTCAATCAAATGGAATAATCAGCATTTTTGGAGTTCACGATTCTGACAAGGAATTTTTATGAACAACTTTCTCTAGTGGAATTCGTCCTGAATTTGTTTTCTTCCAAATGTTTCGTATCTTGGAATCTTCAGCTTCAAACACTTTCAAGAAAACAAAACTCTTGATCTTTCGTGTCACCGAATAACGGATGTAATAACATCATTAAATTTCGTTCATTCCTCAAAGTGATGCGCAAAGTTGGATTTTCTTTCTGATGCCAAATACTAATTTCACAGTGTTGAAGGGAAATTCCGCTTGAGTTTGGTTCTCAGTGAAACCTGCTAAGTATCAAACGATAACTTTGTCGAAATGGAACATAAAAAAACTTTTCGGCTTTCAAATTAAAGTTTTTAAGCTACAATATTCTCTTGTCCAGGATTTTTTCATACAATTTTGAGCCTTTCTTTTGCTGCAATACAAACGTTATAGAATTGCCAACAAATTGGACGTTGAATGCAATTTCGTACTAATTATAAACCTACGAACGTAAAATGGTGAAAAGATTGATCGGAGATGGTGAATTTTACACGAAATCGCTCGTACACATTTCAAAGTTCGAATGTGCATTGGATCCGGATGAATATTATTTTTCATGCACGTGAGCTCGAACGGTAGTAGTAACGGTACGTTAATGGTCGGACCGAACGCGCACGTTTTGTGTTATCGGGCACATTTCTTTCGTACGATCTCTCTTTATCCGTTCTCATTTGTTCTCTTTTTCCGTTCGTGTTTTCAACCACAAGGGCACGATGGAAAGGCTACGAGAGAGCAAAGGAGGAAAAAAAAATAGAAAGCAAGAGGAAGAGATGTGAAGCATGCATGAAAAATTCGACAAGGCTCCAAACTGTATGGATCGAGGCAATTTGAAGTGACCTTTTTTTCTTTTTACATCATAAAGTGAAACCGGTTTGCATACACCAATTCTGTGCAGCGTCCTCTTTTTTTTCATTTATCACATTGTTCCAGCGAGCGTGACCAAAAAAGTACAGCTTTTGGCACTCCCTGCTTTAATTTTTGTACTGGTTTTCTTTTTCTTTTTTTTTTCTCGAGCTATGTACACAAAGCACCAAACACGAATGAGAATAATCGAAAATTTTATCTGTACTGTTTTTTGATTAAATAAATCAAATGGTTTTTTTTTTCAAACCCCCTCGTTGACACAATCAAATTTGATAAATGTGGATACACTCATGAAAAAAGGTTTTTTTTATAATAATCAACGTTCACAGATTAGTCCGGGTCAAGAAGACCCAGCGTGTCGACAGAAGGTTAATTGATGTGATTTGTTGGTTTTCTTTTTTCTACATTTGTTTCGAGCATAAATTTAAAGAAAAATGAATAGACTCAGAATTCCTGGGAAACAATATTTGTTCCCAACGAAAACACCATGTGTCAACAATGAGGAAAATTCCGAAACTTATGCTAAATTGTTTGTATTATACAATCGACTCCACTTTGTGTTTTTTATTTATCTTTTGTATACTTCAGAAATCACCAAAGAGTTTTACATAACAATATTGATTTTGTTTTGTAAAACTTGAACAGCGAAAGGGCAAATCTTTCCTTAGCTCCCATTCAACATTTTTTACTCATATTCTTCTTACTTTTCTCACTTGCCAATTTACTCCTACCCCTCAGACGTGTGACATAAAAATGGATCACGTAAGCTCGTGGGAGTAAGAACTGCTGCCCAAGACGTAAAAATTCGTCCCTCGATTCTTCATCCCTTATTTTTTAGTATCCATTGCTTCACTGGGTTACTTGACGCCAGAAAGAATATCTATGTATATTTCATTTAATACAAAAATTCAGAAAGCGTGACTGAAATTGAATGCGAAAAATTGATAGGAATTGTGTGAAAATGAATGAAAAATTCAGCGTGTTTTAAATATCGAGTGAAACAAATGATAAAACTCAAATTAAAAATAAATCTCTGAAGCACACAAAAAAGCTAGAGTCTGTATATGGAAATCAAGGGATTGAAATTTTTTGTCCTCCAGTCTATAGTCGTGTACAGATGTCGCACTCACACGCTCACGTGTGCGGGACCAAATATATTTCTTTTTTTATACCCAACGTTCGCAATACTGTAGAAGCCTTGAACTAACGAAACCTGTAGATTTTCCTCAGCCGAAGATTTCAGAAGAATAAATAACCGAAGAAAAATGAACACGTCGGTTTCGGGGCGACGACACTTTTTGTTCGAACCAAATGAAATGGTATGGATACAAAAAAAAACTTGATACAAACGGTAAACGAAAAAAGGATACAAACGCTTTCGATCGAGATTGCCAACTTGTTCTCTTCCAAGACTGTATAGCAATTTATTTCTTATTTCTTACCGCCATCGGGTATTCATTCGACTGTTCTTATTTGTTTTGAGGTAACAAATAAGAAGGGTGTACGATACTATCTTCGAAGTAATTAATTACCATAATAAATCTTAGCTCGACGATTTTTCATTTTTTATCGAAATGCCAATTCTTGGCATTAGTTTCACGGTTATAATTTCATTTTTCAATGAACGTAGCAACGTTTTTAAATTATTTTTATTCCGAAAAAGAAATGAATTTTGAAGTTTTTGGATAAAATTATTAAACAATGAGACGATTGAACAAAAATCTTTTCCGAGCGATAACTCCCCGTCAATTTTTTGTCACGATCATCACACCCTTGACTCTACTCACCATTAAATTCATAATTCTCTCTTGGCGAGAATCAGCAACCACGAGTGAAAGAAAAACGAAACCAACAGAAAAAGTATGAAAAAAAAAAAATACGCAGACTTTTACCTATGGACGTGTTCTTTCTGGCGCGAAACGCGATCGCTTCCGCTCGAGATCCTCCCGTTCTCTCATGCTCTTAGGGGATATAAAATCGTGAGAAAAAAAAAAAAGACCGGCGAGTAATTCATCGGGTATCGTTTTGCGACGAAACGGCAGCATGGGAGAATGAAATTTAGCAAAAAGTATTTATGAAAGATAAAGTAATACCGTGTCTGTTGAAACAAACAAAAAATGACACGAAAAAAATGAGGCCACCTACACTGGAAGAAAATTTCACGGGTTTTTTCACTGTGAAAAAGAAGAACAGATTTTTGTTCTCTGGAAGCGACAGAAGTCCTTCGCGTTTGTACCTCAGTGCAGTTTTTTTAACCGTAAAAGAAGATCGTTTTTGTATGATTTCAACGCTTTTTTGTCCTTCGTTTACCACGTGTGTTTCACGTCTAGTCTTTCACCCTCAATATCTCTTTGAGCTACGGTGGGACACGCGTTGTCCCGTTTATTTTTATTTTTTTATTACACTTTTTTGATGATAAAACGACTATTTGAGCTTCAAATACTGGATTTTTGAATCCTGGATGGATGTAACAAAATATGAAAAGCCTTTTGTTTGTTAATTACATGCAGAAATACTGGAATAATGATGAACTACTATATTTACATCGGAATAATAATTTTCCTCATGAACTCAACACACTCCAAAGAATTTTATAGAATTTTATTTTAAAATTTCGTACGGTGGTTTCGTTTTGAAAAAACATAGAAACAACTAGTTTCGAATTTCCAAATTTCCAGTACAGTCTCGTAATCACCGACATTTGAACCCTTTGAGGATTAAATTTACAAAGAATTGCACATAATGGAAAAAATGCATGAGTCGTTGAATGGTGATGAAAAACTTCCTTGCCCATTGGACACAAGTCCAAACATTATAACGAAAAAAAAGAAAAATAAATGATAAAGAAAAATTGGACTCACTCGAAAGTACGCGGGTGTTCCTCTTTGTGCGCTTTTCCATGAATCAGCTTTCCATAGAATTCTCTTCTCGTGAAACTAGACTTTTTCGCCTTTTCATCACACCTATTAATCACTCGAATTAGTATGTCGTAAATTAAAGCCTAGGTTTCGTGATGTGAATAAAATCAATCAGAATGTTATTCACGTTTAAACCACTGATATGAAAATTTGTGGCCATTCATGGAGAACATTTCCGGTCGATTACTAAAAATTGCGTGAATTCCATGTCGCAGTAAAATTAATCAAAATTGTATAAAATCTTATATATTTATCGAATGATCGAAACGCTTGACTGAAAACAAGAGAAATAAACTGACTTAACAAATTTGAACGTAAGCTCCCACTGTTTTCTGTTTTTCCCGGCTTCTCAAGTTGACTACAAACGATAAATTTGTTCTCAAAAATTAGCAATTCAAATTTTTGCAGACTTTAGTCGCAGACGCAGAGGTTCTTTTTTCCTCGAAAAAAAAAAAAAAAAAAAATCTTCCTCCAAATCAAGAAGGGAAAAAGCAGGAACAAAGTAGTCGAATAAAATCGAAAATAACGAGTGCCCCCAGGAAAAGATAAATTGAGGAAGATTAAGAGGACGAATTGTTCGAGGCAGATCGAAAAGATCTTCCTAGCGATAATTGGATTCGTAGGATTTAAACAAGCTTTGCGTCATTGACCTTTGTGAATGGAAAAATAAAACAGAACGTGTTTATTTGGGGTGGAACTTGTTTGGTCGGACTATTTTTCAAGCATGAATAAAAATATGAACGTTTCCGACAATAAATAATTCTGTCTGATAACTTCCTTTTCTTTTTGCTGTTGCTAAAACTTTTCGGAACTTCGTATTTCCCAATTGTACAATGTTCTATATTTCGTACATATTCGAAAGACCTTGAGCTAGTTTAAGCGAAGAAAAATTATTAAGGAGTCACGTCTAGAAGGAACCCAAAAAAACATGTTTTTTTATCCATTTTTTTTTTTTTACAAGTGTTCTTGGATAATTATTTGGTGTAAAATATATAATGGGATTATAGTGTAACAAATCAATTAGTTCATAACACGAGTAGTTCGTATGTAAACCAATAAAAATTCATAATAAAATTGCGTCGGACATTAAGCATGCCCGTGAAATTCTTATAAAAGAGCTCGATGTACTTTTCGCGGTCTTCAAGTGCCTATAAGTAACATTTCAACCTAATATTAGATCGCTCGGTCGAACTCGCGTTTAAGTGCCTCGAAGAGTCGGCATACATTCATAACAAGTACGAAGACCTTGATGTTTAGCGAAACACAAGAATATGAGACAAATTAAATAAATAAACATTTCGAAGTGTTGGAGCGAATTAATCCTATGAACTCAATTATTTTTATCAATCACCCAATAATTCTACTCAATTTTTGAGCTATGTGTCATTCTATGGAATCGAACTAATTATTTGTTTATAGATTTTCCGGGAAAAAATGAAACACTCCATTGAGAGTAATATCGATTTCGTTTCTCAGAGCAAAACTTAAAAAATTCAAAGACATACTCGACGGATTTTTTTTTATCTTTGTAAAGATACGCAACGTCATTATGTACGAATTTATATTTAAAAACAACACACGTGCACACAAATTTCTTTGACGTTTTCAAACAGAACAATTTTTTTTCTAGTTTACATTCTTTTTAATCATGACTATAAATTCATAATGAATTTGTTCAATGACTCATGGAATCATGACTTCAGAGGGTGTGGTTTAGCAGCAATTTTTCTTTTGTTAATCGCTGCTACCGAAACGAGGACTAAATATCTCGACGAAAGAACACAATTCGCGATAAAGCTGAGGTAGAGGTAGATCCGGTTGTTCATTTACACAAAAAAAAAACCAACGAAAGAAAATAATCAGCGGTGTTCGAAGAACCGGAAATATTGTTGAGATTTTGACCATGCACGTACCGGTACTTACTATATTTTATGACCCAAAAGTGCCAGTTGTTATCGTCACTGCTCGTTACTGAATTAAAGCAAGTGCATGGCGTCGGAAGACATGCCATTTTGCTGACGTCACGATCGTAACCCCTCATGATTTTTACGATCACACGGAATATTCGTTCGAATATAAGATTAAAAAACAATCTTTGCGTGTTTTTGACTCATTTGTTGTGGTCACCGAGACACGGGAACCGAAAATGTTATTTTGTTTATTTATCAGTAACGTTAGAAAAAAATGTATAGTGCAGCAAACGTCAACAATGTAAATCGTGCATGACGAACTAAAAGTATAGGAAAAGAGCATGAAAAAAATTTAAAAAAAAAAAAAGTCATTCATGAAATATTAAAATTAAACAGTTGGAAGCAGGATTGCAAACATTTTTTTCCAGAATTTCTTGTTGCAGTTTTCTCGTAACATTGAAATTGCACTTGTCAACCGAATTGATTTTACAAGGTCTCATTTTCCTTCGGTAAGATTCTTGCATGTCTGAACATTGGAATTTCTATTTTCCTACGAAGAATTTCCACTTTCTTTCTAGCCAACGTACTCGATCGTTCTAGACAATTTTCTGAGAGGATATAGTGAAGAAAAAAGTTGGAGCTGAAATATAAAATGCTTTTTTCCTGTAACGCTAATTTAATTAGCGTTAAAAAAAAATTTGATTTTTAGCCAGATTCGATTTGAGCTTGAAAGAATTACTCAACCGTGTGACCCATTTTTCGGAATATTCGAAACAATTTCGTACGAGAATTGAATTTCAGGGAATAACAATTTGTGTCTGAATCACTTGTTTTCTATATTTCATTCATTCAATTCCGTGGGGACAAAAAGGTGTAGCATACATCTTATAGAATGAGCGAATGACGATGATGAGACTACAGCGACCAAGTACCGAAATAATCTTTCGGCCCCTTCTCGCCTTTTTGGCACAGAAATCCAACAGCGAGAAGAAGAACAGTGCAAAGAGATTTAAGACTGGATGAAAAAGCAACCAGTTTACTCGACGAGCCCTCGTTTAATACAAAGTACTAAATTTAGGTTTCAGAAGAAAGAAGGTCTTAGAAAGTGACAAAACAAAGAAGAAAAGAAAATGAAGTAAAAGGTCCTTTTTAATGATAGAAAACGAAATACAAAAGTGAGTTATTTGAACGTTTATAAAGTATTAATATTTTCAACAAAATTTCTTTTTCTGGATATCTGATTGAGGCGAGCTGTTAAAAAAAGGGGGGAGGGAAATAAATCGGATTAAAATGCGTGACTGCCCAAATAAAATTGTGCAGTAGAATCATAACTCGCATTATCCACTTCGTCGTCACGAGAGAGGATTGCGAGTTTAAAAAGTTTGGCTTACAAAAACGTGAAAAACATGAGTGTGAAATTGGAAGTTCGATAATATAGACGTTCCAATTTCACGAAATATGGAATCAAGCACTGGTTTATGTAGTTGAGGGACTTTTACAATCACGCGAGAATTGGATGAATGGAAGAATATAAAAATAAAAAGAACTGTAAGAGGCCAATAGAAAAGTCAACACTTCATCGTCGTATTGGGTTTAAAAATGAGATTTTTTTCGATAATGTTTAATCGTCATTACTCCGATGAAAAAATTTGATAAGTTATCATGTCGTCACGATTTTTCATGACGCACCACAGGTGTACTATGTCATGGCACCTTTTAGAACACAGTCTAATGTATTCTATGAAAATAGCGAACGTTCCACTTGACTTGACAAAGCTGAGAAAACGATGAATTATTTATAAAATGTCGGGATGTTAGTCATTGATAAAAATATAACTGAGAAACGTTCGCACGATACAGACTCAGGTTTGAAATCCTCGGTGCATTGAACGCTGAAGCTTATCTGAACATATGAATGCACTTGCAATTTGAATAGTTTTCTCGTCCGACTCGATATTCACTAATACCACTGAAAGGCTCGTCGATGAATCATTCATGGATTAAACAAAAAAAATGAATAATCGTTCAACTTTATATTGTTTTTATATCATTGCTAAACAAAAAGTTTCGCCTCAAGAAAAATTTATTGAAAGATCATTTGCATTTGGCTCAATAAAATCGAAAATTTAGTCTGAGAGCAATGAAAATCGTAATTTATTGCAACAGACTCAAGACCTGCCCCAACATAGTGGGTCATTACTGAAAGTAGTCTTTTTGTCTAGTGACCATGGTTCTGAAATGACCGACCTATTTCGTCCATTTCCCACACCCTATTTCTAAATTCTTCGTCGTTGTTTTCTCATTCCTAATCAAATATATACTTTTGCTCTGTAATTTTCAAGACAACGTGAACTATTAATCTTGCAAAATATTGCTGACAAGAGACAAAAATATCTTTATACAGAGCACAGTGGATGCATAGAGCGTGACGAATGAAATATATTTGTCTCACTTTCAGTCTCTCCAACCAAAGTTTCAGTCGCTTCGTTAAGCCTAACGAGATCTATCTCTTCGCCCAGAACCTCAGAGTTTCAACTATGACAAAAAGATACATTCGAGCTGTAGCTCATACCTATATTATCCCTTTATGCATAAATATATAATGAAGGAAACAAAGATCAGCCCTCAAAGACTGAAATAATCTGCCGACATATACGTCAATTTTCTTTCTTAATGATTATTAATCATGCAAATTAAATTTGCATTCGTGGAAAGAGTGCAATTCCATTAATTTGCTTCTCAGAATGAACTTTTCATGGAAATCTGTGCAAGTATCTCAAATAAAAAGTATTCAAACGTTCCTTTCAAAATAAAAGTAATAAAAATTATCTCTCTTGCCTCAATAACTGCTGTGAGTGAAAGCTCCAAGTATAAATTAGCGAATGCAATGATTACTTTGCAAACTTGCTTACTTCGTTTGATTAATTTTTTAATTAAACAAATTTGTTTCGATCAAATTGGACTCGTTCGATTTCTGACATCCTGTAGACGAAGTGGAACACTGTAACGTATGTAAATATGTCACTGGAGTGAATGCATAAGAGTGCAAAGTGCGTCACACATGAAATTACCCGAATAAGGAAGGGGAGAGTCGGAAGAGCACACCATCGAGAGTGTTATAGTCATAGGGAACAATGTGTTATAACGTGGAGGATAAGGATGGGAATGGGCTGACGTCATGCAGTTGTAAATCAGTGAGAAAACGGTTGAGAGAGAAAGGAAGGACAAGGGAGAGCAAGAGCAAGAAAGCAGCCGGCGCCTGTGGGTTAGCAGTGGAGCTCGCCCACGTTTTATTTCGCGTTATTCTACACATAACCTCATCCATATCCAGCTCTCTTCTCTACCACACGAAAATTTTCTCACTATTACAATTTTTTGTCGACTTTTCTCTCACACAATCTTCTAACCGCATACCATCCGCTATATACTCCATATAAATATTCTTTTGTCCGGTTGACCCTTTTTCCATCCCCCAACCTTTGATAATCTTTGCGGTATGGCTGAACACGATATTTCCACATCGATTCTTCGAGCACATTCATATTCGCGTGTAAATGTTGATCCAAAGCACAATAGGGTGGGTATGACTAGCCCGGAAATACAAAGCAGTTTTTTGGTTCATATAAAAAAAAACGAATGATCAAAACATCCCTCTTGGGAGAAACGGTTGATTTATGTCGTCACATATAACGGACTAATAAGCTGGGGGGGAAAACTCCATAATGAGGAATAACTTTGTTCTTTTATTTTCTGCACCATGCTGTACTTTTAAATTTCTTGGAGTTTCCCTAATCAGTGGATAACAAAGTTTTGGAGTGATTCCAGACTCCCCCTTTGTGAGCACCGTTAAGGCTCTCCAATTAAGTTTTGTTAAGTCTGAGCCTCGGTAATTTCTGCTCTCATCATCGATTATCTGCGTTGTTTCTTCGTGTTCAATCACTCGAGTCGTACTGAATCGTATGGCTTATTGTTACGTCGAAAAATGTCACTATTTTCCACTTGACCCACTTTCTTTCAAAACCATTGTCTTCTTCGGTATTTGAAGAAAAGAAAAAAAACATCGTTCAAATTGTATACGACTGTTCAGAGATCATAAAATTTTTCGAAGGTTATTTTCTCTATTTTTGGCCAGCAAAAATTGCACTTTTACGAATGAAAGTCAATTTAATTTAGATATTGAATTAATTTGTTTATCGTAAAAAATTGTAGCTACTGCTACTTGCTCTCCAAAGTTTTCAAGGGTAACGTGTAAGGAAGTTCCGATACCCAATTGACTTGGGTAACTATAATTGGAATGAAAAAATAGTACAATGTTTCGAAAGACTTTTCGTCTGTTTTTTTTATCCCGCAAAAATTGCACTTTTACGAAAAGAAAAAGTTCAATTACTTCGGAAATTCGGTTAATTTGTTTATCGTGAAAATTTTTAGCTGCTGCTACTTGCTCTCCAAAGTTTTCAAGGGTAATGTGTAAGGAAGTTCCGGTACCCAATTGACCTGGATAACTTTAATTAAAATGAAAAAATGGCGTCCTCCGTTGGAGAGTATGTGTGTGCACACGTAACTTTTCGACACTTGAAGTAAGAGAGCAGATGTTTCGTATTTGCTGCCTCAAAGATCATAAGTGAAACTGGAGAGCTTTTTCCAAGGACATCACATTGCGAAAAAACTGTGATAAAACCGTTTCGCTGCTGATGAGTTGACTCTTTTGAAGAACTTTTTATTTTTTATTATTTCATATGAGCAGCAGCATCACTAAGAGTAATAAAATATTTTATTTCGTTATTCCAACGCTTCGTAGTTTACCCTGTCAGTTTTAGTGGCAGGGTTTAACGTCGTTGCGACCTCAAAAAACAGTGTTGCCTTAAAACGAATATTCGAAAAAAAACTTTTTCACGATCGGAAAATATCACCAACACTTTCAATAATAAAAAATCATTTATCGTGACGTACTTTGCAAAATATATACAAAAACAGATATTGAATTTCATTTCGTCTCCTCATCACTACCGCTCAATCTTCTTCAACTTCATAAAAAGCCATGGACCGAAGACACGCCCTTGTCAAAGTTGAGGGCAAATTATGAGCAAGCTTCGATCTTTGCGATTGGTGAAGTTCGCTTTTTCTTCCATTCTTGCGCATTTGGAAATGATTGATCTGGTGAACAGTCACACGTGGCCACTCATCAAAAGTCGATTTTGTAGCCGATATAAAAAGTTAACGGGTTTTGGTGCGTTTACACACACGCACACACATAAATACATGTATAGAAATAAGTGCACAGATTCGAAGCTATAATTTCAACTCGCGTCAACCTTTACAGTTTTTTATTTGAGTGATCGTCGTGTTCACAAACAATGGCTCATCTTTATCGTTTCAAGTTTTGACAATATTATCAATAAATACAAAGTTTTATAATAACGCCAGCCCCGGGATAGGACAGTACTTGGTTGGGTGACCGCTCTTCCATAATCCTCAGTGGCAGGCATTTTCAAATAATAACAACTAACTCTATCTTAGTAAAAATATAGTCCCCACCTGAAATTTTCGAAAGTGCTATTTTTAGACACCGGTGAACCAACCGGAAAGACAAAGTTTCAGCCCACGCAAGAAAATGGTAAAAATGGATTAAAGTATTTTTTTATTCTGATCGAACGAACAGTGTTGAGAACTTTACCTTTCGAAATTTTGTATACATTGATCCACAGCTTTTATTACGAATCACACGAATCTGTTTTTTCTTTAAACTAAAAGCCAATGTCACCATTATTATTGAATACTTGGAAATAAACGATAAATTAAAAAGAATGAAGATATAATTTCATGTACTTTTGATCCTAGATTTAGGGCTGTTTGTTGCATCCTCATTTCTACGAAACCGTATCAACTTGGCAGATACCACAGCGATAAGCTTGAGTGTTAAATTTAAATCTCTTTTCCCTTTTTCTTCTTGATGATGAAGAAAACGGAAATTACGTTTGGAACAAAGCAACCGTTCTGGTCTTTGCCAAAGCTGCGTCGATGTAACCCTTTTCCCTGAAATAAATACAGTCATTTGACATGGAAACCGTTACAATGACGTTTGAACGATGCCACTAAGGGTGAAACTGAACAATAGGAGAGTTACTAAAATGGAGCGTTTCCTTTGAAGGATGTTACTTGCTGATTATTATCGTTGCTGATGTCACTCTACCTACGCAGCTTCGTACGCTTTGCTTCTTCACTGCTTTGATGATGTAGAACCAATTCATGATTGACCGTACACACAATTATATTATCTGAGGAATGAATCTATACGGCCCACGCACCAGCATTTAACTGTTCTCGATCTCAGCTATAATAGATTTCTAGATGTGTTCGTAATCAAAGGTAAACGATAATGCAGTGCCTTGATGAATCCCATCAGAAAGAGATTCTCTGACGTTCAAATTGTCCTAATCTGATAACGATGGATCGAGAACCATTCTAGAGATTCGTGGAACGAAACCCCATTCAGTCTTAAGTTTTTGTTTACAAGTGTGTGTTTTAATTAATAAATAATTGCTCGGGTGATTTCAAAGTTTTCAGTTGTATGACGAGATTCTTTTTCGTTTATGGTTACAATTGATAATTAATCAAGTAATTGAGAGTTTTTTTTATACACTACGTGTCAATATTATTTCTCAAGTAAAAAGTAAAAACATTGCAATTTTTTATTCTTATTCTATTGAAATTGACGAAAACATTGAAGTTTTTCGTTTGATTCCGGATGATAAATTACTATTTTTTTGCTAAAAACCCTCAGTGAGACGACATGGTACCACGGAGCAATGATGCCATGGCAATTTTTAATATTATATTTTCTCCGTGTGTGATTATTTTTCGAAAAGTTCAACAATTAGCACAATTAAAATCTCATTAATTTGTCCATGTATAGACAGAAAAAAAATCATTTAAGCATTCTGTTTTCTTATTTCGATCCAGAAAAACAACTGGAGGAAATGATTTGAAATTTGTTTTAATTGCAGATCTTTGTCGCTGGATGATGAAGAAACGAGATATTAAAACACGATATTTCTGGATATTTGCTGCATCGAGAAATTTCCAAATTCATACGCAAATCAGAGAAAGTTTTTGGCACTGTTTCTAGCAAAAAAATTAGAATCATCACTGGGATCGTTGAAATTCTTGACTCAAAAAACGAAAACTCGAAAAAACGTAATAACTGTGTCGAGGCTGGCTCACCCGAAGAAAAACAGACGTAGAAAAGTGGATTCGGATCTGTCACGAGTGACGATCGTGAAGAATCATGGTGACGTGATTCGAACGCGGTCTCGGATCAGAGGGGGACTAGACGGGGACGAAACGGACGACGAGGACGAGGAGGAAAATATTCTGAGCTCATAAATGTTATTGCAACGAAAAAGAAAAACGGAATACGAAATTCACTAAAATTGTAATATTAACAGACAAAAGAGACAAAAAAAAGAGAGAAAAGAGATAAAAAAAAAAAACTTTGAAATTTTTTCGAAACGATGGAAGTAAGTTCGTTGGGAAATCTCTCCGAGCCACACGCCACAAACAGCAGTCTCGTTATCGCGAATGACAAGACAAACGCTAATTTGACTCTCGAATGTAAAGCCGAATTGACCGAAGGTGCATTGTTTGAATTCATCACCAATGGCATTTTGCTCAACCTGGTTGGACTCTTTGGACTCTTTGGAAATATAATCTCGATGATAATACTATCCAGACCACAAATGAAGTCATCGATTAATTATTTATTAATTGGACTTGCGAGATGCGATACCGTACTCATCATAACTGCGGTGAGTTAAATTCTTTTCAAATTAATATTAAATCTCGAAGTATTTCCCTATATTTAACAGGCAATTCATTTGCCCTAGAAATTATCTTAAAAAATACATTTTTTATGTAATGAGGAATAAATTATAGATCAATATTTACAAACATGATTTTTCCAGAAGAATTTTAAATCAAACATTTTGTAAATACAATAAATATTAATATGCACTAGATTTGTAAGTAAATGATTTATTGCTTCTTCAGGAACAATAAATCATTTCAACTAAATACTTGATGGCAGTAGCTGAAAATAAATAATCCGTCCGAACGATGTCATTTTTCTGAATTTATATACATGCACGCTTTCACATAGAGCTTTTAGGACCCTTCGCAAATTCTGACAAGCCATATATATCCTACAACACACCACTCACGACTCATCAATCGCTCGGTTAAGCTCATGCAAATCGTAATCTACAAATACACGTGGTTCCTCTTGCAACATTTCCTAGAGTCAGCGTGAGAATTAGAAACCGCTATATCAATACTCTCATACACGAAACTGTTCACCCCCAAATCGTTTTCCTGTATCCCAAGACCACCATAAATCAAGGAATTACGAGATTAATCCTGGTCATGTAAATTCTCCTTTTGTATTAGAGAACGACCGCAAATATACGTGTATGGGGCATTTCGTACTAAATTCGCCTGACTTGACACAAAATATGTACATTTTATAGTATTTTTGATAAAACGTGGTCTTAACTGATGAAAAGACTTCCTAAGTACATGAATCTTTTCATTTTTCGATTTTACAAATAAAATAATATGCAGCCAATTTAATGTCATGAAAGTTAAGTAATCTTCGAAACTTAACTCCTTTTTCAATTTTTGAAAACGTGGGTTTAATTTGTGGAATAATCTAATAATGTTAGTTTTTATATCTTATCGAAATCTTAAACCATATAAACTTTCGGGAAAAGTGTTTGATATAGAGTTTAGAGCTTGAGAAACAAGCAACTTTTCGATATCGAGTACACATCAGAGCTTTTACTTCATACAGCTTTTTCTCCGAAACTAAATGATGAAAACTTTTCAATTTTTTAGACAAACTTTGTCGTATGTTGCTTTTTAATTGGAGAAAAAAAAATCTGTATAACAGTTTCGAAGTTATTGCGTGAAAAGTGAATATTTCTACCGCTCATTTGAGAACATTAAAAATTGTGCAATCTCTGATTGGATCGATCAAATTTCTAGGGTCGATTTCGACCCCTGAAAAAAACATCGACCGAATCGTTGAGGGCAAAAATGACAAGCAAACGTCCAGGAATGTTTCGTACACGTGAAAGTTTCTTAAGCAGCTCATCTCGTATCTATTAATGAACTCATTGACGTGTTTCGATATTTCAATGTGCTCGTTCGTGTGGTCGAAAATTGTAAGAGAATTATATATTGCATTTCCTGTTGGCAGGTGTTGCTACACGGTTTGCCAGCTATCTACGGTTACACCGGTCTTCTGTTTGACTATAAATTCGTAGTGTTCCCAAGAATCGTCAAATATCTGTACCCACTATCGTGTATGGCACAGATGGTTACCGTTTATCTGACCCTGACAGTAACGATGGAACGTTACGTTGCCGTTTGTCACCCTCTTAGAGCAAGATCATTCTGCACTTATGGACGAGCACGTCTCGCAGTTTTGTGCATCGTCATCGTCTCTGTTCTCTACAATTTACCCAAGTAAGCGCCTACAGCTTTATCAAAATCATACAACGATCTGTTTGATCTGTCATTCTACACATTTAGACATTATTTCTAAAATGCAATTAAAAAAATCGATTCTTTGACCCAAATATAAAACCTCCCCTTGAATTGTTAACTGTAAGAGACTTTTTCTCCATCTTTCAGTTTCGTTGAAATAATTTTAATGAAATTTCACGCATAAAATATATTTTCATCAATTTCTTTCAATTTTTGATGTTTAATCCATAATCTATGCAGTCATTTCTATTCATTATTTTTTTTCTAGATTTTGGGAAGTTGATCTCGAGACTGAAATACACTGGAAATACAACGTCACGGTGTATTGCGTTATACCGGCGAATCTTCGATCCAGTGACATTTACATTACTGTGTATGTCAACTGGATGTACTTCTTCGTCTACTACGCATTCCCGTTCGTCGCTTTAGTGGTTTTCAATGTTGCTATATATCAAAGGGTAAGGTTGAATCCAATTTTATATATTTCTATTCCTTATCTCTGATTCTCCGCCTTTATTCTTTTTTGTTTTTACGATAGATCTCTTGCACGTAACTTTTCGCGCCGTTTTTTACAACCACAATTACACGTTTCGAAATATTTTTGTATTTTTTACTGCAAATATTAAAATTACAATTCTAGTTTGCACGGAGTTGTCATTAATTGTAAATCAAACATTTCGATGAATTTACACATGCATGGATTTATTTTATGTGGAATTTCCATTGGAAATTTCACGATTTTAGTCATGGTACAAAAACAAACAAGAGTTTACGTGGAAAAGGTTGTTACAAGATGTTTAACTTTCGAAGGATCTCGCAATGAAAATAAAACTTTAGATCCTTATCCGTAAAAAACGAAACAATTTGAAGTTAGAAACTCAATGATTTTACCGAGAGAACAATCGTGACGAAATATGTTGCGAACGAACGAAAAAGAAATGAGATTCGCCAATGAATCATAAAAGTAGCTACTTTGAGAGTCTTGGAAAGCTCTCGACCGGTCGTGAAACTCTTCCACTCGAGGATCTTTAAGATCGTACAGTTGCAAGAAAAGTACAGAGAGTAGACCATCGGGAGGGAAAAAAGACTCTTGCGTTTCTTCTACTTTTTCCCACCTCAACCATTTCTCCCTTCAACTCCCTCTGTATAATCAACCACGCCGGAAAAGAAACCGAAGAATTCTCCAGAGGGAAAAAGGACAAACCACGTCACGAGCTCTCAGGGATTCTTCTTCCCCTGTCGGACTTTTTTTGAGCTCTCGTTTCGAGTGTGCCACCGACCTGAATATCTAACATTAGAATCGGGGGAAGAGAGAACTACGATGAGAAACAAGTGCAAGATCCGAATCAGGGTTTAGGGACGGAATAAGGTAGAATTCCCCATTTAACCCAGTTTTCCAGATCCTCTCTCTTTTTTTCTTGATCTATCCCTTCAATCATAAGAGCATCTTGGCCAACCCTTTTTCTGATCGCAAAGAACCCCAATATATTTGGCAATATATTTTTCTTCGTGTTTTTTTCATCCAAATATTGTTCTTTTCAAAACAACATGAACGTCGGATGAAAATCATTCAATATTTTGATAGTTTATTTTATTTTCTTCAGAATAATAGATTTCATTGATTCGACATTTGTTTTCTTGAAAAAAGGACCAAAACTATACAAACATTAGATTAAAAAAAACGGTCGTTTCTTATTCTGTCCCACAATTCGGCGATGGAATTGCTGCGGAGAACAAAACTGTAAGCTGAGTTGAACCTGAATAATCCGAGAATATATTTCGGTCACCTTTATTTTTACGGTGATATGAGAATAAGAAAAAAAAACATGTCAATTCAAAGATAGTGGCTCGTATAAAAAAACATTCATAAGCGGATTTGCTGGCAAAACTATACACTCTCTGTGCACACATTCTCTTTTCTCTTCATGAGAGATCGAAGAGAGGTAAAAAGAATACCCGATAGAACCGTTCCAATTTCTCAAGTGGATTTGTACCAGCGAAAAATATGAACGTTTTACACACCGAGTATTTTCCAGTCTCACCTTAAATTCCTTAGATCTTATTGGCTGAAATAATGCACCGATACTGTTCATGTTTGCAATACCATTTAAACGGGATTCTCATAAATTCTTATGAACGCAAAAAGTATATTTTCTTCGGTTACGAATGAGTGCTTTTATCTAGAATTATTATCAAGCACAAAGATTTACCACTCAGCAAAAAACGAGAGCTTAAAAGTGCAATAACAATTCTGATCGAATGCAGGAAACTTAGACCATCAGAAGGAATAATGAAATCAAGACAAATCCAATCCATGTCTTTAGGCTCTGTTGCAAAAATCATGAGAAACTTCGAACAAAAACTTGTCTCGTATTAACGTTGATGTATTTTAGAGACCGAAATTATAATTGATAGGCTAACCCGCGTTTTGATGCAACGATAAAATATCCACACAACAAACATCCGCAGGACAGAATTACCACCGTTGGTAATTCACTGTTAAGGTGTAACGCGTTGATCGATTGATCTGTAATTCATTATTATGTTGATAAACTAGAAGAACTCGCTTTATCGGGGTGACTGAGTGTGGTGGCCTCACAGGAAAAGGAACAGGAACGAAGAATTGGGGAAAATGTGGAATTGAAAGAGTATACGCACGAACGACGAAAAATTAAATATAAATATAAAAAGTATTAAGTGGTCTATATGTCAAATCGTTGGGTTAAAAGTTCATATATTTTTTTCACAATTCTCCGATATTCTGAAATTGAAAGAGAATTTTTGGGGCCTCCTGTATTAACGTTTTTACACTTATTTTAATATTTTCCTTAGCATTTACGATAATTGACCAATGATGTCACGAAACAAGGAAGCAAACAGAGTTCTTTAATCCCGGAACTCTCTCCTCATAGTTGCTCAGTAAAAGCTTGGATAAAAAAACATAGTCTTTCATCTGCACCCCACCCGGGATTACTTTCTATTCTTTGGATATACTTGTATTTTTGTTTTCTTACTAACGCCCGAAGCTCTCTCACCCTCTCATTTAGAACTTGCCCAGAGAGACCCTCTCGACTAGTCGCCCCGGGACTCCTTTTAACTAACATAATACCGCACGATGTTTATTTGAATAAACGAGAGAGAGAGAGAGACTGTTATCAGGGAATAAGGATAGGAAAAGCTCTGCATTCTCAATATATCTTGACCCAGCAAAAAATCACTATATATGCACATGTATAATAGATACATAAATTTTAAACCCGTTAAATATGAACGAGATATTTACTTACGGGATACAAGTAACGATCACTTCTATTTCTACGATAAACTGACCGAATTACGATTACCACCTGTTCTTCAAATTGGCAAATTCTCACACGATTCTCTTCAAATAAATAGAGAAATTTCCATTTTTTATTATTTTCATTTTCATATTATGCATTTTTTATCTTGTATCATACGATATTCAACCTTTTCAACACCTTTCGCCTTCGAACCTCGCATCCAACTTGGTCTATTTATAGCCTCCAATCTCGACACAAGTTTGATGCATTTTTTCTATACCGTAAAAGTAATGACTTTTCACGAGATAGCTTTTCGCATTTCTTCAAAGATTTTCAATACTTCGTAATGAACTCCATTTCAATGCGGAGTTTCTTTTACACTACTTTTTGACTTAAATTATTTTTGAAAATTTTTTAATTAAATTGCTCGTGAAATTTACACTCCGACTTCAATCTGCTACACACAAAAACTTTCATGCATTTGATATTCTTTTGTGCTTTGAATAAATAAATTATTCAATCGTAAACATAATTTGCATGCTAAACGGTTTTGACAAGTAGATTCCAAGTTTACTTTAAAAGTCACTTTCTTTCAACCAAAATATTTAGTTCCATACTCACAACGGATTGTTTTTGAGATAAAATCTGAAATGATTCATGTTCAACTAAATTCAAAAAGCTTTTATGTGATGCAAGATTTTCTAAATTCTATACTGATGTCTCTTCAATGGAGAAATTAATATATTGACATACATTTGACAGCTGTCATTGACAGTGACATTTCGTCTGGGTGGGTCCCATGTCATCAGTGTAACTGAAAACGCTTTGGAAATGATTATTTTCTCATACGAGGCTATCAATGTTGATAAAAATATCTGAACACGCAACAATTGATTGATTTAATAAACTTTTTATGTTTGCAGGTGAGAAAGGCGAACAGAGATTTGCAACATTTGTCACGTTCTCAAAGAAGAGAAATAGGTCTTGCAACGATGTTAATGTGCGTCGTGATAGTATTCATAGTTTGCAACGTTTTGCCATTAGTATCGAACGTTTATGAGAAGTTTCAAGTTTTACCACCGGTGTGGTTAGTGCAATCGGGGAACCTTCTCGTGACGATAAACAGCAGCGTTAATTTTATAGTTTACGTTATATTCGGACGTAAATTCAAGAGGATATTTTTGCGACTGTTCTGTAGCTCAAAGTTTTTTGGGCCTGGACGTGACAGTCCGGAATTTCAAACTAATGACGAATCTGTCGTTACGAACATGACCAACATTGAGTTACGAAATTCGATACGAAGATGTCATATGAACAGATCGAATACGATTGTCAGTAGAAACAACAATGTTCTTCTTACGAACGGGAGTTCGAGGCAGAGTGGAAAAAATATTGGAAGGTCGGCAAGTCCTGGTCCTTGTGTTTACTACCCTGCGAGAAGTCCTAGTCAAATTTCCAGGAGTTCAAGCACCCAAAATGGTTGGGGAAAAAAAGAAATCGCTGAAACTACGTTACAATAAAAGTAAATCTGCCATACGTTATTTTTTTTTTCTTTCCTTTCTTATCTTCTTTCGCCTGTTATTTTTCCATCCACTGACATTCAAGTGATCGAGCGCTACGATTGTATGAACTGAAACTATTGTTTTCCTTCCCTCGTACGAGCTGCAGTCGCTCGGAAACCAAAAGTTTTACTGTACGTGCACGCGAAACTTTAAGCTTTCGTCTCTTTGGTCTGATGGTCGAAGTAAAAAATAAGAAATTAGAAGATGGCTAAAAGTTCGTAGATTTAACTTTCAACATACACAACTTTTCATCAATAAAAATTCCACTCGAATTTCAAAACTATGACCTTTGAAAGATAATTTTATGGAAAAGTTTGCTGAAGAATTGTTTGGCCTTTCTGTCTTCCGTAGAACACTTCACATTGTCGTATTCCAAAGTGCATAAGAAAAATTGCAGTTTCTGTTAATCAAAAACCTCTTCACAGAAATCATGAAAAAGTTGCAAGTGGTCAATAGTCAGGTCTTATCCAACAAAAAGCGAGGGAGTTGTCTCGCGTCACAAAAAATGAGACAAAGTTATGAGAAAGTTTCTGAATTTCTGTAAAGTTTCAAAATGCTTTTAGAAATACTGGACAACGATATAATGTAATAAGAGTCGACGTGGGCCTTAAAAATTGGAAAAAATTACAAAAGAGGGGAAAGAAGGATCTCGTTGGTTGACGCAATTGACGTCACTCGGAGAAATTTGAACATCACACCCACACGAAGGAAAGTAACACGGCGGTATGAGACGAAGCTAGACAAGAAATTGTACTTAATGTTGCAGGGAAACTTGGGAATTGAACGTACGATAAATTGTGACAAATCCAGGAAAATCCGAAGCAAGAAAAAGGTGCGATAAATGAGAATCTTTCGTAGGATGTGACACGTGGTATACGTCACTCTTGGGAAAATCGAGCTGATGACATTTATCACGTGTTCCTCTGTATCTCTTTCACCTTCTTTTAACCACAATATTAACCACATTTTATCCTTATAAACACCGATCAAAAGAAGAGTGAAAAAGTCACACAGTGTACATAAAGTCGGAAGCGACATATAAATCATCTGCGATTAATAATCTTCATTGTAACGTGCATGTCGAAAGTGGGAAGACGGAAGAAGACAAGTTGTTCCGTGCCCCTAGGGACACAAAAAGTGGGTCATAGGCTGCCAGAACCGGAAGTTCTCGAGTGCTTAATGGACAAATTGGATCGTAAAGAAAATCGAGAACACACTTAAGCACAAGAACCGTTCAAACTCGTGCGTTGAGATACAATTGGAAAAGAAAAATGAATATAGGGTCGAACTAAATGTTATTTATTATCCAATAAATCTTGAGTATGCCCTGTATCTGTATTTCTCTATGTATATCGTGAACAAATTTAAATGTAAAATATTTCATGAGGAAAGTATAAGTAGAAAGCACGAGAGAATAAATAAAACCTTCTGAACGGTGTGAGGAATCATTTTCATATTGTAAATAATTCACGTCAAACATTTCAAATATTATTTATAAAGATTTATAATAGATTACTATAATGTTTTGTTTTTTTTTTACACCATTCGACGCGTGGACGTAACTTGCGTGGTAAAGAACTAAATGTAGAAATTCTATTTTACGAATCAATGTGTAATTACGAAATTGTTAACGATATCCAACGCTCTATTTGAATGTTGAAATTATGTGTCGGTCGAATGGAAATCGTGACAGATTACATTAATCATTACATGATGGGGCAGTACAAAAAGTCTATTCGTTGTTTCTCTATTCTCAAATAACTCTATGGTGAATATCTTTATCCCAAAACCTCTCTATTCATAAATGTCTCTTTTCAATTCGATTCTGTTGTTAAGTAGACTGAACTCTGAAGGGGGGATCTTTCCTTTTTTTTCGCTTAAATTCGTCGCTTTTTTCCATTTTCTGGTGAAAAATAAACTATACTACAAATCAATGCGAAATTTAGCATCTGAATTTATTTATATCTCGTCTATTCACAAAATTTTATAAAAATAATTTCCTCCCAAAAATACCCCTTATACCGCCCTCGACGGTGTGTACGTTTTCAGTCTTCACATGGGAACCCTTCAACAACCCTTTAAAACATTCATTGGCTCTTTGGAAGTGTGACACTTCAGGGTTTTTAGGATTACGAATGTGAACTTGAAATATGGAAATTCAAAATTAATTGTTGCCTTTTTTTTAAACAAAAATAGAGAAATAATGAATGAAGTTGTTGTACTGCCAATAATTGTTTCTCGTGAATGAGACGTAGGAGTGAGTATTTTTTTGATACCTCATTATTATTGTTTTTCGGGCTTATTGAATTTATTTCCAACAATCAGCAGAAATCATTGGGACAAGAAACTCTGTTTTTTTGTTCTGATATGAATAGTTCGATGAATTCGAAAATCTCACGAAGAGCAGCAACCGGATTAATGGAATTAAAAAAAAATTGGGTTAATTTTTCGAATAATTTAACAGAATCTACAATAAAAAAAAACTTTTCTCCATATTAATTCTGAGTTGGAGGGAAAACTTCTAGATAAAAAAAATGCCAAATTTGCAACAGTGGCTGGACTCTCACGCTAGCGGAATGGAACTGTTACATTTGGGAATCGATGTTATGTCTCGATATTGCTATGAAACGAGCCCGTAAATTGTGATAATAAAACGTAATAGCAGAAGATAAGAAGTCGATTAATAGACCAAACAAGATGAGAAATGTTACGAGACTTACAATTGACCAGTAGTAGGTCGAGATAAAACAGCCAAAATATGAACTTTGGCCTGTCTATACAAACACATAAAAAATACGAATTTAAAGAGAGAAAAGGTTGTAGAAAAAAAACGGAAGAAAGATCAAAGGAACAAAAAACTGGAGTATTGCTTAGATTTTAAGTACTGGAAAGAAAAAAAAAGTATTTAAATTTACTTTTTACATAAAAATTTCACGTAAACTTAATGAAAACCACGATCATTATGGAAAGTTGATTAAAAAATTACAATATATTACGAAATAAATAAATTAATATATCCTACAGTAAATACATTGTTACCATGATCAAAAATGCATAAAAATATTTATTAACTTGTCCTTGCTTCAAAGGCTTACATACACCTGGAGTATTGTTTATTTTTCTAGACATATTGTTTTTAATCTAGGTGAAAAAATTGGTTAGAAAAAAACGTGGTCTGTGATTGAAGTTTTTATAAACCAATTTTTTGCAAAATGCTATTTAAGATATCCACGATTGCAACAATATAATAAAAATAATAGATAAAAATATAACATATTTCTTTACTGAATTTGATTGAAAGAAAAAATAAACAGACTCTGCCGAGGCCGAATTTATTTGAATGCATTTTTTTGCAAAATTGCAGAAGTTTCAATCGTTGAGTCGAAATTTTGCCAATTGTTTTTTTTTCTTTCTTTACTTGTAAAACAAAAATTGTAATATTTTAAAAAATAATAATCACTGACCACAATTAGATAATTTTGTAAAGATCCTGTGTACCAAATTTCATGTAAAAAGGTGGTTCGGTTTTGAGATTTTGAAAAAATGCATTTCGATATTTAAAATTATATTTTATAATTTCAGCTGCAATGAGTTCAGCAATCAGTTGCTGGATTTTTTAAATGATATATGAAGAGCAACACTATCAAATAATATTTTGTTTAATTGATTTTTTTCACTTCTCCAGGTGTACGTTTGCCCTTAATTAAATGTATATTTTAAAAAAATGTTCCTTCCAATTTGCTCGTGTACTAATGGGTTGTGCAAGTTTTCATTCGTTTGCACAGTCGAACACGAGGGTGTTCAATTCTCGTTAACGAAACTGCTAACATCACTCAATCTTTTATAAAAGTTAAATAATTAAATAATGATAATAAATTAAAGAAATATCGATGAACAAGAAACAAGGTCGAAGCATAAAACACAAAAATATTGTCTACCGAGCCAAAGATAATTGTTCGTCATGTCGAAATAATATAGAAACGTGAGCCAGGATATTTTCATTTGATTTTTCATATGATTCAAGACTTACTTTTGCGAACATTCGATAATATGTGACTTTTTAATACGTACGTAAGTAAATAAATAATACGAAAAATTGTGTGTGTATTCGCACGTAATTTTCAACGTATATATTTAAGAGGGGAAGAAAAACGCTCTCATTGCTGTATGACAAAGTTTACAGTATTCTATTCATGAAAAATTTCTATCGGGCTACGTTAATCATTAAATTTATCGATAAAGAGCTTAAGAAAGCGATCGTGTTAAAATATTAAGATACTAATAAAAATCCTTTCAACCGTATACATATTTACGTGACGTGGCTAACGACTACAAAGATACTTTCCAAAATAAGCTTCGAAAAGTGAAATTCTTGTATATTGAATGTAAGCTTCACGCATTCATATAAATAAATAAAAAATAAAAGTATTTAATATCGAAAAAAAAACGATCGTAAAGTATCCAAGACGATAACAAATATTTCTCGATTATTAATTACTTAATTATTACTTAATGAAAGGTGAATGGTACACTCCTCATTAACTGTTGAAATTCGATTCCAATGAAAATCTATCGACTGTTAATTATTATGTATTTTGAAGAATTTATTTCCAAGAAACACTAGATAATTATTGGTCAACAATTTCTTGTGAATATTTCAAACAAACACAATGTTTTGACTGATTTTTTTCAAGTCGATGAGTTCATTTTTCATTCAACGATACTAAGGACACAAAAAAATGTGTAACAATTGATTTGACATCTTCGATTGGATTTTTTTGTGACACTCAACGTGACTGCTTCATCATATTATTATATTGTAAATAAAGAAAATATTTGCATATATATTTATGTACATATATAAAGAAATATACGTGTATAAGAATCCTTCGTACATCATTTTGTTGAACTATTTTATTTACCCGCCCGAAATACTTTTTTGGGATACCCTGGAGTTTCCCTCATCCGCCGATACATAAGATTCTAAATGTGAAAACTAAAAGAATTTTTTCAAGTATTTTGCATTTGCAAAGAATGCTTACAGAGATATTTTTGCATTTGCTGGTAAAAAATATTTCTGAAAAAGTTATTTTCGAGAAAAAAAATATTACAGATGCTTTCATCATTTAATTTTTAATTGCATGAGGTCGCGAGTACCTCGCATCTTTGAGCTGTTATGGAGTTAAAACAAATGAATATTAAGGCTGAAAAAAACTTGGGTAGGATTAAAAACAAATACATAAACAATTTATGAAAAATTGCCTATTTTCAACATTCAATGTGTGCAGATTGGTGTCGCAACTTTTCCAGGGTATTCTAGACCCCGAGGCATACTTAAGTTTCAAAACCTCAAAATGTTGCCAAATGATAGTTTTTTTTATTATTAAAGAGAGAACTTGATACCATCTTTTATACAAAATTCAAAACAATAGCCAAAAAGTTAAATGAATATCAAATGCGTCTGCCGCGTGACAAAGGGAATGTTTTTTTGTCAATTGCACTTACCTTATTGAATTTGGACTTGGGTAAAAAGTATCCAAGAACAGGATTGTAAGGAGAAATAAATCAGAAGATGGTAATCGAAGTGCTTAACTAAACTTGTATTCGATGGAACGAACAAGTAATATTACAAGTTTCTCATTAGATCAACAAAATTGTTATGTAAGCACTCCTGAAGTTCTACAGTCCGTCGGAGAACAGGAAAAAGATAATACGGCAAAATTTGACATTTTATGCCTTCTTTTTTGGCTTAACAGCATAGTAGAGACCTATTAATGCCATTACAGCGTACGTCGCTTTTGCAACCTGCAATTGAGAATAAAAAAACGAGAGTGTAAAACGTTCGAAACGAAGTAAGAGGTTAGAAATCTTCCTTTTTGAGTTTTTTCGTAGCAATACTCACATTAGCCCGCCCATGGAATGTCTGATTGTTGAAATATTTTTTTATGCCAGTGTATTGCGGTTCTTCAGACATTTTGAAGTATTGGTCGAAAAAAATTTCACCCAAATCGACGATATAATCAGCGTAGAACGCGACGTACAGTGCCTGAACAAGTATTTCTCGCTTTCGTCTGCTCGTGCGCCATTTTTTACGTATTTTGTGCGCAGAAAAATATATCGATATGCAGGCTATCGATATTTGACCGTCGACCTATCGTGAGAAGACCGCGCAACTACTTTTTTTTTTCAAATTTTGAAACGTTTGGAAGAATTTTTAATGAAAAATTGAAGATACGAATCAATTTTAGGAATATTTTTTTAATTTTTTTATTTTATTTTTATCCAATTCTTGAGGAATATTTCTTTATTTTAAGACCTTGCTTTCTTCATTTTCCAGTACAAAAAATACAAGAGGATACCAGCGTAAGTTGCCTTTGCTACCTGCAATTTTTGTAAACCAAATAATTCATAATTTTTTAAATATTTATCCGCTGTTTGTTACTAATTTTCTTCTATTATTTCTTATCTAATTCTTTATTATTACGCATTCCATTTTCTGTTATTTCTTTATTATTTTAGGTTCGATGGCGTGATATTTGTTCACACAGAAAAAAAAATGCCTGATATAAATGTAGATTCATAGGTAATTCAGGTTTCAATTGAAAAGTATTTTTGTTTTTCGTGATTACTCACATTAGCTCTTCCATACATAGTCTCAGAATTAAAATGTTTGCTAAGATTCAAAGAAGGCAATTTTTCTCTGAAACGTGCGACTGGTAATAAGACTTTCTTGGCCGCTTCCCCGACATCTTTCGTACTTGAGGTACCAGATCCCATTTTTTGAAACATTTTGCTTAGCATCGATGGCATTTTTCGTAATTCTGCGCTTGTTGGCATTTTTTGCATTTTTGTTGTAAATTTCTCCTTATCAATGACAGATCGACTAAGATTTCCTGCCATTTCCTACATCAATAATTCAATGATATAACAAATATTTATCTGAAATTTTTTTAGCTATTGATGTTTCACGATTAAATATTAAATAAATTAAATATGGAATATTAAATAAATATTCTTTAATTTAGCATAAGTTTGTTCTCATCATCATTATGTCGTTTTAGGATATTTTTATACGAATATTTTTATAGCGAGGTTTGGAGAAATTTCATGTTTCACAAAATTGGTTCTATAAATGGCTGCAATATCTCCAACCGTTTTAACAATCCACGAGATTTTTTCAAATGGAAATTTGGTCTGGATCGCAATATTGATTATTTAACCAAAAAGAATTGTTTTTCATAAAGTATTTCGGGCAGAAAAGAGCGAATTACGTGAAATACCTTAAGAGCGTTATATAAATCGAGCATAGTAGTAGTCATTTTCTTCCCATAATTCGTCATGACGTCGTGAAGGTCCTTAACAAAAGTATTCGCTGCCTCGTTTTTCCTCAAGGTATTTACCATATTTTCGGTAAGTTTTTTGATCATGGCAATTCTTTCGTCCATATATTTGACAAAACTCTGCACTTCTTCGCCAGTGATTATTCTGGTTTGCAGTTTATTCTTCATGTCACCGATATGTTTGATTTTCTCCTGCGACAATTTTTCCAACTCATTTTTGTACTCGTGCAACGAGGTGTTTAATTTGTTTAATTCGTCTTTGGAAAGATTTTTCAATTGTTGAAGATCGTTGGCAACAAAATTCGCTATTTTCTTCGAAATCGTATCATAAAGATCTTTTATAGTTTTTTCAGCGACGGACAATAACGACGATATATTGCTCAGCGAGGACGATGAGATATCTGAAGATTTCGACGATTTTGCAGTTTCGATGTTTTTCACAGGGTTCGACATTTTGCTCGCTTCCTCACTCAATTTTGCTTCCGGAGTACAAGAACTCTTATTTTTGACATCACGATTATTATTTTCATTCGATTTATCATCGGATTTATCTCCCATTTGGATTTCGTGTGACCAAAGTGTCACAGCAATTTTGAGTTCACAGCTTTGATTTTTCGACGTATCGATTATTTCATACGCTCCTCACTTCGTTAGTTTCGGAACCAAAACAAACGGTTAAATGAATAAACACTCTCCAAACTGGATTCTTAATTGTGTTTCAATTGAAATATTAAGTTAATTAAACCCTAAATTTAAAACCTTAAATTAAATATTAAGTTAAAACCCTTTGCTACGTCATATTTGAATGGAAAAAAATGCTAGACTGCAAGAAAACATTTCGAGGGAGAAAAGTTTCGGCCTGAAAGTGCAAAAAAAAAAATTAAAACACTTCAAAGTACAAGAAAAAATTTTATTGTCCTGCAACAACACTTTTTATACAAACAAATGTTTTGTTACAACTATTAACTCATTCTCATATCGCCGGTAGCTACCGATAAACTGTACATAACGATTCGGTAGAAATGAATCAACTGTTCTATTCTTATTATTAGATATTATAAATGAAGGACATTAATTGTCTCGCGAAATACCAAAAACTGTACACGTTAAGCTGACTCGTCAATAATTGGTCATGGAATCAAATTTAAAAAAATATTATGCAAATAAAGTCAAAAAAATTAATCCCACATGACCTTGGGAAACATTAATAGAAGAGTCTAGAACAAAGTACTTTTGTTTTTCGCAATGAAAACTGATAAAGAGTACATTTAAAAAAAAAATCAATGTATTTCGTTTTTGATCAATGATTTGACTATTAAATTGCATTGCACTTCAATATAATTACGATCTGAATTGAGTACTTGATATTGTCATTATTATTATCGTTCATTGTTACCTTTTCGACCTCATAATTATTGATACCTCATAATTGCATAATAATAATGTCACGTTTGAGTATTTTTAAGTACTCAAATCGACGTTGAATACTCTTCTTTCAATTGACCCCATGCATTTATTACCGTTCGAATGTCAAAGAGGACCGTGGATTTTTCCGGAAATATCTGATCCTTAGCTGCTAATACGACTTGTTTTTGCTTGATGATGTTCAGCTTATTGAGAATTTTTAGAGCGCTTTTCAGTGGGACCAAATTCAGAAATTGATCGATTTTGTTGAAGTTGTCTCTCGGTACATTCACTGAGGTCCTGAAATAAAATTCAACAAAATTAACATTTCACGACTTTTTTACGACTTTTTTCAGTTTCTTAAGTAAATATTTCTGACATATTAAAATGTAGTAACGGTGACCTAAATGGTTTATTTTAACTAATCGTCGATTCTTTTGTTGTTTCATACTTGTACTTCAAGTAACGATGTAGGCCAAAACGAGGTGTCTATTTTATTTATATTGAAAATGAAATTGAATTGTTTCTCAAAAATGTTGAGTTGTTCTCTCGGTTTAATGATTAGCACAGCGAGTGTGTTGTTTCTAAACTTTTTCAAATAGACACTTTGTTCAAAGTAATAAAATGCCATTATGAACTATTCGAAATATTACCCATCGAGTTCGGTGAACAACGAGGAGTTATCGGATCGACCGATTTTCAAAAACGGTATTTGAACCTTCTGAAATTTGAGAATCTTTATCATCGCGTCTGGCGATATGTTCGTAAATGCAGCAGCGAATTCTTCTACCGCTATCCACGCCTCGCTCATATAGATTATCAGAAAGATGAAGCGATTACTTATTTCTGGAGCAAAACAGTTAACGACATAACAATCAATAAAAAGATGAACAATTAATAAGAATTGGTACAGGGAACATCAGAAATTTCTGCCCAAATAGCAGATTCAAAAAGTCCTTCTGTAACACATTATTTTTGAAAGTTTACAAAAATATTACAAAAGCAAAACTTTTCATGCCTTTATGACTTTTCACTTTAGAAAACAAATGAGACTTTTAACTGCAACGTTCGAAAGTCATATTTATATATTTATATGTAAATTAATTAATGCTTCTGCTGCTGCTCACTATTCATGAAATGCTGGTCTTATAACATACTTTTGGTTTAATTCCCATGTACCAATTATTATTACTATTTTTTTTCAAGTAAAATTGCCTCACATATCGGTGTAGGAAAAGACAGAGGCAAAGGTGGTGATCTACTGTCAACTTTGAACGTTGATAAAAAATCGGTGTTTAAACTGGATTTTGTGCAATACAACAACTCGTACAAAGACAACAAAAACGGTACAAAAACGGTACAAAAACGACGGACTCGGACAATTAAAACAGCTCTTCGCCTCAGTTTTTTCTAGACTCGATTGTCGTTACCCCTAAGTTTCTACGGTAGTGAAATAAGTTGTCGCCGTTTTCATTGTACACTTGACTAAAAAATTGTCTAATTATTACTGTTAATATTTAAAAAACTGTGAGTGTACTTACGAATTTTTTTGACCTTCCACATCTTCTGGTCTGGAGCGTTTTGCACTTCGCACGTACTCGAATTTGCATTGGTCCAGTTATAGCGATTCGATGCTGTTTCGTTTTGCGTCTGTTCTGTGTTGAATTTTGGGTTGAATTCCGTTTTGTCTGGTTTTAGCGCCCGCTCTCTGTTATTTTTTTTTGCATTTTTGATGATCGAATCGGCCCGTTGCGGACGTTTCACATTGAAATTCATTTTTGGTTTTGGAGTGTCCGTAAAATGAGGTGGTTTGTCGGGTCTTCCATAGACAACACCATTATCTCCAGGTTGACGTATCGAGAATGGCATTACGACGCGGAAATAATCCTCTTCTGTCATAAAGCCATTTTCGATCCACTTTTCGACGTGGCTTCTCTTCTTTTCCATGATTCTTTGTCGTTCCCTAAACTCCTTGCTAAGTTCGTGCTTTCGTCCGCCTTGAGGATTATTTTGATTCCCGTTGTCGTACATAACTGGTCCGGATTGGTAAATCCATGGAGCCAGGGGTTCAATCTCTGGCCTTTCATTGTACAAATCGGTTGAACTATGAGGATTTTTGGGATGAGTTTCCTCTGTGGGAGACGCCGCATCCATTTCCACCGACGTATCGAATCGGAAAGGATTAGTTTCCATAAACTTGAAATGGTCAGGTTCGGCGGATTTTTTCGGGCTCGAAACATTGTCGTAAAATTTTTGAGCCGATATAGAAAGCGAATCCTCAAATTTTTTTCGTAGGGATGTGACGCAATCGGTTGAAGCTTTTGAGGGAATCGACGCAGGCTCCTTCACAGATGATTTACTGCCAGAAATATTTTCCAACGGGAATGGATTCGTCTTGCTTACATTGAAGTTGAAATTTGGTTTGAATGTTTGCTCCGATTGTTGCTCTGCAAAACCCGAAGGAGTCCAGCCGTCGGTAGAAACACCGACCGAGGAATTCGAGTTATCATGGCCGACTTTAGGTTCGACCGTTGGGCAAAATGTATTTTCATGATTTTCGTTTGTGATTTTTGACTCACTCTTTGAATTTTCCGCTGGATCATTTATTTGCTCAGGTGAGACTGGAGTCGGTAATTTTTCATCATTTTCCGAACCCTGCTGCTTGTCCAGCACACTTGCAGATCGTATAACGTCAACGAGTTCCTTGAAAGCGTTGGTGACATCAGCGTTTGCAGAAAAACCATTTTTCAAGCATATCTCAAGCTCGGATTTGAATTTCATAACTGATAATCTCATACAATTGTTCATGTGTTGTTGAAAGTCGAGACTCTTTGAAAGAGTGAAGTTCGTATCTAACGATTCATCTTCCTCGGAGATTACGCTCAAGCTGTTTTGTCCTTGATTGGTTTCGGGCACCGTTGAATCCAATGGTTGGCCCCAGGGCCTGTCGTTCATGTTGACGGTTTTGCCCTAAAGAAGCACGCAAGTTAAGGAATTTTTTGAATTACATTGGGGCTTTATTCGGGAATGTTTGTTTTCTCAAACATGAAAAAATGATCAAGTCTCTCTGATTTTTTAAGCAAAAGTACACTTTTATTCATAATACTTTAGCAAAAGTACAAACCTGAATAGAAAATTGTATTAAAAAAGAAAATCGTACAAAAAAAACTGATTTATCCCGCGAGGAGATATTGATAAGATAGGATAATGCAACAGTCGATGAGAGAACGCAAAATTATTTTTCTATGTTATTTGTACGTGGCTTATAGATGTGAAAAAAAAACGTAGTATTTAAAAATACTACAATAGAATCGATAAGTTTATCGATTGAACCGTCTCAGACTGTTGGTCAATAGAAAAAAAGATACAATCATAATTTACATCCTTTCAAGTCGATGTACCATTCATCAAAAGTCAACATTCACTTCGTATGAGTTGAATGAATTAAAAATAAAATAAAAAAAAAGAAGTCAAAATCGCGACGAGTTTAAAAATAACGTTTGAGAGCATTGATAAAAGGAATTCTGTAAGTACTATCCGATTTTTCTTCGGATGAGCTGCTGTCAAGATCCGCGAAACTAATGGCCTTATTAAAAATCGGTGATTTCTGAATTTCACTCAAAATCGAATAACGTTTTTGTGCAGATAAAGATTGCTCAAGAGAAGCGTTTCGTCTCGGAGATTCGTCGTTCGAGGATGTATTTCCGGTAGGATCGATCAGTGGATTTTTTTCTATTTCCAAATCACAAGACCGCGAGGGAGTGCGAGATTCGTCGTCGTTATCGAGAGGAAAATCTGACTTCGTGAATGTAGAATCTTTCGTGAGATTGAAATTCGCGGCACCGGACGAATCGTCTTCGATTATGTCATATTTATTATCTGTCGCTTGCGTGTCGGTGTCAGTTTCATGTCCCGAAGAACCGTTCGACCGTGTATCAATGTCGACGTTCTCCGAAATTTCAAAACTGCTCTCGTCGCTTTTTTTATCTGAATTCAATTCTTCAATAACAAGAGGCTCACTGGCAGACGGTTCTAGATAATTTGTCATTCTCTCACAAGCCTCGGGAATCTCCGGGGCGTACCATCCAGGAGAATAATCCCACTCGTCATCATTAGAATCTAGATTCGTATCGTCAAAGACCGGAGCCTTCTTGAAAGTTGCAATATTCGAGGATACAGTTGTTAGTTCTTTATCATTTTTATCATGACCCGTACTCTCGACCACTTTTCGAAAATCACTGCATTTTTCATTCGTTAATTCTGGCAAATTATCGGTTGCATTCTCTGCGATATGTTCTTCGACTTGAGAATTATTGATTGAACTAAGTGGCGAATTTACAGTCACGAATGTCTGATTTTTGCTAGCTTTGCTTTCTTCGAGTGTTGATAAATCATCGGAATCGAGTGTCGTATTGAAAGTACTATTCATACACGAACGAATCGAGCTCCGCTGTGGCGTTGTTAATTTTGGACGAACATTTCGAAACCAGGCATTCGGATTTTTTGGTGATTCGAGAATTGGCTCTTTCTCAGCGTGCACTTCTGTAGTGTCACTTGATTTTTCTACGTTTGAACAGGAATTCTTTTCGTTAGGACTCGAGGTTCGGTTGTTTCTTAATAGGTTCTTCTCTAGTGGACAGGAAGGTTTTTCGATCGATTTCTCGCTCGAAGAATCCTTCGAATCTAGGAAATCTATCATACTTCTCGATTTTGAGGAATTCAGAGAAGGCGTCGAACCCTCGTCCATTTCTCCCAACGATTCTGACAAACTTTTAATATCGCTCGAATCCTCCGCAAAATCCCTCCTTGTTATAACATTCAATATTTTCTCAGGTATAAATGTCTTTAAACGCTCTTTGTGTTTCTCTTTCATTTTTTTTCTGATCATTTTCAATGGAGGTTTCTTATCTTTTCTCATTTTGATGTTTCCCTCGAATACAAATGCTAATTCGTCTTTTTCTGATTTCGAGAGTACGACTTCGTTTATCGTTCTAACAAAATATTTGTCAGCTTTTAGGATATACGAAGATGCTCCGTTTTTCTGTAATTTATGATTTTTTTTCGTAATCAGCACTTCTTCCTTAGCCTCCGAGCTTTTCAGATTTTTGTTTACATCGGTCAACAGTACGGGCGCCCGATGACCTTTCTCACCCTTCTCACCAACCTTTTGTACCTTTAAAACGTTTTCTTTCTTAATTAATGGAAAAATCGGCGTTTTTTTTTTTCCTGAGTCACCATTTTCGTCTCTCACACCGCTTTTGTCGTTCTTTTCTTTGATGTCACCTTCTGACCCACCAGAATCGGAAGCACTTTGTTTCTCATGGTTTTTCACGAGATTCCACAAAGCTCTTTTAGCCAATGGCATTTTCGGGCCATTCCAGCTCGGTGTTTCATTATTTTCTTTTTCAGAACCCTCCGAACAATGGTTAGTTTCTTGTACACTTTTTTTTATCTCGTGGATATCGACTTTGTGGAGATTATCTGGTTTTTGCATTTTTGGCTCATGCTTAGTCGATTTCTTACTTATTTTTTCTTCAACTTCCGGCGGGTGATTCGAAACGTGCATTTTTTTGTCAACCTTTGCAGCTTTTGAACCCATCGACCAATCGATAAATTCCATACGACCATTTCCACCCAATGGGCTGCGCAGTGTTCCGAATTCATCAAAACTGTCAATTCTCTCAGAATGCCTGAGATGTAAGGGAACAACTTCGTTTATGGTGATGGGCATTCGATCTTCATCGGTTGTTGTGCTTTCGTCGGTGAGAGTTCCGATATTACAATGTTTTTTCAGAACTGCTTGATCAATTTTATGAGATGGAAGGTGATTTTTAGGGATCTCAGTGTTCGAAAAGTTTGAAACTACTTTACGTTTCTGATGTAATTCGTACAAAACTTTGAGCTTTGTTTTATCAAATGGTTTTTCACGAGTTACTAAACTTGGTTTATCGCTCGCGTGACTCGATTTATCTTTAATCTCTACACGAATTTCCTTAACGATTTCCGGTTCTTCGCACGAACGACGATTTTCGCTTTCTTCTCCCGAGCTCTCTTTAATTAGCACCGTTGATTCTTTCCGAACTCTCGCTTCGCGGTGTAATTTTAACAAACGATCGTAAAAATTGCGCTTTTTTAATAAATCACTCTCGATGCGGACGTTACTCGCGTTTGAATCAACAGTCTTTGGATCGCTCGACAAGAGATCTTTGCTATTTTCAGGGGATTTTAGCATCTTGCATTCCAAGTATCGTCGAAAAGGATAGTTCCGCGGTCTAATACAAACCATTCTTCCGTAAACTGCAAAACCGCTCTGGACCATCCAATCGTTTATGTGGAAATCATCAGGCCCCTCGGTGTTAGTCAATGTCACCATCATCGAATTGTTCTAACGAGATGCAAAAAAATATTGAAACGAAAACATTAGTTCTAGCGTAAGAATCATCATTGTTACAAAATGTCAAAAATCATCAAATTTTTCATAGTTTCAACTAATTCTAAATTGACATTCGAAACCCCTGAATAAAATTAATGTTTTCTTATGATTTTACTATAAAAATTCGTAACAAAAAACGTTACAATGTTGAAAATTTTCTTTAAATACGTGAATTTCATCATTTAAACGTTAATAAATAAATTTAAAAAGAATTCAAATTTACAAAATAAATTCACTTATTATCGAATAAACCATCCACTTTTTTCTCTAAGAAATTTAAGGATTTTGTCAACGAAAAAATATATTTCTATTTTTTCGTAGGTTAAAGATATCGTTTTCCAACTTTTCGTTCACCAAGTTCTGTTGCTACATTCATGTAATTTAAAACAAAATACGAAACGTCTTTCATTAGATATTCTTGAAGAAAATTAAGTTATATTTTATCCTTTATAACGTGTGTAAATTATCTTATGTTTCGAATATGAATTCAAGCGAATTGATTGAAATATAATACTTTTGATGTGAATGTAAATGTTCCAAGTTGAACTTACATCGGTATCGATGGAAGCTATGGTAGCGACGAGCGGTGTGTTTGTTGTTCTGTTCACAAATTCACACGAGATGTTCCACGACCAATGAGTTCCGGTTACAGGCTTCACGTTGTACAAGCCGCAAGGTATCGCTTGAGCAGGCAAATTTGAAAAGCGGCGATGCAAAAAGTGTATGGATTCCGCTGGATAGCTCTTGATAGTGCCGTAATCGTAAAACATGACCTGTGAACGAAAAATGAAGAATTGATGCAACTAGAACCACGTTTTAACAACTTGAAATTTATTATTGTTATTATTATTTTGGTGGTCCTAAGAGCTATAATTAAAGAGACAAATAAAAATTAATGATTATTTATTCAAGTTTATGTGCTTCAAATTAAATGACTAAATTAAATGATGAACTAATTAAACTTAAATCAATGTCAGTTTTGAGCACAGTGTCCGCTATTAATCGATTTATAAATTATTTCAAATTTCAAATGTTAGTACAAATTTCAACATATATAGCAATAAACTCAATGGAACTTTAATTTCGATATGTTATGGAATATTATTTTTAAATAAAAAACTGTAAATAGCCTGCAAAAGGGGTCAAGTATAGAAATACTTACGGTAACGTAATTGTCGGGTCTGACGGTCTTGATCATCGCTCTGTGCCATTTGCCATCATACAGACAAGCGCAATTTAGGCCTTTTTCCATCACTGCCATCGGGAGCACATACTCTTTCGAGTTCTTCTCGTAAAACTCACTGAAATATAGAAAATTTCGTTATGCATGTACTTTATCAGAGTTTTGGTGGGTTCCTTTCGGTTTAGAACTTACTGTAGTTCGGTCATGAATCTCTGGAATCTGTTTATTCGTTTCAATATGTGTACCCAGAAAAATGAGGGTGTGTAGACATCGCAAACCATCACGTCGATGTACTCGTATATTCCGCGATCTAATTCCGTTACACAAATTTGCGCCACTGTCTCGTCTGCTGTCATCACTCCATGTGGAATAAGTTTACTCTTTGTGTCTTTTGACTGAAAAAAAAAGCAAGGAATTTTTAATAACCGGAGGATTCATGTGTTAAACTTATTGTTCCAGTCACGATTTCATCCGATCAGTATTTCAACACTTAAATATACTAAAAAAATCTGGAAAAATTATGTCATTGAGATATTGTCATCAATATTTTTCGCCGAAAATATTCCTGCGAAATTATCAACAATTTATTCGAACAAACAAAATTCACAATGTAGAAAAAATGTGCTCTTTAAAAAATGTGTGCCAAATTATTTGTTGGACAGATTGTTTTTTTCGAAATGTGTCAGTAAACTGTTTTCTGTCATTTATAATTGAGATTCAATATTTAGAATAATTCAACGACTTCTCGATATTTGTAGGTCTTTATCGAAGTTCTTAGTATGAAAATTCGGATGAAAAATAAATTAGAACTGGAAAAATTTGTAAAAGACACTTAAAGTTATCGAAGATTATAATCCAAAAACATTTAATTATTTAATAACTATTGTTTAATAAAAACTGATCATACCAAAACCGACGGTATCGCTTGGGTTGGTTCGATGTATTGTTCGTAAATGTCGTGAAGAGCAGCAAGACTTGGAAGTTTAGGTCTTTCACGAGGTTTGAATGCTGGTACGCCAGTTCTGACATCAAAAATTTTGAAATCTCCTTTGTCCTGTGGGCGAACATGTTCGAAGATGTCTGGCAAATGAGATACAAACTCAATAACACTGACGAAGCCAAGTTCCTCGTAATTGAGTGGAATCGTGTATTCGGTGCGATACAAATCGGGGAGGTCAGCACACCAGATACCCTCGGGATGTTTTTCGATAAGTTTCTGGAGGCGAATTCTCGTGCGTTCGTTTATGAGACGGCTGACTCCTCCTCCGTTACTACTTGCATGGTCGTTAGCCGAATCCGTTTCCTTCAACTCCTGATAACCTGGTTGGCGCTCGACCTTTGGGTTTTCTGACGAATTGGTCGTCGGATGTTCGAATCTCTTTTCCTCTGGAGCTTGAAATGCTTTCGATGTTTTATCTCCTTCCTTCTGCCACTTGTCATCGTTTGAGGCATAATAATCTGCGCTATAATCGTCACGGTCGCTGTCAGTATATCCTGCTGGTTTAGCAAAGGTGTTTCGATCATTAAAGCCAGCGAGCTGAGAGATGGCTCGAAATTCTCCACTGGTCGAGAACTCTTGAGGCTGCTGCTGTTTATGCTCCTCTTGACGATGAGTCTTTTCAGCCGGATACACCCAGTCCATCGCAACGTCTACCTCGTGACGTAGGTCTTTCAATTGGCGCGACAAATCTGGCCATTCAATATCGCAAAACAATTGGTTTTTTACATAACCGAGAATCCGACTCTGGTGCACACCACCGGGAAATTGTTGGATAAATTTTGTAGTCTTGAGCAACTGCTCACAGTCCAATCTTTTTGGTTGCAATGGCACTCTTGGATAATACGCACTCGGCCTCTGCAATCTTTTTGACGGACGAGCTATTTTTCTATAATTCTGACCAGCTACCATAGAACTCACGTGTTTAGTTTTCTCAGATACTATCGGAAACACATAATATATTCCATTGGAGAATTTTACGCGTAATCTTTCAGTTAGACTCTGCAGAAAATCAGGTAAACATCCATGACCAAACTCTCTGTAGGGTATATGACGACCAGTCTCTTCCTTATATTCTCGATCCAATACATTCAACGGAACACCTTTCGTATTCGCGTCTTTTCTAGCTATCAGCAGAGAGGCAAGAAGCTTCTGGATTTCGTCACGACTCTCCGTTAATGGCATTTTAGAAACGCTTGTGAATGGATTTACTGGAACACGAAAAAATTTTTTATTCATCTATGCTTTGTTGAGATGAATTTTATATTTTGTCATGTTAGATCGCAAAGTTATCGTAAGATGGTAGACCAACATTTTTTAAACCTTATTAGAAAATCGACAAAACAAATCTAAAAAAAAAAAGTAGATGATTTGGGAAATTTTGTGTCTTGTCAAATTTCACGTCTTTCTTATAATTCAGTTTTTTGTTTTGATTCAAATTTTCAATATTTCGTTAATAATTGAGCGAGTGATAAAAAAAAACATGTGGTTTTATGAAATTTAATCGATTGAAAATTTTTAAATATTAGTTAGAAAACTTATTGTTCAATTACAAATACTTGGAAGAGAAAAATTGAAGCTATAACGTCACTGATGGAAATAATATGAAAAAAATATGTGTGTTTAAAAAAATTGGATAAGAAATGATAATTCACTTTTATCCTCCTATCGAAACATGAAATTAAATCAGTAAGAAAAACTTATTGCCAAGTTTTAAAGAATTAATTTTGCTGTTTGTTCAAGAAAACGCAGTGTATTTTGAAAAAAAATTCTGTCATCACATATTATAAGAATGACTGTTAGAATTTGGCTGAACGACAAATTTCAATGTAACAATTACATCAAAAATTAGGTGTGAAAATCCCAGTCCAAGTCTACTAGAAAAGACTTTGACGTGCACATTTAACTTTTGCGATTTATATTACAAAATTTACAAAATGCAATTTATCATACAAGAAAAGAAACAAGTCGAGCAAATGTAATTATTTCAACGATCAAAATAAAGAACAAGATTCTAGAAAATAATATAAAATGAAAAATTAATCGATTTCACTATTTTCAAGAAATGATGAATTTGCAATTCCATAGTGAAATAGAAATTTTTTAAGATGTGTCGCATTGAAAAAAAGAGAAAAAAACGAATGCGAATCTGATATCATTAACAATATTTATATACAAAAAAAGACTAGTTAAAGTTTACAAATAGTTAAAGCCATAATGTGTTGAAACCAACTCATTCCGTTATTTTTCCGTTCATTTTTCGTTCAATTTTTGTCAACAGCGTTTGTTTTTTTTATATTGTGCCGTCGTTTTTTTGAGTTATTTCATTGTCGTGTTTGATAGATGATTGTTAATACAAAACGTACTGAAGAAACACTGCGTTTTTTGGATTTGAATCAAGATTTTTCAGTCCACGTGTTAAATAAAAAAAGCATTTTTATTTATTGATGCAATCGAAATACGAAAACATAACATTAGCATTTTTTTTATAAATATAAAATTATACCAGTGTGAAGTAAAAAAATTAGAAGCTGCAACATGATAAAATAAAGCTCACCTCATCGATAACACGTGGCTCTTTACACGGACAAAGGAAAATTACACTATCAGCCGACTAATTATTGCGAACTACGATCGGACGTAATAAATTTGAAAAAACTAATGATACTTTTGAATATTTTTTATACCGGTACTACAAACACAAGTAGTGGTGTACAAAGACACAAAGAATGGAGAAAGATCAAACTTTTTTGCCGTTTCAAAGGACCAAGAACCAAAGACATCTACAGGTCATCGGAGAACAAAGAACAAATATTGTAAACAACGACACATTGTATATGAACCCGCCGCCAAGCAATAAGCAAGAGAGGAAACGGTGGTGGTGGTGTATATGAAAATTTTGGGCCAATCACGCTCCCATTACGAAGCTGAGCAAGACATATGATTGGAGAACAGCACCAAGTTACATTTCATTTGTGCTGCGGTGTTTCACGTCTATGAATTTTTACGATATTCCAAAAAACATTTAAAACCCAATCGTTAAGAATGTCTGGTTTTGTATGAATGTCACCTATTCTTTGAGTTAAAATTTTTTATCATTATTGCTAACTCGTGAGATGTATTTTTAAAATAAATATAAATTTTGCACGCACACCGATGACTTTTTGTATTTCCGATTATTTTTTTCTCATAAATTGCGGCATTACAGATTTTGCTAGCAGAAAGCGAGGAAAATGATTGCATAATCGTCAAAAATATACATGGCGTTGGATGAAATACCATAGGCTGGTAAAACAGAATCGAGGTAATATTTAGTTATTCTTCCGTCGCAGCGCTTGAAGCGCGTTTCAATTTGGTTTGAATCAGTTCGACATGGAGACTATCAGTTCGAATTCACAACCCGGCAAGAAAACAAATCACATTGACGATTAGGTTATGTGTTGGTTCATAATTGTTGGTAAATTTAAATAAATACATTTCTACTTTGCGTCAAAAGTATCCGGAATTAGGTTTAGTAAAAAAATTAAATTTTTTCTAAAATGGCAAACGACGATTATGAATTGCCAGACGATGAGGAGGAAATCCTTGTCTACGTCGAGTTTGACGGATCTGTTGCCAGCAACATGTTGTGTAATGAAAAATTACAATTCGAAATGATCGGTTTGGATAAAGAACATCCCATTATGCAAGTCAACGGCAAGGTGAAATATAAATTTTTTTTCAATCCTACGTCACTTTAAAAAAATTCAGAAACCATTTTGCCAACACTATTTCCATAATTTCATAAAAAATGCAGTGTTTCGGGTTAGTTATTACTGAAAAGTGAGTATTTAGAGATGAAGTGGACACTGTTATTTCTGAAACTTTAGAATTGACAACAGGCATTTTATCGTTTTTCCAAAGGTTTTAAAATTTCCATGGATTTTACCGACTGAAATTATTAAAATAGGTTGCAAGCTGTATCCAGATTTCTCACGCTAACTGAAAAATTATTTTTATAATATGAAGATGATAAACTCTCTCATGTACAACTCTTTGCCAAAAATATAGAATTTTCTAAAGTTTATTTGTCTATTAAAAAAACTTTTTGTCTAAGGATAGCATAGAAACTCTTGCTGCTTGAAAATGTATGAAAAATAATTTGATTTTCTAGTTTTACGAAGGAACGTATCACAATGCGGTAGGAACTTACCTGTTTTTTGAAGGTGACAAATATCCACATGTAGACGATCCGGTTTTTGACGTCACACCAAATCTGAAGTACAAGGCAAAAACGCGCAAAGTTCTTAGAATGAACAGAATTTTTGTAGAACTGAAAAACGAGTTATTGGGTGACTCTAACAATCCTGAGTGTTTGCCGACCATGGAAGCGATAAAAAAGTCTAGAATACCACTGCGTTATCAAAAAGAAACATTGGAATCGTGGAAAAAAATACGTGAAGAGAGAATGAAAGCATTACAAGATTATCTGGAGAAACAGCGAATCAGAGAAGAAAAAAGATCGCAAGGTATAGAGCCGGACTCTGCATCTGACGATGATAATCCTTTTGCAGCTTATAAACCTCCGACGAAGAACAATAAAGCTAAGCAGCCACAAGTACCTGTTGAAGATCTGTTTAACGATTCTACGAGTGAGAATGCCCCAGAAATTACTGACAATTTAGTAACAGATCCTGGACCTTCGACCTCTAAAAATAGCAAACCATGGACCAGTCCATCCAGCGACAAACCCGCGATATCAAACTCGGACTCGGAGGATGTTGATCGCGTTAATATTCCAAATTTTAAAAGCTTGCACAGAGCTACGATCCAAGTTCCAAAACGGACAAAAGTCCGAAAGTTTACAAAAGTTGGTAAAAAAAAATTGAAAAAAGCTACTTCGTCTGGTCCCGGGAAAAACAAGGAGAAACCGGAACCGGAAAAACCAGAAGATACTGTTCTGGATGAAATATCGGAAAAAACCAAAGACGAGGAAAAAAGTAACGAGGAGCCAACGAACACACTAGAGAGTATGGCAACTTTGACTATTCACAATTCTACCAATGAGTTGGAAATAATCGCGGACTATGACGTGCCGCAATGTACAGAAAAGACTGAATCACTGATCGACAAAAAGAAGCAGGAAAAGCAACGTAAACGCGACGACAAAATGCTTTTACTATCGAAAAAATTAAAAGAAGCTGCCGACGAACGAAGACTGAAAAGTCTACATTCCCAGGACTTTGCTTGATTCTAAAGATCTGCGATCATGAATTCAACACGAAATTTTTATGGGTAAGCCAAAATATATATGAAATAAAATAATAAATCCCAAAAGTCATTTTCAGACTGTCCTGAGGGATACAGAATTGATGATCTAAACCTAAACCATCTTTTCTATCGACTAAAGTGACTATCGACTAATTTTTTTTTTTTGGAACAAAAAGCCAAAAATTCCTCAAAAACATATAAAAATCATTTATCAGCTATTCAGATTTGATAAAAAATAATTTATCAATAAGCATATTATTGAAATAATTTGCCACGTGTATAAATGTTTTATTACATCATGAGCATGAAAATCGGAATCGGACTATTTTCATCGAGTTTCCCATTTTTTTAAATATTAACTTCGGCTTCATTAATAATCGTGTAAGGAACGAAAAATGAATGAAAAATAAATAGTTTTTTACTAGAAAGGACAAAAAAGTCTAACTATAAAGACAAAAAAAGATTTATCAGTTCACACAAAACTTACCTCAAAGCACACACTGAGTTGAATTCACTATCAAAACTTATTCTTTGACTGTATACCTGGTATGTTGATGAAGGAATGAGTTGTGGGATAGTTCGACAAGCCTTCAAAGGTTCAATGAAAATCTAAGGAGTGGGGACAACCACCAATCACAGGCTTTTTTGTCCTTTTTGAGCAAATTAGTAAATTTGAAGAGAGGGATCGATTTGACTCTTAATGTGCTTCTAGGTATGAGGAATAATGGAAAATGGTCCTAAATAATAAAAGGTTATTAATAATTATTGAAGGTTATTTGGGAGCGCGTCAAATAAATAATATACTTTTCATATATTTTCTTTTTATAACAAAAATATCAATTTGTACATAACTCGCTCGTAGGTTACAACAATAATCAAGTACAAATGACCTATGGATGTTTGATGATAAAAACAAACGAAAATTGCATTAACAAAAAGCTCTCCAAGTCTTTTTTCAAAGTTGTCGTTTCAACGATTCTACGATATTGTTGTTTCGGAACTTGTATAACCATCATAGCTAGCCTTTCCAGAAGACAAGTAAACTCTAAAATGTTCTAAATTAATCCTGATCATTGTTTCATATCTCAAGTGCGAAATTAACTCTACTTCTTCCAAAAAATTAACAATAAAGACAGAACTCATTAATTTAAGGCTGTGGATCAGTTACCGATTCCCCTCGGATTTTTAAAAGCGAAATTTTTCCACATCGTTCGTCCGATCGGAATCAAAAAGTTTTAGCCCTAGTTTTTAATTATTCTGCATGCGATGAAACTTTTTCAATTTCGATCACACAAACGGTGTGGAAGAATTTCGCATTTGAAATTTGCAGCTGTTTCTCTTGCACTCATAATGGCTCAGTCAGAATGACTCATGGTTTCAAGGAAGCGGCTCAATTATTTCAATTCGTAAGAAATTTCGATTTTTCAACCCACATGAAATTCACTTTTCTTATTATAAGTAGATAATTAATGGACACTCTGATATCAAGAGCGAATAATGATCTTATGTTAAAAATATCGATTCAAATGACAATTATTTAAAAAATGATCTTAAATACTAAATCCATATGATCGATTCACCGGTGAATCGATGTGGCGAATATTTCATTATGGATTCATCGTTAATGTAATATGTATTCTAAAATTCATTCTGGATTTTATTTCATTTATTATTTACTTTTGTAGGATTATTTTTTTCACCAATCAAGATCGCCCGGTAATTCATCAGGATATTCGCCGGTAAGGCACGCCGTGCAATGACCTATGTAACTACTCTCGCGATTGTCCATTCCATATCTCACAGCCGCGACGAGACCGTCCACAGAGAGATAATTCAAACTGTCCGCACCCACGTGTTTCGCCAATTTGACACTGTCCAAACGGTTTGCAATTAATTCTTCCCTCGTTGGTATGTTTATGCCCATGTAACATGGAAATTTCAGTGGTGGAGATGCTATCCTGATATGTACCTGCAGAAGTGTATCAAAAATTACTATCGATTCAACAAAATAGTTTTTTTGAATTTTTTATGACCATAAAGACTTGAAAGAATGAATAAACTTTTCTTTTTTTTTTAATAAGCAATAACAAAAGTTTACCATGAGAAATCAATTGATTAAAACTTTTTCTTAAACGAGGTAATATTTTTCAGTGAAATGAACGAAAAATATTTCATAAAAATTACCATGTGACACATTTTTATGGAAATATGTCAATCTTTTTTTTTTTTTTTTTACTAATTATAGCATAACAGTGTAAATTATTCAAAATATCCACCAAAGAAATTGTTTCTGATGTTTACTAAAATAATTTATAAAAATTTATAAAATTTTGTCAGATATTAACTGTTCCTTTTTCTATTCACAACGTAGCATTGAAAACGCTTTTTAATGACGGGCTCACAAGAGTGCGCATTGTATAGAGCGGTTAAAATACCAGAAAAGGGTAACAAGATTTTATGACCTGATAGACTATACCATAACGTAAAACTGAGCAAAGTATTAGAACGTCTTGTCTCATCAATGGAATAATTCTTCGTTATCCCTTTATATCGACGTAATTATGCTCAACGCATTTGACTGTCTCGTATCCTCAATTTATGGAATCAGAAAGCTGATTAGGCCCGGTCGTGGGATTTATGTCCGTCGGGGGTCGAGGATAAACTTATTGTAAATTTTCTGACGCCATAATCCTTCGTTGGGAGCGTCTACTCTTTCTAGAGGGCAATCGGTTCTTCTTTTATACTGCCGTATTTCTACCTTCATTTCTTGTTTTCACTTTTTTGTTTTATTTCATTTTTTGTTTTATTATATTCTTTGCTCGTACGCGTTGACTTCCCGACCTCCTGCTTTGCGTCCGCAGGTGATAATAATGGGTTTTTCCCTTTTAGACTCGATAAATAAATGAATAAAATTGAACCCTTAATTCCTTTCATCTGTCACTGCCGAAAACTACTGTGTTCGCAGTGACGGAGTATTTTGTTATTATAATTTAATTGATAGTAATAATTTCTTCAAAAGTAATAAAACAACAATTCATTAATAATAATGATATTTTTTTCAATTTAAATTAATTGAAACAATAAATTATTTGAATAATAATTATTTCTCATAAATATGAATGCATTTTGAATTAATAATTAAAAATTTAATTTTAAATTATTCCTCATAATTTTAATTTGTAATTTCTTCAATATTAAATAAAATTTAATTAATACTCGTGAATTTTTATTTCCGTCGTGCAGAGGTAGTGTGAACTTGTGAAAGATCATGTACGACGATAATTTCCGTCGTTTTTGTCACTTTTCATTAGTAAGCAATTGAAGGAAATTAGGGTTTAAATACTTCGTAAACTTTACGATTATATTTCTATTGTGTAACTTATTGTACCTCAGGTATTAAGACCTCATTACCCTCTTGGAGCCTTTTAAGTTTTGACCGCTCTAAGGACCGAAGTGGTAGAATACGCACCTGGGGAATTTCGGTTGTTACTGTGAATTTTTCGGTGCGAGGCAATAAACATTTGTGAACCGTACTTCACTGTCAAATTTTGTAAATCTTTAACTTTGCTATAATTGCGAATAAAAAAAGGAACGCCTTAGACTATCCATCAAAAATAAATATTACGGTAATTCAAGAATGCAGAATTACGATTAAACATTGGACTATAGAAACGTCATATTTACCTCTTTTGCACCAGCATCTCGTAGCAACTTGATAATAGGACCAATTGTGTTTCCTCTGACGATTGAATCGTCAATAAGAATAATTTTTCTGCCTCTTACGTTCTCGGAAAGAGCGCCAAATTTTTTAGCAACTCCGAGCTGTCGTAGCCTCGTGCTCGGTTGGATGAAAGTTCTTCCTACGTATCTATTTTTGCAGAGTACCTCGGCGAACGGAATTTTTGACTAGAAAAAACATAATTTATTTATTAAAAACAATTTTTAATATTTTGTCCTCAATGAAAATATCATTTTATGTAAACAAACGATTTATCGTTACATTTGTTTTCCAAATGTAACGATGAAAAATTTTGCTCACAAAAATTGGGGTCGTTTTTAATAACGAAAAGGATGGGTTTATAACGGGCATTCAACGCCAAACCACTTAGTCCCTGACCTCCGCTTTTTTTGTCGTTGTAAAATTGTTATTAAGGAATTTGTCACGTACTGCCCGATTTAGGATGGCATACCCCACACAATTAAATTTAATTATTCCATACGAAGAACATTTTTATGATAAAGAAAAGTTTGTGGTCGTTTTCGATGTCTTTATAGGGTTTAAAGTTTAAAAAAAATAGATTGTAGAGATCGAGGGTCGAAGTAATGATTTTTTAATATGTAAATTTACCTGTCTGGCGAAACCATGAGCAGCTGCAGTTCCAGATTCCGGTACAGAGCTTACTATATCGGCAACGATAGGGGATTCAATGGCGAGAACTCTTCCGCACTGCATACGAACGGAATAAACCATTTGACCTGAAAAATATTTTCCGAATTACTCACAAATTCGTAACTAATAGAGTCCTTATATTTATTTTATAAAAAACATGATTTTTACCTTCAAAAATACTGTCGCTCCTAGCAAAATAGACGTACTCAAAAATGCAGAAAGCCTGAGGTTTCTTGTCGGGTCTTTCAACGATATCAATTGTTTTGATACCTTCGCGGGTAAGTTCAACAATTTCACCAGGAAAAACTTCTCGGACATATCGAGCACCGATGCTGAGGAAGCCGCACGATTCCGACGAAATTACCCAGCCCTCGGCGTCGTCATCATCATCCGATTCACTTCCTGCTACGAAATAAATATGCATTTATATATTTTTATGAATGTTTTCGTTGTTGTTGTTTATCATGATAAACGCTGTGTTACTAATTTATTGAAATTCATTGCGATTTGATGACTAACCGAGTTTACCAACTGGCACTATTTTTCCCAGGCACAGAGGTCGATTGCCATAAGGATCTCGTACTCCATAGATTTTATCTCTCTGCATTATCACCAGAGAATACGAAAGCGGAGCCAATTGCATCAAATGTTTTATACGTGCTGGCCAATCTGGACCGTTTACTTCACCCTCTGGAGGATTCAGACATAACGCTTGTGTGATGAGCTCAGAATCCGAATGCGTTGATAATCCAACCCCACGACCAAGTACCTTCACATCAATCGTACGTTTTACTTCATTTTACAATATTATTTATACGACAGATTTTTTCACTCGAAATGACAATTGGAAGTTTTCTGCATTTTCATATTATTGTTGTCTCTTTCTAATTTTTTTTTAATTTACCATTTTTCTTAGAGATTCCGTGTTGACGAGTTCGCCATTGTGTGCAACTGCGAGTGCACCATGAGCCGTATGGACGACAAAGGGTTGACAATTAACTTCTTCACTGGCTGCACTAGTGCTGTACCTCGTGTGACCTATGCCAAGGTTACCACGTAATTTCTTCATATTTTCGTCGTTGAAAATATTATTTATCATGCCCATGCCTTTGTGAACGTGAAAAGACTTGGCACAGACGCCTTCGCTCGTGACAATACCGGCACTTTCTTGTCCTCTGTGTTGCAGAGCAACCAGTCCTGCAATGAATTAACAAATTTATAAGAAATCCAATAATTTCAAGACTTTATTATGAAAATAAAGTGAAAAATTGAAAAACAAAAGACTCACCCAAACAAACAACTTGACCAACATCGATTTGTGACGGCCAATCTCCTGCGGCTATACAACCAAAAACACCGCATTCATGTGTCAAACCGGAAGTCTTCTGTCCACGAGTTTCACCCTTGCTACGTGGTTTTCTCGCAACCACTTTACAGTCGATCGACAAACGAGACATCGAGGCCGTTTCCACGTCGTCAATTGTGTCGCGAGACATTTTTCCTTGCGATAATCTGTCGAAAAAGAAACAGGCAAACACGATTAATCGACCCGCCAACTCAAATGCTTTGAGATCTGCTTCGTTACACCACCGAGACACCAGACTAAATAGCATCAACGTTTAGCTAATCTGACAATATATGACGAAATGAGAACCAGAGAAGAGGTCAAAGAACATCCACGCTGTCTTCATTTTACTTTATGACAAAAAAATAAAAATCATATATACAGGGTGTCCGCTTTTAATCAAAACGGTCAATTATCTCGAAAGAATTGATTTTTACAACAATATTGTTTAATACAAGAAATTAACAGTTACAAACGACATCTTTGATTGGGATATTAAACCTCTTTTTTGCCCTGAGTTTACAAGATCTCGTAATAACTTTCAAAATATTGAACAAAAAAAGTTCTTTGGCTGTAAAAACAGTAGAATTATTAAATTTTGACACCAGCCTCTATGTTTTGCTGCCAAATTTAAATCAATCAATCATTAGGGATGGAAAAATCTTGGTATCATTTTCAAGTATTTCGTATTTATAGAAGTCTAGTATTTTTGACCGTAAAATCCTTTTCACAAATATAAAGCCAGCACATTAATCATCTCGTTTTTGATAACGCATAAAATGATGTGAGAGCAGTGTCATTTGAAAAAAAAAAAAACTTATTTCGAATTCATTCAGACAAAAAACTCAGTTAAAATCTGCGGAGTTCAGATAATCGACAAAAATGCATTTTTTTGGACTTTCATTTCCAATTTCACAAAACATATTAGAGGAAAAATGATGAATTTATAAAATTTCAGGTTCAAATTAGAACCCAAGTGTATTTTAATGTTTGAACAGCTGGACTCGACGCTTCTACAGTTATCGAATTGACTCGAAAACGAAATGTTTCTCTGCCGCAGTTCATTTCTAAGAAAACGATATTTGGATATCATGACGACAGTGATTTCTGCCAATGACCTAAATTTAAGATAGGTCTTGTTTTTTTTTAATCACAAGATCCTCAATGCCATTTTTTAATATGAAATCCGCGTAGAAAATGATGTGGTCCAAATTATAGAACTATCAGCTGTACTGCGATACAAAATTTCAAAATTTTGGCCTCCAATAACTCAAGAATGACGATAATTGATATCGATACTTTATCGCTAATAAATAACTGCACAGGTCGTTGAGTAAAATAAAAATGGTTCGTTCGCCTCTCCCTACGCTGCTCCAAATTGACTTAATCTTTCTGCTCATTGAAATCCTCCAAATACCGAATGACAATCGTGAGATTTCTCATCAATTTCACGAGATAATTTCTTGATCAATATACACAAATAGGAAGTTCTGTGCGTATATTCCCAACCAAGGATTTTATTCGAACAAATTAAATGTCGACACTTAATTATTCAACAAACATTTTTTAATTTTGATTTAGCGTCAATTACAATAACACGTCAAAATTGTAATAAAATTTATTAATTGCACTTTTTTCAAGACACAATTAATCTTCGGACATTTGTATTTTTTAGAAACAGAACATTTTTGTCTTCTTTTTGATCATCAATTTGAAACTTTCACAAAATTCTTTTTGACTAAAATTGAAATCTCTCAAAACTACAATTTAAAGATGAGCAAATTTATTCCCCTGTCGTTATAGAAATTCAATTATTATTTCAACAACTTTGTGTTCAAAACTTTTATTAGTAAATCATGTGCTTTATTAAGATACGTGGAAAACAATTATTGCAAAGTTAAGAATGTTACCGATTTTTTTAGATGCTTTTAAATTTTTTAGTCCTGAGTGTAATAATATTTGTTGAAATATAATATTGTTTTTCAGAGCAGAGCAAGATTACCAAGTTTTCCGTATACATTCTCGATGAAAATAGAAACATATGATGCGAAATAACTGTGAGGCTTTGAAAAACCATTCAAACTTGAGAAATCGAAGATATCGTCGTATCTGTGACAAAGACCCCACAGGGATCTTTCCAGTTTGTCCTTATCTTCACTGCTCTTATAAACTATTGACCCCCCACAATGCAACTCAGATTTTTTTCTCCTTCTCGGTCAATCACAAGCATAAATTATTTATTTCGCAACAACATTTCATCATCGTTTTACGCGTTGCAAATCATCGATATCATATCTCGTACGTTGGTGGCTTTGAAAATATTTACGACTCATTTTTATTCACTTTTGTCGATTTTTTTTTGATTATTTATCAAACTCTAAACTTTATATTAGAGATTTTTTCCTAAAAGTTAACACATCTTAACATTTCCGAAAAAATATAACAACTAACATTAATCAATGATTCGCAAATTATATCCAAGTTTTCAAAAATTAATCATAAAGTCGACTTTTGAACGAGACTGTGGGCGAGACTACTACCTTCAATGAAAATTGATTAAAAACCGAATTATTCTTTGAAAAATCTCGATAAAAACGTGCCGTTACAAAATTTGTATTTATCACTCGATGGTTTTCAATCTATCGTTGTTGATGTTTTTCTATCTTAAAAAGACGCGATGTAATATGAATTCATTTTTATTACGGTCAATTTGTGTTTTAAACTGAGCATGAAAACAATCTTCAAAACCTAGCTCTCATTTTGTACCTCAACTAGCAAAATTGTAAGAAAAACAAACATATTATTCTTCCATTTATATAATCATAATTTATTCCTCATAGCATTCTCAGTTCACAAAAAAAACGGTATTCATAATCGATAGAAAAAAAATAATTACAAAGTGCCAGCAGACTGCAAGGCTTTCTTATTTTTTTTGTGTTTTTTTCATTGATTTTTTTTTTTCAATTCTCTTATCAGTTGTTTGCTGAGAAATGCTAATCATGCGAAAATTCACTCAAAATTTAATTCGCATCAATAGTTTTTAATGGTATCAAAACTTTTCATCGAAGAATATTTTTAAAAAATACTACGAAATTTCGTATCAGTTATTCGAAGGTGTTTGTAAACTCTGACTATTGCTTACTCTAATTCGTGAATAACCTACGTTTTCTGGTACATATTAAAATAGATCGCTAAGAAAAAAGTGGTTCACATTTAGAGCAACGGTTCGTTCAAGGCCATAATTTTTCGTTCCTCCCCGAGACGTTTGTCTAACAGATTCCAATAAGTTGTGGCAGTTTGTTTCGAGTATCGTTCTAAAAAGATATTTGAACCAAATAATCGATAAAAGAGACTGTTGTTTGTCAATTGAAAATTTAATTAGAACGCGCTTTGTGAATGTTTGACTAAAAAATTTGGTTTCGACTATGAAAAAGCATCAAGTTTGGTGTGAAAAGTTTAATTATCGGAAAAAAAATGTCTTGAAAAAATTTGCAAATTCAGTTCGTAAATCGTCACGAATTTTGACAGTAGCTGTACAGCCACTTGTTGGACGGGGAATTCCCGCTTGCCTGGGCCTTAAATTCAGTAAACCCAGGTAAATTTTGAAAAGCCCTAAAAGGAGGCCCAAGCCACGGTCAAAATGAAAGTATTTGAGTTCGAAATCGAGGGATTTTTCGGCAAACAAAATAAATATTTCAAGTATAAATTTGTAGGTTTGAAACTTACCACGTGCGTCTCAAATTCGTGTCCACACCGTAACAACGTCGACGAAATTCCGTAAGCGGAAAAAGAACGTGTTCACAGCTCGCTCACTGACACAAGAATGAGCTCTCGTATCCAATTGAAAGGGCCTTTTGAAACTCGTGAGTTTTTTCTACCACCTCCCTCTTTTACTATTTATCGTTTTTTTCGGTTCCTTTGGCCTCTCATCGCAACTACATCGTACATCGAAATAATATTACCACGTGCTTTTCGTATTGAAAAAGTAACGTGGATTTTTCGGAACTTGAGGTAGACTTTATCGCGATAAAAAAATAGTTTCCCCTATTTCGAAATTCGATAAGATTCGTAAACAAAAATGTTGCGTACGTCTTTTTGATAAACTCTATTTACTACAATTCGTATTATAAACATTATGTTTGTTTTCGCACATGAACATTCATGACGTGCCTGGTTTGGAAATAAAATTTCGCCCGTAAATAGGGGGATAAGAATCGAAGTAGAGTGGGAGATGATTTTCGACATTGGCTCGATTGAACCCTCCGGGTGAAGAAGATTACAGCAGTAAAAAATAAAATAAAAAATAAAACAAGTTTTTCGAACCAATCCCACGAGCGTAGAGTATAGTGGGGATCAACAGAGAACGAAGAAAATCTGTGTGGTCGTGCTGTGGAGCCGGGCATTAGCAGGGAAGCATCAGAACTGCGATCATGGCTGGTAAGTTTTTTTCAATACATTACATGACGAAATGTTGAATGCTTATGTTTGATACATTTATCAACGACAAAACATGTACGATCTTATTTTTGCTTGTAATTAATTGAAAGAATTCAACAACTCGAGGAAAACACAACGGTTTAGTGTTTTGGCGGCACGAATAACATTCTTGTTGGACTGTACCTATGACTATAGGTCGTTTAGATAAAATTTCACGACGCCGCGTGCTTTCGTTGGCGGCAAAACTCGTCCGGTGTATTAATCTTTCCCATTTTCTTTTGAATATTTTCTTTTTACACTTCAATTTTTTGAAAAATTATGGAAATTAATTCAGTATTTGTTTGGTGATTGGAATTTCTTTAGAAAATCATTGCTCCTTTATTTTTTCATTTCGAGAACCGTACGATTGCGCGAAAACAACGAATTGCGTAGCACATTGAAGTCGAAAGATCACGCGACCACGTGATAATAAATTGAGAAGGACAAAATGCATGAATTGGTAAAAACTGACGATAAATTTCGACACGAATTTCAGGCTTAAAAACCGGGAAACTTATAATCGAGGGTAAAACGAAACAAGTTTTTGAACTTGTGGAAGACCCGACGTTGTGTTTATTGCAAAGCAAGGATCGCATAACAGCTGGGGATGGAGTCAAATCGCACGCTCTCGAGGGCAAAGCCGCCATCAGTACAGCCACTACAGCTAAAGTATTTCAACTTTTGAATCAAGCAGGATTGAACACTGCTTTTGTTAAAGTTGTTAGTGAAACTGCATTTGTCGCTAAAAAATGCGAGATGGTTCCGATCGAATGGGTCACGCGGAGATTGGCGACTGGAAGCTTTTTAAAAAGACACCCAGGTGAAATAATTTTTACAATGATGATGTGTTAACGAAATTATTCATCAAATTTTTTGAAAATATTATTATTATTTTAAATATCATTCAAATTAATTTTTTTAAAATTTGATTTTTATTATGATTCAACTGTGAAGAAAGAACAAAAATGAGTAGAATATTTACAAAGCAATTATAATTGTCATCTTACTGTCCTCACAACGTAAAACGAATAATATTTCCACAAAAATCCACAAGTAAAAATAATGATTAAATTTGATAAAAAATTTATTGGTAAATATTTAAAATCGTGACTTTTGCCAAATTCGTTTCAAATTTTTTTTCTATTATTCTTTGTGAGTAAAAAATAGTAATTAAAAGATTACAGATATTCTTTAATTATTTTCACATTTATTTCTGAGTAGTTGGGTCACAAAGCAACATTTGCATTTGAAAAAAGTCACCAAACTCATCATTTTACAAAATACATATTTATATGTAGATTAACCTTTTAATTTTTTTTAATACTTACCATTTATTTTCATTTTCGTTACTCAATTCTTATTTTTAAGGTGATCTGTTAGTTGTTCGGTCAGGAAAAATTCTGCCATTTATTTTGTTCGAGGAAGATTGATATTCAAAGCAAAATATAAATTACACGTTATTCTCCTTTCGTCAGAGAATAATGTGTAAATATTATTTTTATCGAAATGTCGAGGAATTTCGAGAAAAACCAGTATCTACTTTTTTACATTACGTTGTTACACGAACGTAACTGATAGATCACCTTCAATAGTTTTTTGCTTTTAGAAAAATATTAAATGTGAATTTATTTTCAGGAGTACCCGAAGGATATCGTTTTAATCCGCCTCTTCAGGAAACATTTTTCAAGGACGACGCGAATCACGACCCACAATGGTCGGAGCAGCAAATAATATCAGCATCTTTCAAGTTGAATGGAGTTACTATTGGGAAGGACGAGGTTGACATAATGAGAAGAACAACGCTGACAGTGTTCGAAGTACTGGAAAGAGCTTGGGCGACGAGAGATTGTGCTCTGATAGACATGAAGATCGAATTTGGGGTCAATTCGAACGGGGAAATAATGGTCGCGGATATAATTGACAGCGATTCTTGGCGACTATGGCCTTCGGGCGATAAGAGATTGATGAAGGACAAGCAAGTCTACAGAAATTTGGCAACCGTAACTGACGCTGATCTTAATACGGTGAAAAGAAATTTCGAATGGGTCGCCGAACAACTTGATTATCTTGTTCCACCGCCTAGTTCCTTAGTCGTTATTCTTATGGGCTCGCCTTCGGACGAAGAACACTGTAAAAAAATAGCACATCACGCTAAATTGCTTGGTCTCAATACTCAACTCCGAGTCACCAGCGCGCACAAAGCTACGGAGGAAACTTTGCGTATTTTAGCCGAATACGAAGGCAGTTCTGAAAAGGTAAAAAATTCAAATATTTCCTCTATTTTTTAGCTAATCCACGCATTGCAAAATTTCTGATAAAATTTCCTTTTTCATAGACTTTACTCTTTAAAAATTGCATCTAGAATCAATGTAAAGTTATTAAGAAAAATCGATTGGACGCTTTTTTCAAGTTTCTCACACAAGGAAATTTTGACGTAACAAAGAACAGTAAAATTTATTAAATAGCTTATGAATTTTTCATTGAAATATTTGAATAGTTTGTTCGGAAGAATTTAAATTCGTATATATTTTTGTTGAGTCTTTGATTTAGTCTGCAATCTCAAAGAAGGTTTTCAATTTCAACTTCTCTCAATAGTAGATACGCTGATAAACGTAAGCAATGTTTTTGGTGTCATTGGGCAAACAATAAATAAAAATGTTTTATCTAATAATGATGACGCCTCCAAACTTTTGAGTGGTAGGGTATATTTGAATGACCCGTCATCGACTCATTGCGATAGCATAATCTTGCAGTAAACCGTTCGATAAGGCAAAAATAGTTACGACAATTAAGAATTATTCGTTGCCCTCTCTACTGATACAGATTTATTCTTTTTACCCTCTTATTTCATTTTTTTTCTCCATATTCTAGGTGGTATTGGTCGCTGTTGCCGGCAGAAGCAACGGTTTAGGTCCAGTTCTCTCTGGCAACACCCCGTTCCCGGTCATAAATTGTCCTCCAGTCAAACCGGATAACGTGGCACAGGACGTTTGGTCTTCTCTCAATGTTCCATCGGGTTAGTTTAAAAAAATTTACACAATTTTTATTACAATTATATAACAATTGAAGATCAAATTCGAATACGAGTTGGCTTAAATTTTGTTTTTGACGAAAGAGAATTTTATATGATTGTCAAAAATATTTATATTATTTCTATGTATTGTCACGGGACCATCTCATTATTTGCAATATCTTTCTGTCACACTGACACCCGAAACCCGACATCTAATCCATCCTTATCAACTGCTTCTCATAATAAATTGCATACGCAGCTTACTGATCTTCTTCCCAACTATTCGTCAGCAACTGTAGGATTTTCTGATTCCTTCTGGAAGCAACGTTCCTTAGACTTAAAACGTGCTTCAACTTCAATTTTTTTTCTTGACTTATTCAGTTTGTTTCTAATCATCAAACTGTTCTAGTTCTCGAACAAGAACAAGTGTTTCAATATCTAGTGGCTTCTCTTGTAAATAACTTTCCTCTAAACTGTTTATTTTATTTTTATAATCCGACTTTCTGCTTCTGCATTCGCCTTTCACGTCTTTTTAATATTTTTTCTTCCAAGTCAATATTGCGTCAAATTATTAAAAAATAAATAAAATCTTGTTATTTATCAATAGATTTCTCTACTACGCATCATCAGAAAATAAAATACCATGATCTCAAAAAATTTGATGAAATGAATTACAGATCTTTACTTTGATTTGTACGGCCAAATATTTATGTCTAACTTTGATTTCCCTTTATCAGGTCTCGGTTGCACAACTGTACTCTATCCTGAAAGCGCGGCTCTCGCAGCTGCCCAAATTCACGCTCTTCATGATCATATTGTATGGTCACGTTTAAGAGTCAAACAACTGACGAATTTCATCAGCCTCAAGAAAGCCGACGTCAAATTACGCAACCTAACAATTTAATTGAGACAACTTTACTACGAACCAACAAGCAACCGGAAAATAAGCTTTCATAACATTATTTTTATATTTTTTCTTCTACTTTTTTATCTGATATACTGAAAACATATTTTTTACTAATATAAATGTTTATGATAGCGTTATTGGTCTACACCATGCTTTTATTGTTGCTCGTGGTTTTGTACTGGGTACAAATTTACAATATTCGTTTATTTCCCGTGAGACAAGTTTTCGAATAAAATTTGTCCGAATCAGCGAATTCACGGGTATGATAAACTTTGCTACGCTACGAGATTTATCTCGTTTGTACAGATTTTTGTTGTTATTTCAAATATTTACATAAAACAAGAAAGTCGTATTTTACAAATGTTATTCGCACAATGTGTTTATCCACATTTTTTAAAAAAGGCGTATCACGATTGATTTTTCTTCGCGAGTTCCTCTATATCGGAAATCTCCTTTGGACAACTCGCAGTCAGTACGATCGGGCCATTTTCCCGAATTAAAACATCGTCCTCGATCCGAATACCCAAACCGTGGAATTCCGGTGGTGCCATTTGATTTCGTGGGTTTACGTAGATTCCTTAAGAAAACAAACAAAAAATATTTTCAACTATTGATAACTTTTTGAACGGTAAAATTCTGCTCATAAAAATGACGTTTTCGTCAAATTCAAACAATTTTAGTAATTACGTAGATACTTGAGGAAAAAAAGAAACAAATATTTTTTAAATTTGCGAAAAGGACTTGAAAAAATTGTGTTATTCATCGCTTCTAAATTTGGAGCGTTTTTTTGTTCTTTTATAACGTTATAACGTTCATGTACCTGGTTCCATGGTAACAATCATTCCTGGTTTTATCCTAATTGTCCTTGAAATCATTCCGGTGTCATGAACGTCCATACCAAGGTAATGACTCACATGATGAGGGCAATAAGAATAAGCTGCAGCACGCAAATTTTCACCAGTTAAAGTAGACGGTATGAGCCCTACTTCCTGCAGCCTTTGTCCCAAGAGGATACACATGTCGTAAAACACTTGATCGAGAGTCGGCAATTCTGCGAGCTGCGAAGTCAGAGTTTTTTGGACGTCCAGGACAATTTCGTAGAGAATTCGTTGTTGAGGAGTGAAAGTTCCATTTATTGGCCAAGTTCTCGTTATATCCGATGTGTATCCGTGATATTCACAGCCTAGAAAATAATCGTGCAGACACATTTTAATATGAATGATGTTGAAAATAAAATATGAAAAAAACCGAGTAGTGAGATTTCAATTGCCATGAAATGGAAAATCTTCCCGTTAGGATATTTAGATTTTCTTATTTATAAATTGTATAAATTATATATATTTTTTATAAATTTAAACGAATTTTTACCAACCAGCATCCATGAGGACCATTTCGCCATTTTGGACGATCTGATTATTTTTGATATAATGTATAACATTGGCATTAGGACCTCCAGCAACGACCGGAGGATAAGCCAAAAATTCAGCTCCGTTCATTCGACATTCATAATCGACTGTTGCGAATAATTGATGTTCGCTCATACCAGGTTTAGAGACTTCTATAGTTTTAGCTATAGCAGCCGATGCTACTTGACAACTTTTTTGCATCAGATTGATTTCTGCTTCGGATTTAATGAGACGAATTTCGTGAAATATTCTTTTGGGCGACGTGAAAGTTGGATGATTTGTTAGTTTAACAATGTTCGTTAATTTCTTATGCAATTCTGGTTGCAATATGCATGTGTTGTCGTACCAAATGGAACTTTTTTTATTTTCCATCAAATGCGATACGAGATATTGCTCGAAATCTCCTACTGGCAACCCTTCATCCACGTCAAACATTTGAACCACTGCGTCAACTCCTGTTCTTGGGCCATCCCACAGTTCGGAATGATGGTCTTTTCTTCTGACAAAGAGACGCGACGAATAATTGCCACCGTGAAGAAACAAGACCAGAATTGAGTCAGGCTCTTGGCATCCGGTGAAATACAAGAAGTCTGTGTTTTGTCGAAAAACATACGGTATCTTATCAGACATATGGACTACGCTTGAAGACGGTATTATAACAACGTGTGAATTTTCAGGGTTCTTTGTCACATACTCGTCCTTCGATATTCGCGCTGCTAACTTTTCTCTTCGATCTCGAAACTCTTCCAGTCTCAAGCCTGGCAATAATTCACCCGGTTTTACCAAATGTGGATGAGTTGTGTTCGTTGGTTGACCATAAGTTACAGATGGACGACGCGCTTGACTCGCACATTGTGCTGTGTTTTGGGAAGCAAGGCTCGAATAACATGCCCGAATACCTGTAATTTTGATCACATTTACAATAAATTAATTTGATATGGACACGAATTGTTGCTTCAATTTTCTATTAAAGTACGTTTTGCCCAAGAATTGTTTTCAGTCAGAGCACAACAGAAAATACTGCTTTTGGTGATTGATAATTCATTGATTTTCGAAAAGGTTTGAGATAAACACTAAAAATAACAGAACCCAATGATGCAAACTTGAACATTGTTACTTTTTAATACAATTTAGAAGAGGACTGTCATCAGCCAACCATCTCAAAGAGACTAAAAATTGACTACAAGTGTCATGCAAGAACAAAAAACAATATGAAAAAACTTTCATCTATAAATTTACATTTTTTAATTTATATATTTAAAGAAAACTACTAAAGTATACTTTTTCTTCAATTGCAACTATGACCCTGAAGAGGTTGAATGTCAAAAGTGTGATTGAGCGTTTTGAAATGAATTAACATAAATATTGTATAAAAGAATCGATAATTAGTGAACATAATACTAGAAAAAATCCATATTTCTTCGCGACAATGTTTAAAATGCATTAAAAAGTGGATTTGTATTGCGAAACTGACAAAAATCGTCATAACCTAAATCAAGTGATTATCCTAACTAGAATGTTTTTCTGTCAACTTGAAACACTTTCTTACCTCGATTGTCAATTCTGAGGCCAGTTAGATTTTTCGTAAAACACAGTAATCTAAACCCAAACATATTTCTAAAGAACTTTGAAAAATAATATTGACTCGAGTGAACAACAAATGGGTGATGTATTTTTTATTTGGCGGGCCGGACGACTCAGATCGTGCGTGTGCGTTGAAAGTCCATTGATTGGTTGGAATAGAACGGAAGTACAGGTGGCGCCATGAAAATCACGTCTTTCATTGGTAAACGTGAAAATATTGTGTCTCGTCGTAATATATATATATATGCTCGCCGTAAATATTTACGTTTCGCAATCAATACGCCAAAGGATATATCGTGTACCCCGTTTAATTGTTACACCCGTAACAAAGTAGTTCTTAATTTACAATTAGCCAATACCGCAACGTTAGAAAATAACCGTGTTTGCACAATTATGTAAAAAACCAGACAAACCAATAATACTTCCGGATTGTCTAAAAGTATCGCGATCACGGAATATAAAACGCCTCTTGTATTTACTTTATATATAGAAACGAGCTAGTAGAAACACGATAAAAGTCCTGTCAATTTTGATCAACTGTCAGCGAGTAGAGAAATAATGCAAATAGTGCAAATTAAATGTGATTAACGATGGCAGCTTCGAGAATTACGAGAGGAATGAGCTCAGCCAAATAGAATAATGACGATTGTCTAGGTATGACAAGATTCTCTATAATAACAATCAATTTTCTAAATTACCCAGTCTAACCTCAGGTTACCAGGACAAATATTTTTTTCCCCTATTTTCCATGTTAAATTATCGTTGTGATTCGTAGGATTTTCATCCTCCATAAGGATTAGAAAATGAGTGGCCAGTTGAATATTATCGTAAGACCTCAAACATGTATCGACGAAAAATGGCTGAAAGCCGATCTACAAAAATTTCTCACTCGGGACGGCCTGGCGGAATTATGGAACGGTATGGTACGCGATGGAGAAATCGTTAGAACTTTCAGCGACGGTCTTATCAATTCTGCCGGTGTAGTGGCTAGAAAAGGTGATACTTTTTTTTTGTTTTTACTATTTTGCGGTAGCCTTCATTTACTTGGTAAACTAATCACTAAATGTTAATCAATTCCTCATCAGTGCACTCACATTCACTAATTCCCTTTGGTTCAAAAAATGTACAAAAGGCTCCAAAGTTCTCCAAAGAATCATTTTACACGATTTGATTCATGGAAAGAATAATTCGTGATAGTATCGATGACAATGAATTTTTACTTGTGCTTCCAATGACCCAGAGTGCTGACAGAGGGTTAAAAATAATTTTTTTTGAATGCTTAAAAAGACTAATGACATGTTGCCATGATTAGCATTATTATGGGATTGTTTCATAGTTTTCAATTTTGTTAAATCATTAATATTATTTTGCCATTATAGAGTATTGTAATATATAATTTTTAAATATTCACAAATAGATATTTGTGGTAGATTGACCCTTAAATGTATTTCTGGAATCGATTTTCTTAGATATTTCTTTCAAGCGCACTATAAATAAACATTTAAATTGTTCATGAATTTGACAAAAGTTCTTTAATGTGGAAATTGTCAAGTTATTCATAATTAAATCCATAAACGCTTTTTTCGAAGCTCCTAAAAATCTCCATATGTCAATAAATTATTTTACAATAAATTAATAATTGTTGAATTCATAAAGATTGGAAAAACAACGAAATCTCTCGAGTTTTGTGAACACGTAATTGAAAAATCATTTTTTGCAGGTTCGAGCGGCCATTATTACTGCAACTCCCGAGTTTTGTCATGTTTATGTTGCGACGGTATCTGCGGGCCTCAGAGCGGCTGCAATTGTGGACCTTGTCAAAAATTGGACGAAGAAGAAGCAGCAAGGGCGGCCGCGCTCGTGGACAAACCGCTTCCCGCACAGAGTATGATAGATTCCTGGCTCTGGGGATCTCAGCCCTGTAAGGATTTCTCTTCGTGAGATTTTTTTCAATCATTCTTGTGAAAGTGATTTTTCGTTATCGTTTATACGGTTTTTTTCATAATTTTCAGCAACAAATGACTGGACAGCTTGCATAGAATCGTCGATCAAAGAACAGAGAGTTTTATGTCACGAAGTCGCGAACAGTACTTTGTCCGCAACTCGTTTGCGACAACGTTTAATAGTAGCTCGAAGATATTTCACAGCTCTGTCGCGATACAAGCCCCAGGAGAACAAGGAAGTCACTGCAACGTTGATGAAAACATCACCAAAGTCACAGAAAATGTACGTTCTTTATGAAACCGTGAAAAATTGACTGAATCGCCGAATTTTTCGATCTCGATGTTTGCAACGTCAGGTCTCGAGACTCGAATGAAAATTTTCTCTAGAATCCAGTAATTAAATTAACAATTAAATATCAAACAAGTTTAAAATTTGAAAATTTAATCAACAAGACGTAAATGTTTGGCTGCTTTCCAATTCTTTCATATTGCAAGGTTTCAGGCATTAAATCATAAAAAACCAAAGTTCATCTTGAATACAAAACTAACGATTTATAATGATTTCAGTGTAAAACCAAACGAGAAAGCGGCGGTTGGTTTAGCACGAGTGGGTACACGTGCAGCGCTAAATTTTTCATTCGCATATTTACGGCGTGCGTGGCGATCGGGTGAGGACGTAGATTTTTGTCGTGAGATATTAACAGAGTCATTGGAAACGTTGCAAGCATTACCAGAGGCGACGTTGTTCGAGGAGAACAATGTGTCCCAAGTGTGGTTGGACGTGGTGGATAAATCAGCGAAATTTTTGCGTCAAGTTGTAACGGGTGACGTGGTTAACGGTAGATCATGGTGTCCGGTACCCGTAGCGGATCAGCACACGGCTCTTTGTTTGCTTTTGGAATTGGTTGCGCAGCGAGGGACACTATCGAGTCTCTTGGATTCCGTGTTGTTGCTTCTTCATCTAAGTGGGAAATCGAAAAATCAAGATAACCGAGTAATGGCACCTGGGCTATCAGCGCCTTTGGTGCCACTTTTGCGTCGTTTGAATTCAATAACAGCGCCAAAGAGTCGACGTACGGATGAGAACATATGTCCGGGACCTTGCGAAGTTCTTCTCAAGTATCTCGTTTTACCAGACGACGATGGGATCGCGGTGGATCTTCGTAAAGCAGCAGTTGTGATAATGTGCAATTTGAGTCGTTTGGCAATGCCGTTCTTGCCACCATTGGCAAACACTGAAAATTTCACGAAGGCAGAAACACAAACGTATCAGGAAGTTATTGCTTGGGGAGCTTTGAAGTTCGGTTCAGGCTCAGCGCCATTTTATTGCGATACTATTGCGGATCTTGGAGTCAAACAGTTGTGCTGTTCAGACGGGGCGCTCGTTATATTGACGCAAAATGGAAAAGTCTACATGATGCATTACGATTCCGAGAGCCAATATCCGCAGAGGGTTTTTGGATTTTCGAACAAAAGCGTCAAGATGATCGCCTCGCATCCGGATGGCAAACATTATTTGGCTTTGACTCAAGAAGGTGTACCGTATTCTTGGGGTGTCGGAGCCGGTGGTCGACTCGGTCATGGTGACAGCACGTCTTACGACGAGCCTAAAATAATCGAAGAGTTAGCGGATGAGGATGTCGTCTTTATCGCTTGCGGAAGTACTTATTCAGCGGCGATTACGAGCGCCGGGGTTTTGTACACTTGGGGTCAAGGAAATTGGGGAAGACTCGGCCTGGGCAATTGTTGCGATACGTTCGTTCCAACTCCAGTTACTTCTTTCAATGGACAAACGGTCGTCCATGTTGCGTGTGGCACCGGAGATTCCCAAACGCTTTGTTGCACGGAAATCGGTTTCGTTTATTCATGGGGTGACGGTGATTATGGTAAACTCGGACGTGGCGGTTGCGAATCTTCACAAACTCCAAAAATGATTCGGGACAAGCTTCTCAATGTAAAATTCGTCAAGGTATACTGCGGTGGACAATTTTCCGTTGCTTTAACCGCCGAAGGCAAAGTTTACACGTGGGGCAAAGGAAACGCTTATTGCCTCGGTCACGGCAACGAGAATCACGTAAGATTTCCTAAACTAGTCGAAGCTCTCAAGCACAAAAGAGTCAAGGACTTGACCGTCGGTGGTGTTATGGTTCTTGCTCTCATGGATGATCATCAGGTTTACGGTTGGGGTAAAAACGATCATGGACAAATTGATCCAGCACTCGAAAATACCGTTATCGAGCCAACGCTCTGTCCCACACTTTCCAACAAAGGAATCGTGGGTTTAGTTTGTGGTTCTACTCAGAGTTTCGCTTGGTCATTATCCACGAGAACAGTGGCAAGCAGAGTCGCCTTTGTCGTTGAAATCTGCGAGGAAACATTCAAGTTGCTTGATATGTTGTTAGGCAAATCGTGCGAAGGACTTCCAGGCACAAGACCACCAACACAGGACCGCGAATGTCTTGCAGTCTCAACGTTGAATCTTCTCAGACTTCAGTTGCACGCTATGATAACGCACAACGTAGATGGTAAAACAATCGGTCTCGGTTCCACGCAACTGTTAAATTCTTTGAAACACCGCTGCGTCAGTCTCGCCAGTGGACCAGGAATTTTGGCTACGATACAAGAAGCTGCACAAGCCGTTCTGCAGACTGGCTGGAGCATTCTCTTGCCAACTGCGAACGAAAGAGCGAAAACTTTGTCCGGATTTTTGCCGAATTCTAACAGCCTCGAACAACCAAACACCAACAAAGGACAACAATTCATGGCCGATCTTCTAGTCTCGAGTCTAATGGCTGATGGAGGTTTGGAACAAGCTCTCAAAGCCGCAATTAAAGCAGAAATCGTTGATGTCCCGGACGAGAAAGAAATTCCCTCAAATTCAAGAATAACGAGTGAAGCCAAACAGGCGAAAGAATTGAATTCTGAGAAACAACAAAATATGACGATCTCACTTTTACAGCTTGTTAAACAATTAATACGCAATGGATCGTGCATTACACAATCTCGATTACAATCGTTACAACAACAATCCGTACGGAGCGAAGAACGCAAATTAGATAATTCGCCCAGTTTGAATCTACTGCTTCGTTGTCAAAGATTGCTAATTGCTCAGATGTATCAGTGCTCGAAAAGCACTGAAGATCCTCAGGACGCAGAGATCATCGGGGCGGAATCGTTGCTGAAAAAATACATTATTCAAATATGCAATCACGTGACTGAGATATTGCCAATCGCGAGTGAGCTCGCTTCAACGAGTAGCAAAAATTTTGTTCTGGTTACAAAAATTCTTAAAGGAGATATTATTAATATTTTACTCCCGGAGCTAGTGATTTGCATGATTTTGCTTCAGGTCGATAACGCGATGTTACTGAGCGGTATGAATTGGCTCGAAGTTTTAGGCCCTGTTCTTGATGCTCTTGATCAATTCAATCGTCTCGCACCTTCCACGGAAAAAGAGGACGCCGATGATTTGTCCTGGCCCGGTATAATCGCTCCTCAGCAAAGCACCAAAATTCCTTTGAACGAAGAACCGACTTTGATACGTTGGGCCGATTTGGAAAATCATAATCGTGACGGTGGTCTGTGGATCGTTGTAAATGGAAATGTTTACGATGTGCAGGATGTTTGCCAAGAAGGAACTTGCACTCTCGAAATGTTTCATCGTTATGCTGGTCGCGAACCCACAACGATAACTTCATTGCCAAACGTAACTCAACAATTGCCAGCCCAATTGACACGCTCCATGATGGATTCTTGCTTCGTAGGTTATTATTGTCAACCCGAACCTGACACCACTCAATTTACTATCGAAGTTATGGACGTTTGTTCCTCTCTCCTCGATATGGAAAGAGCTCTTGGATTTCTTCTTGGTCTTCATGCCCACCGGATGCGTCAAAGTCTCGCCCTACTTCCCGCCGAAGTAGAAGCGAGCGTGTGGCTAAACGCTAATTTTTTACGAGGCGGTTTGCAAGTACTTCAACCAGCGAATCCCTACGAAGAGGAAAAAGGCGAAGCTCGAAGCAACAACTCTACACCAGCGACCTCGCCGACTGAACCTGCACTTCCAGCGCGTACCAAAGACGAACAACAACGTAACTCCGACGACCGTGTCACTTCTTTCATTCACGCCCTCGCTGAAAACCACAAAACTGACACTAACGTTCACACTTTTCTCGCTATGATCGATAAATATAATAAATCGAATTTCTTACTTTCACACGTTGATTTTTGCAGCGATCATCCCGTGGAAGAAATCGGTCGTCTCTTGATGGCAGTCACGATAAAACATCTTGCTCTCGGTTACCAAACCCTGGAAATAGTTGAACAGGAACTCACCACGGGCAACGGCAAATTGTCGAAAGCTTTGATCGACATGGTACGAACTATTCACCAGACGAAGTGGAATCTAATAAGAACGAGGCAACAACAAAATCGTAGTTACAAAGAAGTTTGTGCTCCTGCCCAAGAGAAATGTCGTTTTTTGCTCTACGAAGTGAGGCCGTCAACGAGTTACGAGATAAAGGCTTATCAAGAGCTTAAAATTTTGCACACTCTTCCAAGATTTCGTCGGGCTGTTCATGCGGTTATAGCTGATATAAAAAGAAACAAAGAGTCACCGAGCAAAATGGAGGATATCGTTAATACCTCGATACAAAACGCCAAATCTCGTGGAAAAACCGAAGACGGTTCTTTACCAACGACCAAAGATTCTACACCAACGAGCGCAATTCCTGCGTCACAAAAACTCGAGGAGGTACTCAGTACAACAAACGTAATAATGCAATTGCACGAAAGAGTTAAGTCGAAACCGTTGATCATCGATCCTCACGAGCTCATGACGAATTTAATTAATTTCGTTGTCGCCGAAGACGGCGGAGACGTAGAAACTCTTCGTAAAGCCATGTACTGCCAGATTCAACGAGTCAAACTTCGCGAGCGTGGCATTTTCATGATCAAAGAATTATTAAAAAAAGATTTTCTCATAACATCGGTGAAATATTCTTTGCTTAATGGATGGTTGGGATTGACACACGAGAATACGAATGATCTCGAATCTGGGATAACTCATCCACTGAGCAATATTCAAATGGTAACACCTTACCAAAAAGTTAAGATTCAATTGGCCGAAGCTGAGATTGCTTCGTGGGCGATACGAGCTTTGAGAGCTTACGTCATACAAGCGGAACTACCGAGTAAAGCGAAGGCCAGTGGAAAGAGTAGTTTGAATCAGGGAACGTACACGTGGTTGAGAAAATTGCCCAGAGCAAGATTTCTCCTTACGATATTAGGAATGTTGACGAGTCATCATCACGCCAACGAAATTGGACTGGTTGTTAATTCGGGACTGCTATCGAGTATTTTGACTCTTTTGAGACAAATTGGGCCATCGATGAAGGTAGAAAGTCCGAGGCAGAAAGATGTAACGGCCATTTACGAGAATGCAATACAAAAGAGCAAAGCACCGGCGGTACAATTGACCGGAATGGAATTGGCAGCGCTTATGAAAATAGGGACTAGAGTTGTGCGCGGAGTTGATTGGAAATGGGGCGACCAGGACGGTCCACCTCCAGGGGAAGGACGCGTAATTGGTGAACTTGGTGAAGATGGTTGGATCAGGGTTCAATGGGACAATGGTACGACGAATTCTTATCGCATGGGTAAGGAGGGTAAATACGATTTGAAATTGGCAGAACCACCGGCGCCTCAGGAAAGCGATTCCGACGAGGATTCCCCTATGGATACGAACAAAACGATCGTTGATCCAACCCGCGAAATTCATCCGACTACATATTTGAAAAAAGCCTCGACTTCCCTGTTACGAATAATTTTATTGTCCTGCGGTGCGAACGCTGATAATATTCAACCTTCCGCGATAACGATCATTGCCTCAGTTCTACGTGGAATCATGTCAGCTGTGAGCAAAACGGATTCGAGCATGTCGACTCAATTGGCTCAGGAACATCACGAGACCTGGGCGACCCTCGGATTTCTGAAATCAATCGCAACCTCGCAATCTCTGTGTCGTGCCCTCAGCACACAAGCCTGGGTTGATTTTCTCTTGAGTTTAATCGCCGAAGAGAACGAGCCTGATTTATGCAAACAAATAATGGCGGTGAGATTGCTCTCGGCTGTTTTGTCCTCGTGGGTATCGGACAATCCGGACATGACACCCTTCCTCGAGAAAGCTTTTCAACTTCTCGGTCAAATAGCACTGATGTGCGAAGCTGGTGGCAATTCGGAACTCCATGCAAATAAATGTAGAGTTTCTTTGACTGCTTCTCACAGCTCGACTTTAGCAGAAGAGCTAATAAATCTTATAAGATCGTTGCACTTGTTGCCTGGTTGGAATTCTACGATTAACTCATTCCTAACCGCCAAATTATCCCTCGCTTCGGATTTACTGAGCGATGGTCCTCTCTTTCACATACAAATGAACGAAAATGGTGGAGAACACAGTCTCCTGATTCAACAAACGGCAATGGCCGCCCTCATAGTTATCGGAGGCTTGGACGATCGTCCTCGGATTGGAGGATTGGTAGAGATCGACGGCGAGATCGGTACTATTTGTAGATTCACTCCTCATTCAAAATTAATCGTTCAAATGCACGAAGAAACTGGTGTACGAAAAAAAGTACCGTTCACAGCGATTAAAAACATAACCGAAAAGTTTCATCTCGATAGAATGACAATGAGCGATACTCTCTTATCCGCTTGGGCTAATTTGTTACTTGGACATTGTAGGCTGGATCGGAGACCCGGTGGCATGCCTGTTATAGCTGGAGTCGTGAATTCTTCAATTTTGCGCACTCAGCAGGAACAACTGGCAGCATTGAACGCTGGCAAAGCACTTTTGGGTCATCAGAATAAATTGCGGCAAGTGCTCAAGTGTCCAACGAGTTCCGAGACTGACGAGGATCACTGCAATACACTGTTGCAAGAGATGTTGATCAGAGCCACGAAGCCACAGCCTTTGAAGCCGATATTCAAGAGAAAAGAGCTCGAGGAAGCAGCGTTGGCAGTTTCGCAGTATCTCGCATCAGAATTAAGACACACGCCGATTCATCGTGCGGGCGTTACTTCAGAGGCAGCAACACCAACATCCGATTGTTCTCTCGTGTCACTCACCTCGAGTCAGAAGAGACATTGTAAAACGAGCACCAGTCGAAGAGCCGCAACAAACTCATCGGCTAGTCCGCTGGTAACCCAATTAACGGAAATGGGTTTTCGTCGAAAAATCGTTGAATTAGCGATTCGTAGCCTGAGCGTCGCCGAGAGTAACATCACAGCTGAAAACGTCGTTGCTTGGTTGTTGGAAAAAGCAGATACCGGTGTTTACGGTACAGACGCCGATATGCTTTCGAGTTCGGACAGTGTTTCCGATTCGGATGACTCGAGCAGCGAGGATATTGACGACAGTCCTTCCACCCACGAAGCCAGTTCCGTAGCCCAACCGACTTACATGAAAAGATCAGATTTTTTGTTTCCCGATGAGTACGCCATTTATGTACGCGACAATGTAACCGCAGGGATGTTGGTACGTTGCTGCAAGAGTTACGAGGAAGTCGAGTACGGTGATATTGGCCAGGTGGTCAGGATCGACCTGGAAGGACTCCACGACCTGAACGTCCAAGTCGCTTGGCAGCACAAGGATGGAACTTATTGGGTAAGATTTATTCACATCGAATTACTGGGTCATCCGCCTGCACTTCCGGGTCCACCGGCTCTCAAAGTCGGTGACAAAGTCCGGGTCAAATCATCGGTTACTGTTCCCAAGTACAAATGGGGTTCGGTAAATCACACGAGCGTTGGTGTCGTTACTGGAATAATCAACAACGGTAAAGACGTTTCTGTCGATTTTCCACAACAGAGCAGCTGGACCGGATGCGCCGCAGAAATGGAAAGAGTTCCTTCTTGTCATCATGCAGTTTCATGCAATTCTTGTCATCTCTCACCAATTTCTGGTCCCAGATTCAGATGCAAACCATGCGATAATTACAATTTGTGCGAAAATTGTTTTTACACTAAACGCTCGCACAGACACGGTTTTAATCGCATTGCCGAACCCGGCTCGGCGGCTGTTTACGCTGGCAAACCTGGCAGGTATCATCGTCAGGATCTCACCGAATCATCGCTGATCGACGATTGGTCCAAATGTATAAGAACTTTGAGCGTATCGTCGAGGGAAAATTGGGCTACGAGGCTGGTCGATGGGTCAGGAAAGTATTGGCAGAGTTGTGGCTATCAGGGCAAACACTGGATTCGTTTGGAAATGTTACCGAGTATTCTAGTCCATTCTCTCAAAATCGTTGTCAATCCCCAGGACAGTAGTTACATGCCGTCACTCATAGTAGTCAGTGCGGGCGAAACGTTTAGCAGTCTTCTCGAATTATCGACCATAACGGTGAGAAATACTGACGAAACAGTCACGTTGCTTCAAGACATCAAAGAGTATTATCCTTGCATCGAAATCGCTATAAAACAATGTAGGAATGGTGGGATCGACTGTAAAATTCACGCTTTGCAGATAGTGGGAAGAAAAAAATTGTTTGAGAACCAACTGGCTACATCGGTCTCGTTTCTAGCTTCGGATTGGGAAGTAGTTCAGGAACAAATGGCGACACAGAGAGCCGGAGATGCTCATCAAAGTTCTGCGATATACGTGTGGGGATTAAACGACAAGGACCAGTTGGGTGGCCTCAAAGGTTCTAAGATCAAGTTACCGGTTTACAGTGAAGTGCTCTCGAAGTTGAAGCCTGTACACATTGCTGGCGGCAGTAAGACTTTGTTCATTGTAACGCAAGAAGGAAAATTGTATGCTTGCGGCGAGGGCACGAATGGCAGATTGGGTCTTGGGGATAACAACAACGTTTACGAGCCAAAACCCATTCCGTTTCTCAGTCAATACGTCATCAAAAAAGTAGCCGTACATTCCGGTGGTACTCACGCTTTAGCGTTGACACAAGACAGCAAAGTGTTCTCATGGGGCGAGGGTGAAGATGGAAAACTGGGTCATGGCAATTGTCTGTCACTGGATAAGCCTCGCCTTATCGAAGCCTTAAAATCAAAAAGGATTCGCGATATTGCATGTGGCTCGGGACATTCCGCGGCAATAGCAAGTAACGGAGAACTTTACACTTGGGGATTAGGTGAATATGGTCGTTTGGGACACGGTGATACAGTTACACAAATGAAACCAAAATTGGTGAAAGCTCTTGTCGGACAAAGAGTCGTTCAAGTAGCCTGCGGTAGTAAAGATGCTCAGACCCTGGCGCTCACCGAAGAAGGTTACGTTTATTCTTGGGGTGATGGTGATTTTGGAAAGCTAGGAAGAGGTGGAAGCGGTGGATGTTACACTCCGTTGCTCATAGATCGTCTTCTGGGTCTGGGAGTCGTCCAGGTCGAATGTGGAGCTCAATTCTCACTGGCTTTGACGAAATACGGTGAAGTTTGGACCTGGGGAAAAGGGGATTATTTCCGTTTGGGCCATGGGAACGATCAGCACGTGAGAAAACCTACCCTGGTCGAAGCTCTGCGTGGCAAAAAAATTATTCACGTTGCTGTGGGTGCACTTCATTGTTTAGCGGTTACAGACACTGGCCAAGTTTACGCCTGGGGTGATAACGATCATGGACAACAGGGAAACGGTACGACGATAGTAAATCGCAAACCATCGCTGGTCCACGGACTAGAGGACGCTAAAGTCAATCGCGTCGCTTGTGGCTCAAGTCACAGTGTCGCTTGGGTACTCACCGATCACCAAACAGCGAGTAATCAAGAACCAGTCGCTTTTGCAACTGCTAAAGATCCGCTGGGTCAAGCTCTACTTGTAACGACTTCAGCACAAGAAAATAACGTTGTCAGCTCGACGAAAAACGTCAGGCCCTCGTTGTCCAACATTATTTTGTCACTGGAAAGCAACGTCGCTAAACAACAAGCCCTTCAACACGTTCTCAACGCTTTACACATAATGCAAGCACGAAGCGCCGTTGTCACCGCCCTCCGAAGTCACACGGACGTGGTTACGAGTACCGAAAAATCTTGTCCTCCGGATACACCGTCCGAGGCGACCACCAGTGTTGTCAGTGTAGGTCACACTGTCTACCAAAACGTCGGAGAAATTGCACAAGGTGGTGGCGAGGCGCCTGCCAACGTCACCGAAGTTTCTAATCTCCAATCAAGTCCACGAGCTACTCCGGCACCCGAGGACTATTCCAGCAACATTTTTCCATCTATGTCAAGCTCCGCGAGCTTGTCCTCAAGAGCTTCAAAAATGTCAACGAGTGCAATGAGCGTTATTGCTGCTACTCTCACCTCCAATGCTCAGGTCGTTGGCGAAGCTGGTTCTAGCGAACCAGGGTTGGATGAATTCACCTCCAGTCTCAGTGAGGATGACGCTCGAATGCTCGTCGATCTCTTGAAACTCGCTGTTGCCAACAGAGTCTGCAATTCAGCAAAAGAAATTATTTCCAGTGTATTAATAGCCTTGGGAAAAACAAAATCATCGATAAGGAATATGCTGCTGGAACTTTGTGTCACGGAATTAGAGGACACTGCTGTTAATTCAAACTGTTTGAACAACGCGCCACAACCAGTCGTTCAAGAGAGTCCACATCCTTATATCGACGACACAACGTTAACGGGACACGTTAAAATACCAGGTGCTGAGGCACTTAGGGTTGAATTTGATCGACAATGTTCAACGGAGAAAAAACACGATCCCTTGACTATTATGGACGGGGCTGGCCACGTAGTGTCCACAAGATCAGGAATGGAATGGAGCGAATGGGCGGTTGAAATCAGGATTCAAGGTGACGAATTGCGTTGGAGATTCTCTTCAGACGGTTCGGTTAACGGGTGGGGATGGCGTTTCACGGTTCATCCTATTTTGGCGATTTTGGCGCCTCACGAACTTGGCTCTGATCGTGCTGTTTTGTCACAACCAGCAATCGCACTTGCCGAATGTCTTCTTGACCACAGTCTCATCAGTTCGGAACGAAGTATCGTTGGCAGACTCGCAACTTCTTTGGCACAATGTAGCCAATTAAGTATTCTTACAGCACAGCAGAGAATGTGGGCTTTGAAAAAATTGCAAATGGTCTACGTCAACGGTCCTGGTATTCGGCCGGATGCTGCACCATTAACTTCTCTTTTAGGCTCTTTGCCTCAAGCTCTTCTGCGACAATACGAATACGAGGATCCCGCGGTTCGAGGTGGCAAACAATTGATGCATAGCGATTTCTTCAAAGTCCTTGTTGCTCTTGCATGTGACCTTGAACTTGACAGTATGCCATGTTGCATGGAAATTCACAAGTGGTCGTGGTTCCGAAGATATTGCCTCGCAGCACGTGTCGCAAAGTCACTTGTTAATCGTACACCATTGCCCAAAAACTTCTGCCTCGATGTCACCAAACGAATCAACGAAATGATCACCGAGGATGACGGTGGAACCAGGGATCACGAGAATCATGAACTTTTCAAGAAAGAACACGATGAACAATTGCTGCTGTGGCTCAACAGACGACCCGAGGATTGGACACTCTCGTGGGATGGCTCTGGAGCTATTTACGGATGGGGACATAATCATCGAGGACAATTGGGTGGCCTTGAAGGAGCTAAAGTCAAATTACCCTCACCTTGCGAAAGTCTCTCTGCTCTTAGACCTGTTCAACTGGCTGGTGGTGAACAAACACTTTTTGCTGTTACTGCTGATGGCAAAGTCTACTCGACCGGTAAGTTGACTCAATATTTATAAATCATTTCACAAATTTGCTATTTTCATCGTTTATTTTTTAATGACCATGGGACAGTTCTTCCAAATTTAAAACACTATACAAAAATTTGTGTTCAGTCCCCGAAACATAATATTTTTTTTTTTTTTTCAAGAATTCATGTTTGAATTAAAATGAATTTTTTAATGCTGAAGGACACTCAATGAAGTTTTTTGTTAATTTAAATTCCAGGATACGGAGCCGTAGGCAGACTCGGTATCGGAGGCACAGATTCAGTTCTCGTACCCACTCTTCTCGAATCCATACAGCACGTATTTATCAAAAAAATTGCAGTCAATTCTGGTGGTAAACATTGTCTTGCACTTAGCTCCGAGGGACACGTTTATTCGTGGGGCGAAGGAGACGATGGCAAACTCGGTCACGGTAACAAATTGTCTTTCGATCGTCCAAAACTCATTGAAGCTCTTCTCGGTACGGAAATCGTCGACATTGCATGCGGTGGACATCATAGTGCGGCTATAAACAGTGCTGGATTATTATACACTTGGGGAAAAGGTGAGAAAATATTAATCAATCGAAATTTTTACTTTCATTTATTTTTCGATTTAATATTTATTTATTAATTGCAAAATATTGAAAAAACATCAGTCATGTGAATTCGAAAAACTATTATGTATTGAGAAAAAGAAAAACTTCAGATAATTCATTCATTGATGAATTTTTCTTCAGGACGATACGGTCGTCTGGGACACGGTGACAGCGAGGACCAATTAAAGCCAAAAGTGGTTGGTGCTCTTCAGGGATACAAAGCAGTGGACGTTGCATGCGGAAGCGGCGATGCACAGACATTATGTGTGACTGATGACGACAATGTTTGGAGTTGGGGTGATGGCGACTACGGTAAACTTGGCCGAGGGGGAAGTGATGGTTGCAAATGTCCAATGAAAATTGAATCTCTGGCTGGATTGGGGGTCGTGAAGGTCGAATGTGGAAGTCAATTTTCAGTTGCACTAACGCGTTCCGGAGCTGTTTATACTTGGTATGTGTCATATTTTTTTCGTTCCTTTAAATTGCAAGAAGTTTCGTGAAAAAAAGTAAATAATGTACGCATAAGAAAAACACTCGTATTTATTCAGCTCCAACTTGTAATCTCAGGGGGATCGAAATATTTCAAAAAACATTTACAATTCAGAAAAAAATATCGTATTTTTTCAGCTATGACTTATTTTTATTTTTCCCTTCGAATTTCTAGTGATTTATGAGTTGTTCCAAATTCTCTCAAGTGTTCAGTTTTCACTACTTTTGTTATTGTATATGTCGGTGATGTCAGTTGTGCTGAAACTGCTCGAAAACAAAAATGGAATTTCACTTGATTAATGAGTTGTTTTCAATTGACACAAGTGTGAAATCCGTGTTATTTTTTTTCACGTGAATATCGGTTTGATTACAAGGAAATTCCTAAAAAATAGAACTGTGAGAAAATTGGGATTTTTTCAGTCACTATTTTGTTTTAATTTTTGTAGACGAATTAGATGAATTAAATGATGATTAATTACAGGGGAAAAGGAGATTATCATCGACTAGGCCACGGAACGGACGACCACGTGCGAAGACCACGGAAAGTGGCAGCTCTCCAAGGGAAGAAAATAATCTCAATAGCGACAGGTTCTCTGCACTGCGTTGCGTGTTCGGACAAGGGCGAAGTTTTCACTTGGGGAGATAACGACGAGGGTCAATTGGGAGATGGAACTACAGGAGCTCTTCAACGTCCACGACTCGTTCATGCGCTCCAGGGCAAAAAAATAACTCGTGTTGCTTGCGGAAGTGCTCATACGTTGGCTTGGAGTACAACAAAAGCTACGCAGAGCAGATTACCAGCGACGACACCGATGGAATACGATCTCGTTAAAGATTTGCCATTCGCTGCGCTCCACAATCGTCTTGTTCTGCTTCATCACTTTGCTGAACTTTTATGCCCGTCTCTCGTCATGTTTCCTACCTCGGGAACCATGGGCCTTAATAAATTAGCGCCCATGCTCGTTTACAGCATCAAAGAAGCAACTTTCCGAAAGGTCGTTCAAGCCACTATGGTCCGTGATCGACAACACGGCCCGGTCATTGAACTTAACAGGATTCAAGTTAAAAGAGCACGCAGCAAAGGTGGCCTTGCTGGTCCCGATGGTATCAAATCAGTTTTTGGACAAATGGTCGCAAAAATGTCTCTTCTGACCCAAGACGTTTTATTCTTACCGCATCGAGTTTGGAAAGTCAAATTTGTCGGTAAGTTCATGTTTTCATCGTCATTTTATCTGGTTCAGTAAAAATTCATTAACTTATACTTAATAAAACTTATTCAAATTACAAGAGAAAAGAAACAAATAATTATACGTTTGATTAAACAATTTCAATGCCAAAAATTTGTACAAGAAAAACAAAAATTCTATTTCCAGGCGAAAGCGTCGACGATTGCGGCGGTGGATACAGCGAGAGCATAGCGGAAATGTGCGACGAGTTACAGAACGGTTCACTTCCATTATTCATACCGACACCAAACGGTCGTGACGACAACGGAACAAACAGAGACTGTTTTCTTCTCAATCCAATGGCTAATTCTGATCTGCACTCCACAATGTTCCAATTTCTCGGAATTTTAATGGGCATAGCAATAAGAACCGGAAGTCCTTTGAGTTTGAATCTCGCTGAACCGGTATGGAAACAATTGGCTGGAATAGCTCTGACTCCTGCCGACCTTACCGAGGTCGATCGTAATTACGTACCCGGTTTACTTTGCATCCGGGACATGAATCCGGACGAAAAAGTTTTTCAAACTCTCGAAATGCCTTTTTCAACGCCCTCAGCAGTTGGACATGACGTTCCGTTGTCCAATAGGTCAGTTTCTGTTTTTTATTTTACTCTTCGATTTATTGTACGTTCTCCAATGAATTATTTTGCAATAATTAATTGAGGAACTAATTCTCGGATTTGATAAACTATGAATTTGATTTGATTACAGATATCGAAAAATCACCCCTGAGAATAGACACGAGTATGTGCGTCTAGCCCTGAATTATCGTCTCCACGAATTTGACTCGCAAATAGAAGCTGTTCGTGAAGGATTGTCGAAGGTTGTGCCAGTACCGCTTCTCGCTTTGTTTAGCGGTGCTGAGCTCGAGACAATGGTATGCGGAAGTCCAAATATTTCGCTAGTCTTGCTTAAAGGCGTCGCGACGTACAAGGGCATAGAAGTGACTGCGCCACTTGTCCAATGGTTCTGGGAGGTCATGGAGGAATTTTCCAATCAAGAGAGATCGCTATTTTTACGTTTTGTTTGGGGAAGAACTCGATTGCCAAGAACTATAGCTGATTTTCGAGGCAGAGATTTCGTACTGCAGGTTCGTTCAAATGAGAAGAAATAAAAACATCCTGTTCGAACCAAAATTTATAATCGAACCCATGTTTTTATTCTGATTTCTTTATTTTTTTTTATTTTTTATTTTCTTAGGTGATGGACAAATACAACCCGCCTGACCACTTTTTACCAGAAAGCTACACGTGCTTTTTCCTCTTGAAAATGCCGAGATACTCGTGCAAATCGGTGCTTCGACAGAAGTTGAAATACGCGATACACTTTTGCAAGAGTATCGACACCGACGAGTACGCGAGAGTTCAAGCAGCTACAAACTCCGACACCGACGACTCAGACAGCCTCGCCAGTGAGGAACACACCTCGCTATAGCTCCGTGAGAGAGAAGAATAAATTTAAAAAATAACAAAGAAAATACTGGATAAACAAGAAAAAATCGAGCAATGAAAAACAAATAACCGAGGCCACAAGCACCGCTTCAAATTGTAATTGCCGGCCAACGTTTACTTTGCAAAGAAATTATTTTTCCTAATCAGTATTTCAGATATTATTCGCACGTGATAATTTTAAGAAACAGGCTTTAAACTAAAACAAAAAGAGAGTAAGAAAGGAAAACAAAACAAAAAACTAAGGGACTCGAATTGTGTGCCCATGGAGAAACGAGACTGTCAGACTTCGAAGCAATCAATCGCTCTGAAGATTGCAAAAAAAAAATAAAGTGAAACATCGATTAGTTCGAATTTTAATGTTAAAGAAAGTGGAAGAGGAAAAAAAGCTTGAAAAGATCGCAATAACGTAATTGTCTACACTATTCTAGCGATATATGACGCCTCGTTTTAATAATCATTATTAATTATCGTATAATCGAAGCTCGGTAAAACTTTTCATCATTTTTTATTATTTATATTTATTATTTCCCCCCCCCCCCCCCCCCCCAAACACCGAGCGGGAATGATCGAATCACGAGAAATAGTCAATGGGTCAAGGAAGATTCAATTTCGAGTGAAACAATGTATGGATGTGATTCAACGACGAAAGCGAAGGAGAGAAAAGAGATAGAGGGGTATGAAAATCCTACAATTCGAAAGTATGATTTTTTACGTATGGCTGATATTTAAAAAAATAATACGAAAACTATTACCAATTTGTTATTATATTTAAAAACTAATCCGTTAAAGACTTGTTCTACTAATAGTTAGACATCATTGAATTTAATTGTCGCTCATTGTAAAGTTACGTTCAAAATGATTTATCCATTTTCATTATAATTTACGAGTTATTAAATTTTCAAAATAGCCTTATATGATTCCAGTGATCCAGTGATAGTAAACAACAACAACAAAATAAAAAACAAAAACACACACACACACAAGAAAAAAAGAAACGAAAATAAATCTATATTATACCATTCGTCCTGTTTGTTTATTAATTAATTAATCATTTTTAATTGCTTCGAATTTTACAGGCCATTCGAGAAACAGCTGCGAAACGGATACTCACTAACAACCTACTATAATTATTGAACTATTTTCAAAAGGAAAATAAAATAAAAAAATTACGCCAATTTGAAGAATACGAAAAATCAAAAATTTTCTCAATCCTCGTACAGTCGTTTCTTCAAGGTCGACCTCTTTCTCCGGTAACAAGTTCTTTTTGTCAGGTTTTTTGAAAAGAACAAAAAATACAGGAATTTTATACGATATTCTCGCCACTTGACGGACGAAGAATTTGTTTTTCTTCATTTTTAAAAAATCTTTCTACTTTTTCATTTTTATTGTAATTTCTCTTTTTTCTTCTGTTTCATCGCAACTTGTTATTTGTCTGTCCGAGGCTTCCAACGCTGGCGAGTGTCTCGGCCTATCAATATATAACCCTGGACGGCAATGAATATACGTGACTGAAGAATCGCACACACATCAAACAACTCGAACGAGACACGAGAGTGCAAGTGCAACGTTTGAGAATTATTCTTCGTGAGGGACGGTCTCTCGTCCATACGTCTGTCCATGAACACTCGTAAAAAATGAAAACTACTCCGTCGAGAGATTCTGCGCGAGTATGCGTTGCCACTTGTCAGTAACGAACCACGTGCAGACCGAGATACAATCATTTTACTCACTCAGTCATAGCCCCGTTAAATCCCGCATCTCAAACGCACCGTTTGTGCAAACCATACTATCGTATTTCAAGAAAAAATATAATTTTAACGAAAAAATATGCAAACAATATTGTCGAATTCTACAATTTTTTTTATCTCGGAATAACTTCACGAAATCCAAACAAAACAAGTGTCAAACTCGTTTTTCAAAGCATGGGCCAGTTGTTTCTCAATCTTTTCACGAGTATATTCGAAACGATCGAAGGAGTGGAATCTAGAATTTGAAATTCAATTTTTAATTGAAAAAACTTTCATTCATTCATTATCTACCGATTTTTTAATTTGACTAATAAAAACACATAGTTTGTTGGTTGTACATTTTAAAACGTGTGAAGAAATGTACTTCTGGATATTTAATTGTAATAAAAAAACTTTAATTGAATTATTTTCGCTCGATTTTTCAAGTTGACAAAAAATTTACACAGCTTGTCGGGTAGACATTATAACAAGTTCTTGAAAACTTCAGATTTTTGGCAAAGTGTTTGAAGAAATGGACTTCCGGATCTGAACATTTGGCCCAATGACCTTTGAAACCATTGAATTGATACCTTCTTCGTGTTAATAATTATGTTTTTTTGGACGTTTAATCAAAATTATAAATTGGTTCGATTTTTCTTATCTTTCAATGAAATTTCCGGCAACGTCAAACCTGCATCGTTAAGAATCGAAGAATAATCTTGAGACGACGATTTTTTTCAAGATTTTTCAAACCAACACAAAAACGGATGTATTCTCGATCAAAAAACGAGTGCGTGTGTTGAATTACATTATTGAAAGTATTGTGAAACGATACCGGCGTTCCGTTGAACCGCAACGCTCGAATTCAAGAAATACGATAATCAAAATGAGTGATTTATCATTGTGAAAAGTGCTTATCGAATTGCTAAATAATTGTGTCGTAAATATACTCGATAAAAAAAAAAAGTGATTTTAAATCTTAAGGGGAGCGGTGATGATAAATAAGAAGAAAATGTAAATACGGCTCCTTGTTCTGTATCGTGGAGTTCTGTCGTGATATAATGTTTTTTTTTTTTTTCTAATAATCACAACAAAATATGTTGCCAATCAATCCTTCTATTATCTCCATGAATTACAAAAGTCCGATACACATGCACTCTCCAAGCAAAAGTTCAAGAAACTACATACACTCGTGAGAGACTCGTAATCGTTATTCCAATTAAAAACAAAATAGATGTATGTATACGAATTTATATACATTTACATACTATGGCAAGAATCAAAGCGATTTACGAATCATTCGCTGCTCAGTATCGCGGTCGCTTCAAGAGCATAATTGACAGGACGGGAACAATGTTACGAACCGCAAAAACAAAAGTAATATCTTTTATTCCATTATTTCGTTTATTATTAAACTAATCAACAAATTCTTACTTTTTTGCAATGCAAACTATGAGAACAATATTTTTCGATGAGTTTTCTGCGCTGGATTCAAATCCATCGGCAAGAAACAAAAAAATTCTATCAGGTCAAAATTGGAAAACATTTTATTGTCAGTATTGCTGTTTTGGGATAAATTCTCAATGACTTTCCTTAACGTTTGCTAGAAAGATTGCTTAGAATGTATTGAGAAGTCATTTTATGCAGCAAAGTTACTCAATGACAATCGAACTTCAATGATTGAAAATATTTCAAAATCACATGAAACTGAGAAATTCAATGCCCGACAGATTTAACTTATCCTGAATATGTATAAAAACTTAATTTATAGCTGAAAAAAAACTTTTTGTTGTTTCTAAATAAAAGCAGACCTGATAGAAAGTTTTTGATCACAGTTTGGTTTTTCACGAGCCTTTAAAATTTCATGGAAATAAAACGTATCCAGTTTTTCAAACACCCTGTAAACGAGTGTTTTATTTTTATTGAATTTTTCTTCTTATTGTTTATTTTGTAGTTACTCATGAAAAGTAGTATAAGTGGACGAAGAAATGTTCTCACAAAAGCGATTGAAGAAACGAGGAAGACAGTGACTGTACCGGAATTTGCAGATGTTGTAATTATAGGTAAATTATATTTTAAGGCCGTAAACTTATGATAATTTCAATTTCTGTATTTACGTTTTTTTTATTAAATTTCATGTGATTAAAAATTGAAAAAATGTGGTCACAGGTGGCGGAAGCGCAGGTTGTAACGCTCTCTATCATTTAGCGAAACAAGGAACAAACGCTATACTGTTAGAACGCTCGAAATTAACATCAGGAACCACATGGCACACTGGTGGCTTGTATTGGCGTCTTCGACCGAATGACGTAGACATACAATTGCTCGATTCCACGAGAAAATTACTACTCAATCTTGAGGAAGAGACTGGTGTTAATCCTGGTTGGATACAAAACGGTGGACTTTTTATTGCTCATTCAGACGTAAGTCAAAATGAAAAAAGAAAAAATATTTGGCTCAACAGCAGAAGAGGAAGAGGGAAGAATAATTTCTAAGGCATTAAAAAAATGATCATTTTTACAAAAATTTAGATTTCATGACAAACTTTTGCATTTTTCGAAAAAAAATAAAATAAAATAAAATGCTTGTTTTTCCAGAAACCAAATATTTCATTAATTTTCTTAAACAATTACATTTTATATTTCTTTTCGTATTTTTATAAAAAGTTCAGATAATATTAATAAAATATTATTTTTCTTTAAAAAAAAAATCAATTTCGATTAAAAACGAAACGGTGACTTAGAAAATAATGCAGTTCTCTCTACTACTATGTTGGCCGATATAATTTATTATCATTACTACTAAAAAATCATAATTTCAGGTTCGAATGGATGAGTACAAAAGACTTTCAACAGCAGGAAAATCGTTTGGTATCGAGTCCGAAATATTGTCACCAAATGAAGCACATAAACTGTTTCCTCTTCTCGATCAAAATAGTTTCACAGGAGCGTTATATTCACCAGGCGATGGAACGATAGATCCTGCAATGTTTGTTGCTGCTCTGACAAAATCAGCAAAAAGTCACGGAGCACGGGTAAACTTGAAAGATTTTTTAATCGAATTTACACAAAGTCCAAGAAATTATGTTAAATTTCTACTAAGAAAAAAAACTTTACTTGAAAACGAAAAAAACTGAAATTTAATAATTCAGGACGGTATTACGAAAAAAAAATTCATTGACAGTGATTTAACTTGTTTTAAATTTCATATTTACAATCAACAAAATTTACCAATTTAATTTTGTATCATCAGATAATTGAAGATTGTCCAGTGAGCAGAATATTCACAGAAAAAGACGACTGTGGAAGAAAAAAAATAACAGGAGTCGAAACTCCATACGGAAAAATACAAACGAGTTGTGTTTTGAATGCTTCCGGTGCTTGGTCCGGAAGTGTCGCTCAATTAGTTGGTTTAAATATTCCTCTGGTTTCGATGAAACATGCGTACGTCGTTAGTGAATCTATTCCTGGTGTTCACGGTTGTCCAAATATTAGAGATCACGATGCTAATTTGTATATTAAAGTGCACGGTTCGTCCATGTCAATCGGTGGTTACGAACCCAATCCAATAATTCTCCAATCGGTAAGCAATAATTCCGTCAAACTATCAACGTAGTTGGTGCAGAATTTTGATGTTTGTTTTGATTTTATTGGTGACACTAATGAGTCTGATTTATGTTGTAATTAAATGTTTATTTTGATTAATTGAGTTGATAAAAATGATGAGTCTTGCGTTCTTCAATAATATTTAGTCTCGAATGTTTCATTATCGTTATTCAGTTGGCAAAAGATTTTTCCTTTGGATTATACAAGCTGGACTGGAATGTTTTTAACAAACACGCTGACGAAATGGTTAAATTGATACCAAAGCTCGCAACGACAGGAATCAAATCAACGGTTTGTGGTCCTGAAAGTTTTACACCGGATCACAAACCTCTAATGGGTATGTAACAATAAAAAAAAGTACAAAAATAAAACTCTGTATTCCTCTAGTTCTTATTAACCGGTAACAGAATGTTCGCGTCCAAATTAACACGATTATTCAAAATTTATAGATTTATACGAAATGGATAATTGCAGGAATCTTTAACTTTATCTTTAAAAATATCTTTTAAATGATCTATCCATTTTTTTATAATTTTTTAGGCGAGGATCCCCGATGTTTGGGTTTTTATTATTCGTGTGGTTACAACAGTGCAGGAATGATGTACGGTGGTGGTTGTGGTGAACAAATAGCTTCTTGGATAATCAACGGCCGTCCAGATCAGCATATGTATAGTTACGACATTCGAAGGTGAAATTGAACTCGAAAGTATTTTTAAAAACTCCAATTTTAAAAACTATAATTAATCGAGTACACTCCTGGGTCTGAGAAACCAAAAAAAAAGTGTAAACTAGAAAAATTTCATCTGGAATGCCAGTTTTTGTTTAATTTGACATTCCAATGAAAAAATCATCTCAGGGGACCCGGTTTTGCGGAAATAATAACGATTCCGAGTTGGCTGGGTCGCCCAGACCCAGTGTGTACAATTAGATGTTTAAAAATATGTAAAATATAAGAGACAATTGAACGGGAATTATTTCAATATATCGATAACATTTTTGTAACATAAAAAATCATTTTCATTTAATATTTTCTCAAAAAATGTGATCCAAATAATAATAAAAATGATATTGTATTTAAAAAATATTAACACGCCCGTTCCAACGGATTAAATTGGTAAATAATATAATGTAATGTTTTATGAATAACTTTACAAAATTTTAATAATGAAATAACGATCATTGTGTTATATTTATCGCAGATTTTCATTCGATCAAATGAGAGATTCGGTATGGGCAAATGAGAAATCCCACGAGGCATATGCAACGAATTACAGCATCGTATTCCCTCATGAAGTATTTCTATCAGGACGGAATTTCAAAAAGGATAAATTTCACGACGTCAGAACAATTTTGACAAAGAAAATATTATGAAAATAGAAAGAAAAAACTAGGAAACAACAGGAGATAAAAGAATTCTTAACGATTTACAGTTGTTTATCCAAAACGGTGCTGTGATGCAAGATTATGTCGGTTGGGAAAGGCCCGCATGGTTCGAACCTGGCAAAAAAATCCAAGTACTCCCTTACGATTATTTGGGAAGTTATGGTAGCAAAAAACATATCCATGATCAGTACGCTGCCTGCGTAAATAAGGACTGCACGTTTGATTTTCCGGAACACCATGAAAAAGTACATTTCGTTAATGAAAAAAACTTTGTTTTTTTCTTAAATTTTCTTAATCCAATTTTTGTTGGATTCTTAGATAACTTTTTCAGCAGCAATTTACATTTTCTGCCTCATTTCAAATTTGCTTGTTATTTTCAAATTAATTTTACAAAATTGCGCAATTGAAAATAAAATATTAACTTGAAAAATTTACTTTTGAAGAATAAATGCATTTTCTTTTGTTCTCAGATAGGCGAAGAAGCTTTAGCATGCAGAAATAACGCTGCATTATTCAATCTCTCGTATTTTGGAAAGTTTTATCTCTGTGGTGCTGAGGCACAAAACGCTGCGGATTATTTGTTCACTGCTGACACCCAATGCGAAGTGAATGAAACAATTTACACGTGTGTGTTGAATAAGCGGGGAGGAGTCGAAGCAGATTGTACTGTAACTCGAATTGAGCCAGGATCTGGTGGTGTGATAGATCCAATTTTTCAGAGAAAAGCATTTTACATTGGTGAGAAAATAAATTCTATTATTTTGATGATAATCAAATGCTGTGATGATATTTTTAAGTGACTTTAATTAAAATTGGAAAAATACTTTCTTCAGTTTGCGAAGGAATAGCAGCGACTCACATGTGGGCTCACATGAACAAAGTTCTGAGTGAAAAAGGCTTTGAAGCCTCGTTGCACGATGCAACTGAAAATATGGGAATACTTTCGATTCAAGGTCCAAACAGGTGAGCAAAGAAAGAATCAAAAAGTGAATTCACGTAACGATTTAAATAAAAGTCATAAAAGCCACATTATGAAAAAAAAAGTACGACGAAATAACATGATTTGAATAAACTACGAATGATTTTAGCCGAAATATTCTTGAAGAACTCGTCGATGACGATCTCTCGGACAACAAGTTTCCCCTTTCCACGTCACTAGTAACGAACATCAACGGTTGCCTCGTACGAGCTTTTCGTATGAGTCACGTGGGGGAACTTGGATACGAATTGCATATACCAAATCAATCGTGCGAAAAAGCATTCCAAGCTATTACCAAAGCTGGAGAGTTCTACAAAATGAAACTCGCTGGATGTCGAGCCTGGTACAGCCTGAGTTGTGAAAAAGGTTACAAACATTTTTTATGCATCTTGAGGGAAGATATACAACCGAAAAAAGTGAAAAAAACTAACGAAAAAAAATATATATTATTCACGAAAACCTTTATCCAAATACGCCAATCGTTTAACAAAAGAGTGTTTGTTTTCCTGTTATCCATCTCAAGCCTTTTGAAATTCTTCGATCAAAGACTGCTCATGTTGATATAATACCTGAATTTTTATAAGAATTTTATTCATTTTCGATGAATAATATATGAAAACTTTTTTCGCCATGGAATTATCTATTATTTTGAGTTTTGGTTTTCGGATATCAAAATTCGATTGGATATGCGGTTTCAAGTTCTACAAAATATCTATTTCTATTTGGAAAAGTTTATGAAACAAAATACTAAATGGTTTCTCTTGCAAATAAATGCCAATTTCAAAATTGTATTTTATATTCGGTTTTTTAAATGATTTGAACTCTACAGGACATCCTTTATGGCATCACGACCTCACATCTGTGGACAACCCTGTAGAGGCTGGTCTGGGACATTTGTGTAGAAGCGAAGGAGAATATTTAGGGAAAAAAAGAGTCATGAGAGTGAGATCTGACGGAGTTAAAAGAAAATTGGTGCAGTTTCACTTGAAAGAGTAAGTCTCAATTATAATTAAATATTTTTGCATTAAAATACTATTTTAACAATATGTACATTTATCATTTTTAAATAATATCAAATATAAAATAGCTTGCATTTCTTTTGTATACGAAATTTTTTTGTTTTGCAGTCATGTACCTTTATGGGGACTGGAGGCGGTTTATAGAAACGATGTACTTGTTGGATATCTCAGGAGAGCTAATTTCGCCTACAGTTTCAACTGCAGCATAGGACAAGCGTAGGATTAAAAAAAACTTATTCAAAACAATCCCCAAAAACGTGGAAAAATCTCATGAACTTTCGGTTTCGAATTACAGGTACATAACTCATCCGGAAGGGGAAAATGTGACAAGTCAGTTTGTAGAATCGGGTGATTACAAGATTGAAATAATGGGAAAGAAATATCCAGCCCAAGTCTTTCTACGCAGTCCTTTTGACCCGGAGGACCATCGTTTACAGGGTCGATATTTACAATGATGAAAAAATCAATTCTATCGATAAAAACTAATTGTAACTACAAATAAGAAACCGAAGAATTATTTTATGTACACTATTAGTCGGTATATCATTTTTGTACTTTTTTTCACGTCAAATAGACTTTTGAAAACATACTTTGAAGAATGTCAACCTGCCAAAGGGTTGGCATGAATAGTCACACTGTTTATTCTGGTTTCCGTCAGTGGTTTGTAATTTTTAGGATTTACTGGTAATTTCTCCAGTTGCTCCAGCGTGTCCAGACCGTCGATTACTCTGAAACGTAAAAAGTATTTCTTTATTTGTTATTCGAGGACCGTTCGAGGTAGCAGTCTTGCGAGAGTGTTTTTTTCCATGAACTTTATTATCGATGAACTCATTGATTTAAAAAAAATCATGTTTATTTGTTGTGTGAAAGGTTACAAACAAACTCACTTTCCGAACAAAGTGTATTTCAAATCCAAATGAGCCTGCGGTCCGTAAGTAATGAAAAACTGACTTCCATTAGTATTCGGTCCATTATTGGCCATAGAAACGAGTCCTCTGGTTGTATGTTTCAATTCCTCTTTGAATTCATCTTCGAACTTGCGATTCCAAATGGAATTGCCGCCTTTTCCTGTCTGAGTGGGATCTCCGGTTTGCACAATAAAGCCCTTGATGTTTCGATGGAATAAACAACCATTGTAATAATCACTGGCGCAGAGTGCAAGAAAGTTCTGGAAAACAGGAAGTACAGGTTAGAAAGGTCTGGAATTTTTGCGATTGGCAGACAAAATAAAAAATTTAATAAAGCAGCCAGAGAATCGAAGGATTTTGTATTTTGTCAATTACCTCGCAAGTTTTTGGACACAATTCGCAAAAACACTCGATTTTTATGTCCCCAACGTCAGTGTGTAATGTTACGCTCTAAAAAAAAGACATTAAATAAAAATCGTCTTGTAAATTGAAAGAGAATAAATGAAAGAACACTGAACGCACCATTGTAGAAATTCTTGAAATGTTATTGCACTTGAGAGAAGAGAAAAAAAAAGAGGAAACGTCGCTATGGAGTTTTTTTTACGTTCTTATGGTTTTCATTTGTAAGGCGAATTTCCGCGGGGCGGCCATTTTGAATTTAGAAACGGAACCACCGAGATCAAAACAGAACGATAACCACAACTTCCTCGATAATGCAGAAGGTGAATATTTTTTTAGGTGATGTTACTAACTGTATTTTTACAACGAGAAGAAAATCTTATTACCTACGTAACTACAGTAATTCTTGGATAAATTAGTAAAGAAAATAAAATTTATAATTTAAAGTTTGGCACGACAACCGCGGTACGGATGCGAGGTGTGTTTGTCAAGTCAGTCACGGGCGGCGTTGCCTGTTGTCACGCGAGAGTTCCACTCGCCACGTTTATGCGAGAGTCTCGGAACTTCGAGTGGTGTTAGATTTATTTCGAAATAAATATAATAATCAAAGAACGTAACAAGAAGGAGAACAAACAAATCTCAAAACCTTCGTATTAAAGTAAAAAGAAAGAGTTGAACACGCTCGGGTGTTTAACAAAGAATTTGTTTTATCCGGCTAAACACGAGATCGGCCGGGTTTATTAACAACGACACCGAACGCAATTTTTTTTCCCCCTAAAGAGAAAAAAAACGTGTGACAGCGAGAGGCGCTAGTTGTGTGTGCAGAGATCTCTCGGTCAGCCAGTCACTTTGGAACGCATGACGTAATTGTATTGATCCGAGCAAGAGAGAATAGTGTGTGAGAGAGGGAGCGAGAGCGAGAGAGAGACATTGAGAAAGAGACAGAGCGAGAGGGCCCGAAAAGTCGCGCATTCGCCATCTTGGGACGAATTGTGGAAAAGAAAGGAGAAGAAGAGAGTTTTGTGTGCTAGCCCCGCAGGCGCGATACGTTTACTCTCCGGTAACCCTGGGTGTTAATAATCCGCGGCGATCCGTGCATTAAGTAGTTTTATCGGGAATTAAACCCGTTTGTGAACTGGCAACCCATTTGGACGGACCAAGGTGAGTCGCTATTTCATTCGTTCGTTAACTTCTTGTCACAATCCTTCATTCCCTCTAAAGCCAAATAGTTTCCAGCCCCCCCAACCCGCTTTCCTCATTTCCCCTTGTGCTTCCTCGCCTCGTTGCTTCGAGAGAAGTTTTCGTCCTGGCGGCTCCGGGTAACGCTCCGAGGAGCCGATCCCGTTACTTCTCTCTCCCTCTCTCTCTATAGCCTACTATTTAACGCATACTGCATTTCCTTATTTTTTCTACCCCGACTATATTCTGTCTATTATTTCGCTTTATTTCTACGTCGTTGGCAAATTCTTTTTTTTCCACCTCTTCCTCTCTTCTCCCCCCTCTCACACCTAAACCCGCCAAAAGTCTCGTTGGCGTCCGGCATTTTTCATTGTTTTGGCCACGACCAACAAATTTGACGTCGCTCAGCTCTAAAGGGCTGGGCTGTCCCTTAAATTTATCCCATTTTTTGTAATCCTTCTATCTCACCACCTTCGAATTATTAATTTTGGGTGAATTTTTTTTTCTACTTCTCTCTTTCTCTCTCTCGCTTTGGCGTCTCCCAACGCCAATCACGCTCACGAGAGGGAACACGCGTTTGCACTTATGTATGCTCGAGTTGCCCTTTTTCTTTTCGTTTCTTCTGTAAACTATTCTCTATTTCTTTTTTTTATCCTCAAACAATGTTGTTGTAGCTTTCATTTTTTCACCTATACGTTTCTTTACGCCGTACGAATCAATCGCACAGCGTAACGCGGAATTCTCTTGCTGCTCGCGCTCTCTCTCTCTCTCTCTCTCTTTCTCTATCCGTCTCACTCTGTCTCGGGCATTTTGACGACAAAGCTTCTTCTCGGGAGCTCCCAATCTTGCCAATTCCGTGCTATGATTTCCGAACGATTTTCTTTTTACGTTTGTATTTACATTATTGTTACACTTGAAAATCCATTTCTGTCCACCCCCTCTTTTTTCTCACCCCCATTGCCCCCACCCCTTTTACAGCAAAAAATCGTGTTGCTCTCGTGCGTTTCCCTCACGAGAGGCACACACAACGACCTCAACATTTTTTGTCTTTCCCTCTCTCTCATTCTCTTCCTATATCTCTCGTGTACATTCACACGCAACGTCATTTTCTTTATTTTTTCTTTATGCTTCTCTTTCGTCGGCAAGATTTTACCGCCTCGAAATTTCGCTGGGGTCTTGGGTCTCTGATTCTGATCTTTTTACCCTCTGTTCACGAAAGTTGTCGGAAGTTTGAGATACGCAGGTTGAGTCACCTATACCGAACGTTTTCTATTCGTAATTTCGTCACTGCTCTTTTTTTCTTCGCCTTTGTTGAACTATCAATTTGTATTTTTTATTTTTTTTTTATTCACATGGAAAATAAAGTTTGGCTGATTCCGAAATTTTCAAGATTCTAGACTTTTTTTTGAAGCATTTCAAACAATTTTAAAGGCAGTGTGAATTTTTATTTTTTAGTTCATTAAACGCAACTTTTTTCCGTTTCGCAATATTTTGTTATAGTTTTCGAATAGTTTGAAAAAAGATGGATTAAGTTCCTCGATTTAATACATAACTTTTGTCTAATTACTTATTTTTCAACAATTTTTAACAACAGAACGCCAAGATGGATAATTGGAACCGATTAGCAGTTCAATCGCGTGATCAAGTTTGAAATAAACTGCAATGAGTGTTGTTTGAATTCCCAAATATGGGATAGAATTTTTTCTGTGCCAGAGAAGGCATTTTTAAACATAAAATTAACTTTTACAAAGTTATTTAAGCAAATGTTGATTAATAATACATAAATAAAAATTCAATAGAACGTGGATAATGAAATTGGATTTTTGCAAAAATTCAATATAAAAAATTGACTAAACAGGCTCAAAGGATCCATGTTTGCAGTTTTAGGGTTAAGGTCATCTATCAATTGCTTGCATCAGGACGGGTGTGCGAGCTGTACACAGAATTCCTGTTCCTCCTAAACACATTTTATTTATCAAAATAAAGAAAAGTTATACCTTATTCTCTGATTTAGACGCATACAAAAAAATTTCATATTTTTTCCAAAAATTCAATTGTGACGTGAAAAATGTTTGAAATGTTTGAAACGTTTGAGATCTTGAATTTCATTTAGGCTTTGTCCAATCGTAACTGTACTATTACGTTTGACAAATTTCCTAAAACAGAAAAATTATATAACCATTGATTTATACCTTTGAAGTGGTAAATAAATTTGAATGTTCTGATAACTTGCAGACAAAGGGTTCGTTCGTTGGGTCTGAGTGGTACTAAATGGTTGCCTGCAGACAGCATGTCTACTCTGTCAGGGATTGTGTCGAAGGGGGAGAAAGGAAAAAAGTTTCAATCGCTAGATATCAATAGCTTGTACCGGGTGAGCAGGGTAAGTATTTTTTTTCCATTAGTTTATGTATTATTGTCGTTAAATGAAATTCGTATGAAATTAAAAAAACATGAAAACGATGATACTTCAGGGAGAATCTTTGGAACAACATCAGCAAAAAAGTACATTACCGCGTAAACATGGAATGCAGAGTTTGGGAAAGGTGCCTTCGGCACGGCGTCCACCCGCTAATTTGCCTAGCTTGAAGAGCGAACACAGCAACAGTGATCCAGCTGTAAGTCTTGTACCTAGCGGAGGAAGCGGTTGGGCAACTACTAAGGATCCGTCGCCGTCGCCTACTTCAACCACACCAAACACCACACCTGTCCCAACTCCAGACACATCAGTAGTAAGTTCCTTCAAAGCTTTTCTTTCTTTCTCTAAATATTCCTAATTTCAAGTTGCATGAAATCGTTCTGTCGCTGTTTTCGAATTCAGTGAGAAAAGAACCCAATTTTTACAAATTCGTTACTTTCATATTACAAATGAATTGCTGATATATCTAAGATCGTCATTTTTGTTTTCGAACACTTATTTTTAAATGAATATTTGTTTTTAAAACAGACCAACTCATCACCGGCACCATGTGTACCGACAACACCTGTGCCGACGGCACAGACGCAACTCCCTCCATTGCCAGGTCCACAGCAACAGCAACAGCAGCAAATACAGCAACAACCACAGCAACAGCAAATACAGCAACAACCACAACAACAACAACAACAAAATACTTCCCAGTCTCCCCATCCTTCCGAAGCGGGCAACAACAAATCATCATGGAGCGCGATAATGAGCAGACCGGGAGATGTCGGTACGTATTTCGCGTCATTTTCGTTACTATTATTCTCGCCAGGAGCAAAAAAAGAAAAAAGAAAACTTGACAGAGCTAGAGCAGACAGAAAAAAACAAACGTCGACAAAATAGCGAAGTTTTTAGGGCAATAATGAAGAATTTAATAAAATGGGGCAATACGGCTTCTATGGGGTCCGGAGAAACAAAATGTAGGCGGGTCGTTTGGTGGCAGTTAAAAATAACGTCCCAGAATTGGACATTGAGGAAGTTTGCGATAAGAGAAAAAGAAAACTTGGCTTTTGCCACAATAGAATCCAGGCACACGACGGACAGAATAATTAAAAAAAAAAAACCGTTGGCTAGATAAGAAATCGGTGACGATGGCGTGCTTGCGTTGAGAACGTGATTGAGGCACAGAAATTGCAATTTTTTTTTCATGAGACTCAAATTTCAATGAGAAATGCATGGCTAATTAATTGTTCCCTGCTTTTTTTGACGCCTGCGTGATTAAGCTAAGCGCCAGCAACCTTCGAAAGATCCAGTTCTGGTTAACGTTATTAGATTTCGGGGAAAGTTTTTTATTTTTTTCGAATATATTTTCTTTCGAACGGAGGAAATAGCTTTTTTGTGGCGCTGTGTCGATTGGATTCGCCGAATTAATATCGATAGGTACGCCTGTCGTGGCAGCAGCGGTCGTTGGTTACGCTGGGCTCGTTACCGGGGTCGGGAGAACAACTCGAGGCGCCCTCGGACTGAGTTTCCTCGCCCATCAGTCCCCGCAATTCCAACACGAGTTTCCCAGCCTCAGCGGACAGACATCCGCCTCCGTCTCCAATCAGAACCAGACTCAACAGCCCCCGACACCGTCGTCAAATGCTGCTCCGATCGCGGTCAATGTACAGCATCCATCGTTGCTACCGCAACAATCGTATTCCCACAACCACTCAGGTGGGGTTCCCCGCTTGCCACGTAGAACCAAAACAAAAAAGGAGCCTTGCTAGTTCTCAAATTTATATCTTTTTTATATTTTCTCTTTACAAGTAGTTAGTTTTTTTCCCAAACCCTACAAGACAACCACTTTATCCTTCTTATTATTTTTATTTTCTCTGCTTCTTCAATCCCCTCGTTATCGAGTCTCTGTTTAACAATAGCTGTGCATTTCCGTCACCATTGTCATGCAATGAGTTTGTTTTTATTTTTTTCATTTGTCTTTTAAGCCTCAGTTCTCCTACGTAGGATGCTCTTCATGGTTTTCTGGTTTTCTCAACTTTTTTTTTTCGAAGGCTTGAGCGAGACGTAGATATGCCACAAATTTCATACGTATTATTTTTGTACTAATCATTAATTATTGTATGAACTATTATTACAATTATTAGGATTTTGTTTTATCGCGCAAAGCATATGCAGATATATTTTTTCAGAGAGGTATATTTGAAAATTCATAATTTTTTTCGTATTTCAAAAATGACGATCTGCTCCAATTTTAGTAACTATTTACTCGGTTTTTGGCAGCTAACCACGTACTCGAAATAAAAATTTCACGCTGCAATAATTTCCATTGTTGAAAAAGCTGCAGTCTGAAATAAAACGGATTCAGTTTTTTTGAAAACTGTTACTTACTTGTCACCATTTATTTATCACGCAACATTCTTATTAGAGCGAGTATGAAAATTAAGTCGGTGCATCTGCCTGAAAAAACACTGAAGTCTAGCTCCTGTCATTTTTATTCTGTTATAACTAGGCAAGTTTTAAATGACGTTGATTTTTTCGTTCGTTCTACGTTTTCTGTTAGTTCAGTAGACATGGCTGTGATTTATTTTCAATTTATCAATGCAATTATTTTTCACACTCTTATTTTTACTGTTATTTGCGGAACTTTTTTCTTTTCACACATTATGAAATGTTTAATCTTCACAAATTTGACCTGGCACTGTTCGTTTTAATATTAATACATTTATTTGTGTGATATATTATCGATGTTTGAACGTAATTCGATTTGCCTCGAGCATTCATTTTATTTTTTTTTCATGGAAAAAAAAAAAAAAATTCACAACAATGAATAAAAGATGATTGTGTTGTTTTTAATTGTACATGGATAGGCGGTGTGCCGGCTGGCCCACAACAGCAACAATCGCAACAAAATCGAGAGCAGAACGCACAGTATGGGCCTGGTCCAAGTCTGCGTCCTCAAAGTAATTAAAAAATATCATTGCATCAATAATTTTTCGTTAAAAGCTTCATTTGTTGTTAAAAAAGTTAAAGCTTCTTAGTATATTTTTACGGAAATTTGCGCATCGGGAATTCCTAAGTGTATTTAATGTTTTCGTTTGTTTTTAACAAATTGAAGCAGAGGGAAGCTGGATTCAAGGTGGAAGTCGTGCGTCCGGAGGAGCCGTGGCAGCTGGTACCGGAAATGGGAATACTCCGGTGGTCCAGGGCCCCCCGATAGGAATCGGAGGGCCACCAGGACACTCAGAGGGACCCGTTGGCGGGCGTCCGAGCTCGGTCCAATCGCCGGGCACGGGATCGGTCCCGGTAGGCCCACACACTCCACAAATCAATCAGAGTCCGTCTGTCGCTCCGACTCATCAACCCGTTCCAACCGTTCATCATTACCGCGGACTTATTCCCCCATTCGTGAGTATATTAACCTTCCTTCGATATATATGTAAACATTTGATTACGTGTAAACGGAAATACGTATGAAAAATATAAAACGTCGGTTAGTAAAAATTATACGAAAAAATTTCGCAACGGGTGGTACGAGCTCGAGCAGTGCCAAACTCTGATGTAATGAAACTGAGATTACTCTGGTTATTTCTCAATTTCAAAGTGCTCTTACTCACTAACAAGTTAAATAAACAAAAACCGTTTAAAAATAAAATTTCATACTTACAGAATCCCAAAAACTAATTAAAAACACGTTTTATGTAAAAGTAAAAAAAAAAGTTGAGTCTGTATTAATCCTTCGTGTTTACAATTCATAAAAATTCTGGGCTAGTCACTTGGGGTTGACAGGCCCGAGCCCTTCTTTAACGAATGCAGCACTAACATTATCGATTTAATGGACACCAAAGAAGCATTCATTATACGCTGAACAAATATTAACATGGTAACGCCGTATTTAAAAATTCGTTAATACAAATTTGGCTAATTTTCGAAATTTTTATTGAGTAAGAAAGAAACTTTGGGGTCTTTTAGACCGCAGCCAAAAGTCACTACAAGCTTTCTTTTATTTTTTGACCATTGAAATAATGTAATGAATTTTTGAACTGCAAGTTCGAAACTGATAAACGATTTCGAACGACCTTACAAAGATAGTAGTAAGTCGATACAACAAAAGTCGAGATTGTGTATTAGAGAGAACAACATTTTGGTTGAAATACAGATGTACAGAGGAAACCTCCCGCCGGGCGGTTTTCCCTCCCAATTTCCGGCAAACGTGAGTTCCGGTGGTGGTGGTGGAGGAGCCGTAGGAGGAGGAGGCAACAATGGACCACGTCCTAGATTCAATTATTCCGCGGAGCGTTTTCCGCCACCGCCACGACAACAGCAGCAGCATCAGCAACAGGAACGTGAACGAGCAGTTGCCCCGGTCGAGGATGATGTCGTTGTTCCACGTCCGATAATAAGAGAGGAGGATCTTACGAGAATGGACGATATATCGCACGATGCTGGCTGGGCCGCTCATGATGATATCGACTATAATCAGAAATTGGCATTCAGCGATGACGAGAATGAGCCCGAGCCCATACGGCGAGATGATAAAAAAGACAGTCCACCGCCGAGGGAAGACAAAATAATAAATGAATCAACGATCGAGGAAAGAGAAAGGCCTAGGGAAATTATACGCGACAGAGATGGTATGAAAGACTCTCGCGATCTCATGTCTCAGCAACAACAGCAACAACATCGTTCCTGGTATCAAGAACGTATGGGCTCTGGCCAACGAGATTTTCGCAGTTCCAACGGACCTCCGATTAGAGATAATTATTCACCCCAACAGCAACATCAACCACCGCAACAAATACAACAACAATCGTCACCACCGCAATTACAACAACAACCACCGCAATCTATTCGTATCAATCATCCTCTCAGAGGTAAGCAATATTTCATACTTTCACGCTCATAATCTTTTTTTTAATGACTTCAAAACTAATCAATTCTAAGTAATCAATTGTTCCGTCATTTGAAATGAATTTGTTGATTTCTCTGAATAGGAACCAAGTTTTTCAAAATTATCTCCTTTTTTCTTTAAAACTCACTTTATGAATTGTGGAAAGTGATTTTTTTCACACTGAAATAATACAAAGAAACTAATGACCGTAGTCACCTTCCAGGACGATTTTTTAAAAATAAGTCGGTCAATTTTTACAAAACATTGTACGTATTTGAAAAATCTCAATTTTCTTTGAAACACCTTTCGTTCGAACTATTTCCTAATAACTACTTGATATTATGAACGTTTGACATCAACGTTTGCCTCATTCATAAAATGGTTCTCTCTTGCTCAATTTATGAAAATTGTCGAAAAAATGCACCCCTAGTGCAATAATGACTAATAAAATCATGTATTTGGTTATAAAAAAATAATTAGGTGTCGAAGACGAAGAAATATGGACGCAGAGACGCAGAGAACAAGTAGAAAAAGTTGCTTCCGTAGTTGAGCGTGCACGCCAACGCAAGGAAGAGGAAGAAAAGCGTTACGACGAATCGAAACAGGCTGCAGCGAAAAAGCTACAGGACCTTGAAGAGAAATTGAAGCAGAATAAGCAAAAGGACGAGGAGTCAATTACTGTATCGGAGCCTAAAGGTTTGATAAGCGTTCCTCCAGTGCCTATACCCGTGCCCGAATGGGAACGTGAGAAAGAAAATCGCGACAGAGAGAATCGCGATCGTGGTGATCGTGGCGGAGATCGTGAACGTGATCGTGAACGTGCGCGTACATCCTCCGAAGGCAAGGACGAAAAATCAATCACCATAAGCACCCGCGACAATCGACAAAATCGTGAAATCGTACGTGACGTACGCGATGTTCGCGACGTACGTGATTCTCGTGATTCTCGTGATGTTCGTGATGTACGTGACGTACGTGATGTCCGCGACGTACGCGATGTCCGCGACGTACGTGATGTTCGCGATGTCCGCGACATACGCGAACCGGCCGCCGATTTCGGTCCGGTTAATCAACGCTCTGGTGGTTTTATGAGACAACAGTCCCAACAACAGGACTCTACGAGAATGGAACGCGATCGTGAACGTGATCGCGAACCCAGAGATGTTCGAGATCGCGATCAAACTGGATTTTATCGTCATTATAATTTACCACCAAGATTCCAAAAACAACAGGCTGAGAGAAGCGTCAGTACCGGTAATAATCGTGTATCACCGAATCCCGAGAGAAGCAACTCGCAGCAACCTTTCATTCAACAATATTCCGACCAGGGCGGTAATAACAGCGGTGCTGGTAATCGATGGAGTCATAACAACCACCCCAATCAAGGACAGCAACATATACACACGACTTGTAAGAATCTCTTTGAAACTTTTTACTTTTTATTTTCAGGTTATCAAACTTTTTCTTTTATTACCCTTTTGTTCGGAGACCCAGACAAATTTTCAGCAACTTTTTTTTTATATGAGTTTTCTTTCTTGAACAATGAACTTTGATATGTTCCGACTGTTCATGAGGCCCCCATATTGACAAATATTTAACGTGGACTCCTAATTTTTTTCAATCAAAACTGTCAGAAGATCTCGTTGATTACAAGCGAATAAAGTATGCTCCGGGTTAAATTGACGTGATGTGTCAATGTAATGGCGAAATTTAACTGTGTCAACGAACGGTTAAACATAATTCATGAGAACCTTGATCGCCTCTTTCACTTGACTCTTGAACTTGAGTCTACGTGAACAAAATCTGCAAATAATTAGTTGAAAAAGAAGAAAACTGACACGTCATGTTTTTTCTTTTTTCTTTTAATGACTAAAAAGGAAAAAAATGATAATACTATTTTGATTGTATATTCTTGTTAAACAGTATCGAGCAACATGAAAGATTCGCATCCGATCCCAATAAGTCAGCGTCGTAGTAAAGGCGATTCCGATCAATTGGTTTCGAGCCCGATGGACGATGAGCCGCAACCGCAGCGTCCATTGTCCCGTGATCATGGCGGTCCACGATCGAGAGACGAAAGTGGTTTCGTACAATCACGTGAAGGTCGCGATACACGTATATTCGATACTCGTCGTTCGAGTGGTCACTACAACGATTATAATCGCAGCTACAAGGACTACGAACACGAGGATCGTCACAGGAATGATAGACGCGATTCGGAGAGACACTACGACGAGAAAGATGCGAGAGAATGTCGTGATTCGCGCGATTCACGTGATTCACGTGATTCGCGTGATTCCCGCGATTCACGCGACTCACGTGATATGAGAGAGTCCAAGGACAACAAACCCGATTATGACAATTATCGCAAGGTATGTCGAGTTTTTCCAAATATTTATACATCAAAGATTCAAAATGAAATATTTCAAAATATGTGAATAATGTTTATTTTTGTTTGATTGTGCAGCAATCACCGCCACAGCAGGATTTAGTGGATGATCGTTCAATGCAGAGAGAGCGTCCAGAAAGCGGTGAATGGCGCGAGTCGCGTAGAGAGGATCATTGCCAAATAGAGCGTCAAACGGAGAATCGTCGTGAGACACTGCAGCGAGAAGATCGTATCGAAAGGATTGAGCGTAATGAGCGTCCCCAGAGACCGGATTCACGTGACAGTCGAACATCCCGTGAATCACGAACTTCTTTACGGGACGACGATACGCATAAACTTCGTGAGATTGGTTCGTGGTCGCAGGACATTTCTGATTACGAGGAGAAAAAGCGTGATTCGTACAGGGAGGATCATCGTGAGCGTGAAGGTCGATGGCAATTGCCGGGGCCGGTAACGAGAGAAAAAATCGTGGCGGATGAGCTCAAGAGCGAAAAACGTGGTATGACACCGTTAAAGCGCGGTGGAAGTGGAGTGAGTATCAGCGAAATGCAACAGCAACACCAACAACAGCAACAGCCACAACAACAACTGGAGAAGAAAGATTCACCAACGGAAATGAAGAAAGAAGCTGATGCGTGGAACCGTAAACTCGAACGTACACCGGAAAATACAAGACCTTTGGAAAGAAGCGAAATTGCACCGAAGGTGTGGTCGGAATCGGTATCACCGTCTTTCGAAAAGGAGGATGAAAAATTACTTGAGCCGATTAAAGACGAGAAAGATATTGTCGAGATAAAAGAAAGCATGAACAAATTGTGCGTCGAAGAGAGGGACGAACCTTTGCAACATAGTGAAGAGATCAAGGACGATCCCAAGGATGACAAGCGCGAGAAAAATGTTCGCAATCGGGCTAATAGCGGAAGTTCGAGAACTCGGGAAACCCGAGGCGCAGGCAGTCGTGGCGAAGGTGGAGCAGTAAGCGGCGGTGGACGTACGTGGATGCCGTACAATGTTTATGGCCGAAATTGGAGGGGCCCAGAGCCCCGTGGGCGAAGAACCGCTACTGGTCCGAGGTCGGTTGGCCGACCTGGAGCCGCGAAAGGTGGATATGGACACTCCGAGATGGAATTGAGCGGCGATGAAATTTCCGCCTCCACGGAATCTGGCAAAGACGAGAGGAGATCTACCGTTTCACCGAAACCCGCCGCCCAAAAGATCGATAAAGAGGATCGTAATCGCGAAGTTTCACGACGCGAGGATAAACGCAATAGCGATTATTCTCAAGGACGTAATGAGAAACGTGGCTACGATGGCAAACCAAGTCGCGAAGGTTTCGCACCTTCCGGTGAACCTTCGAGACGTGGACGCGGGGGGTTTCGCCCACGTGGAGCAACTACCGGGTACGGACCTCCACCGAGCAAAAGCCCTTTCTCTACCGAACGCTCCAACGACGACAAACAACAAAATACTTCACAACAAAATCCATCGACACCAACTCCATCGGACAACGATATCAACGTGGCTTCTTCAGCGATAATCGATACAACCGACGACAAGATGATTGCGAAACAGCAAGCCCTTACCGCTGGTATCACCGGTAGACGCAATAAATCTCCCAACATACAGTCGCAACATCAAACCAACAACAAACAGGAAAGTACTGGCAACCACGGAAATCTGCCACCCCAGAATCTTTCGTCCCAGAGAAATCAACCGAAAAAAGACGATGCAAGATCCAAGAGAAACCGCAGCGGCAATCGACGGGTTAGTATTGAAACTTAAGATTTTTTAATTCTTATTTATTGTCCAGTCGCCGTTGTCGTTAAATATAAACAAAATTGTTGGAACATGTTAACGAGAAAACAGCTGTTTTATTTGGGATATTTTTCGGATTTTTAGGGAAGGGACGGTCGTGAACCTCGTCTTCGAGGCACGAGCAGCATGATAAAGCAAAATTCAACGGATGTGGGCAACGAGGATTGGGAAACAACGTCGGAGAACAGTGAGGAACACGTTGACGAGCATAAAGACTCGCAAAACAGTCACGCCAAGCAATTCGTGGGTGCTCGTGGTGATCAATCTTCGAACATGACGAGCATAAATTCGCAACCTCGTAGAAACGAGCAAATGCGTAACAACCGTGAGCAGCGTGAAAAAACCGGAAAATCAACAGGGGCGAGTTCGCGAGCGCCCGGAGCCGAAAAGAGAAACGCTCAGAATTCGGCGTTGAACAATCAGCGCAACCATTCAGGTGGAAATATGGGTCAAAGTATGCAGAATACGCAAACGCAGAACGGACGTCCTCGGAGTCAAGGTTCGGCGAACAGTGGACCGGTGTCGAAGCTTATGAGCAAAGACACAACGGTTAATCGTATGGACGAGATCAAATTGAACGATCCGAATCTAGTGGATCAAGCGTTGAACGATATAAACAAAAAATCATTGGGCAAAGAAAAGAAAGTGATTGACGTTGACGGTGACGCGAATAATTATTCGGCAAGCGGTGACGACCTCGAGCCCGCCGGTGACAAAATGGATAACGACGGTTTCCAAGAGGTGCGATCAAAGAAAAACGTTAAAGAATCTCGTCACGTGCAAAAAGACGAGCCTAAACCAGCCCGCCGTGAAAAAGACAAAGAACGCGAGCGCGATCGATCGAAATCAAAATCTAACGGTCCACAGCAACCGAATCCGCAACAGGTTCAAAATATTCCACCCCTTCTTGGTCAACCTATACCTCAACCGGCTAACATACCACCGAAGCCTTTCGATCGCAATGTCAATCGCCAGCAATTGGCACCCAGATTTCAGAAACAAAAAATGGCCAAGCAGCAATCATTCCACATGGGATCAGGTAACGAGGGTAACGGTGAATCGACCTCGGGAAAGGTGAACAGTTCGAGCGGAAATTACATGAAAGATTCAGCCGGAGGACCAGCACCACCGCCGTCGGTGAACGCCTGGGACAAACCTTTCACCAGCCAAATGAGATCCAACTCGCCATCCTCGGTTCCAGCTGATATCCAATTGATATCCGGTCTCACCGGACAAAACGATCATTCGCATGATACGAGCGAACAGTCGCAACAGCAAGCAAATTCGGGCAACAGTAGCCAAAGAAATTCGCCGAACTGTGACAACAAACCGGCCAAAGGACTCGTCAAGGAGCAAATGATGGAGAAAAACGTGAGCGACGCTTCTTCGCCTCCTGTTCAAACTCTCATTTTCGAGAATACGAATTATTCGAAGAAATCTGCTCCGTCGGACATGGCGATCAAAGCTAAATTCTCTGGTCACATGAAAAATCAATCGACCAGAGGCGAAAAACGCAGTGACATCGATGACGAAAGCTCGGGACAAATGCAACATCAAGCTCAAACGCTCTCGGTTGCTTTCTCCAACAAATCGAACGATATTATGAAGGACAAATCACAAGAACCCATACAAATGCCGTTATCCTTCAACAAAAGCGAAGACAACGCCGACATGAAACTTGATTTTACTTTCGATTCCGATCTCACTCAACTCACTGAAGACAAAAACAAGAGTCTCGGTATTACGAGATCTATGAATATGGCTGGAGGTCAAAACACCATTTCACCTCTAACCGCTGATCTCAATCTCAAAATAGCATCAGTTAAAAAAGTATGGGAAACTGCACCTGCCATGCCCACCGTCGTCGAACACGAAGATGGTAATTCCGTAACTGCAAACAGCTTCCCTCAAAGCTTCGAGAGTTCCGACGTCGATGACAGTTACAGCCCCCATCAACAGTACAATCAGAGCAACATGAAAAACGAGATTGCCACATCCACAAATGTATGCAAGGTGAGAATTCATTTAAAAAAAAACAGAGAAATATCAAATTAATCGTCATCGATTTATACATTATTATTAAGATATTTCAAATTTTCTGATGCATGCTTTTCGATCGATTGAACGTTACTTTACATCACTAGAAATTCACCCGATCATGTCTCCGGTTCAAAATTTATTTCATCTAGTATTCACACATTCAATACGTCTACTTTGTTTGTGTCTGTGTCATAATAACTCAAAACCCATTTAATAATAATTCGAATGCTACTCAATCCATTAATTAATAAAAAGTAAAAAAACACCACTCCATGCATTGAATTGATGGTGAAGTTTCTAAATATCTTTAACTCAATTAAAACTTCTCTTTATACGAAACAGCTTGTAATTGTTATTGGGAGATTCTATAAGAATGAGTCTAAGAAGCTACCGTGTTCAGACAAATTAATACGGTTTTTAGTAATCGAATTTTATTAGTAAAAAAAAATTGAACTCATTAACTTCCCATCACCGATATTTGGTGAGCAATGAGTTACGTGTGTGTTAAAATGATATTTGTTTCGTTGATGAAGGTGAGTGACGCTTCCGAGTCGTAAATAACTCAACGAAATGATAATTGAATATTCTTATCAGGAAGTGTAAGAAGAAATATTGAAAAAGACAAAGTGTTGGTGTATTTTTTTGTACCGCGCTATAAAACAGGGCCCTGTATTTTTAGTGATGTAAATAGACGGAAAAAATGATATAACGAAATACCATGTCCCCTGTGGGAAGATGCTGACTCTTTGCCTGATGCGCAGCTGGTTCCCCCGCAGGTGAAGCCGCAACAACAGTCCTCAGGGAGTGGTGGTGCGCAACCTGGTTCCACTGTACCCGATCCCAGTCCCATAGGCCTCGGTCAGAGTCCCATTAGGCATCCGCCGGCCAGTCTTCAAGGCCAGATGAGTCCACCCCCCTTCAATTCTACCGGTCAACCTTCCCACATTAATTACCAAGTAAGAGAAAACACGTATTTTCATTACTACCAAAATAAACAGCAGTCAAAAAGAAATGCCTCAGTAAAAAAATAAAAACAATCTACAGCACAAAAATGAAATTTACATCCTTCAAATCCAACGAATTTTTCGAAATACTCCTTTCGTTCCTCAGGAACATGTAGACTAAATTTAAAAAAATTTAATGGGCAATGATCAAAGTTGATAGATTAGAAAAGAACATGAAATTTACGTCGTGTTGTCAAAATACACGTTCCAATCACCAAACCGACTTATGATATGCTTCAATGTTCCAAAACAGTGTTTTTTTCCAACTTTTCGAGCTGATTTACAACTCCAAATTCTTCTAGCTATGTAAAAATATTTGCTTTTACTGGGACAAGTCTTTTTAATTAGAATTCTTGTTCAGAACTTTTATTGCTTAACTTTACAACTAGTAAATAAATACTGGAAATTATTTGTGGTTTTAAGTAATTCGTACGTCAATTATTTGGAGAAAACAAAACTCGATTGTTTTATTCGTAAGAATTAAGAATTAAGCAATGATGACGCTTCGACTATTATTACGTCTAGAATTATGAAATAATTCATTTTTCGTTTCACAGTGTGCAAATTGTTTTTTTTTTTTTTTTCCAAAGTACTTCCATTTCAGCTTCGTATCCTCAATGCTATGAAAATATGTCATCGTTTCCCAAAGTAAAAACGAAATAACCCTAGTTTTATGCCTCATTTTTTTTTTAAGACGATGCTCAAGATAAATATGTGCGATAATTTTGTCATTTTTGTTCTCTCCGTCGTTGTTCTATCAGGAGTTGCAGCAATATCCTGGCTCTCAGGCGGCCCAGTATGGAAGCATGCCGGCAATTCCTTCGCCTCCAACTGTTCTGTTTAACACAGGCTCGGGTCAATTGCCGGCCCAGGCGGGCGGTCTTTACGGTGCATTCCAATTGGACCAGAGTCGTTCACCCTTCACGCAATATCCGCCTTACGGGCCGTCTCTTCAGAGCTCCTTCAACCAACAAAATGTCTATCTTCAACAACCACCGCCACCGCCGCCACCTCATGCCGCAAACGCCCCGACTCCAGAAATGTATCAGAGTCACTTGTCACAATATCGAATCGTAAGTTTACAATTGAATTTACTAGATATCTTTTTTTTCTGAATATTATAAAAAGAATAATTTTTTCAACCAACTTTGAATACGCTTCAACCATAAAATCAGACATATATAGTTTTTAGAAGATTTCCGATTTTTAGCAAAGCGTAATTGAGTACATGCGAACATTTTTTATGATATTTTTTAAAATAAATTACGTTATTCAATTTGTTCACACAGAATCCAGCACCCGCGCCACCTTTTGGACAGAACCAACAGCTGAGCAATAATCCCAACACCGTGTTGATCAGTTCGTCATCGAATTCTCTAATGTCGACGAGCGTGAAACCATCCTCTCAAGCAATCGGAGCAATCGGAACAAAGGCAGCACATTTCCAGGCTCCTTCAGCTCCTCAACCGAATCCAGTGCGTATCAAACTTTTTTTTCGTCTATTATCTCCTCGAACGTGATTAGTATCCCTCATTATTGGGAAAACGAATTAGATTCATTATCTTTTGTTATTTTCAACGTTTCCTTTACTTTTGTTTACTCAAAAATGTTTTAAGTTTCTCGCTGCATTGAAATAGCTGTTTCGATAACAATTTATTTCGGTAACCTTTTAAAATGAAAAGGGATACAAGGATGAAGTTGATTTTGTTTAATTGAATTGTTACAGCTGACCTTCATACCGTACGATCCTAATCAAGTGTTGGGTGTAAGCGGAAATTACATGGGTAATTCGCAGCTCGTACAACGGCCCGGACCAAGCGTTCAACCCTCGGCGAATAGCTACTATAGCCCGACTTCCGCCGGTAAACCAAACATACTTCTGTGTAAGCTTGACTGGCCTTGTTCCTTATTTACGACCTAATCTTCACTTCGAGCCACATAACCAAGTAGTTCTCCCAACCTTGTAGTGTTTACTTTGCTTCTGTGTGTTCAGTGTCGCAATTATTTGTGTCGTTTTTCGTTCTCTGCAACGTAGATTTAAATAATACCAATGAGATTAAATATCATGAACGGATCGTGCATTTTTTTGCGAAAAGTTCTTAAAATGGTGGAAATCTTATTAGGAGTGTTCGAATAATTCGATTACTCGCAATAAGTGGTTTCCGAAAATTGATTTTGATTTATGTAGCACTTGTTTGACGAGTGAAAATAATTTTTAATCTCTTTGAATTATTGTTGGTTGTTCTACGTCGTGCAACGTAGAATTACTGTGGATTGCTTTTGAGTATCCGTATGCCATTTCCGTGTGAGTTTGATTTTTTTTTTCTGACTTAAAGAATATTTCACAGACGTATTTCCGGGTTCGCAAACGGGCTTTTATCAGCCTGGTGGAGCCGCCCAACAGACTGGAACGCCCTACGGTCTTCAGGGGTTTGGTCAGCACAGCCAGAGTCTAGCAACCGGCAGCGCTACTCCGGTTGGTGTCCAGAACTATAACTCGCAATTTCTCTCCAGTTCGGGGCTCCAAATTGCTGCTGCTGCTGCGGCCGCGCAACAATTTCGCAACCCGACCGCAGGTTTGCCAGGCCCCACCGCGGGCCCATTTCTGAGCAAGTTTCAGCAACAGGAACAGCCGAGACAACTGAAAAGTCCTTCGGGCAATCAACAAGACGTTTTGGCCTCGGTATTTAGTTCGAGTAAGTGAATAAACCTTTTTTCCAATGTGCAGAGCGTAGAAATAAAAAAATCGATAAGAATTAACCCTGATTCAACAATTTAGTTATAGAATTTTTCAAAATTTACCTAAACCATGATTGGAAGAGCCGTGAATTTTTTTCTAATACCAAAAATTGCTCATGATCTGACAGATTTTTTCTAACTATTTGGAACTTTGTAAACTTAAATTGACGTTTTTTCTTTTTTAAGCTTCACAAATGCCGTCACCAAAATCTCGCAATTGCAAACAACAAACGCAATCGCAACAGCCCCAACCAAGTCCAACTCAACATCACAAATACCAACAACATCAGGGCGTTAGTCAGTCTGCTCTGGTAAGCAGCTACAATAACTATGTATGTATCACTCATTAAATTAATTTATCATTTGAATTTTTCTGCATTATCCTCAAGTTACACGAGTCTTTCATGTCTCTCTCACTCACTGTAAACCGTGTGGTACGTTGGATAGCTGGCTAGGCGATAGTACTAACTAAATAAACCACGATGGACTGTGCCACCGCGAGTTCTTGTCTCTGCGTCAAAGCGTGAGACTTGGGTGGTGTCTTTTATTTAAGAAAACACATACAAATACAATATTTCAATATAATAATGTGATGTTATAAATAAGATTACGAAAAACTGGATTAATCGGACATGAAATTGATAAATTTGTTGTATTTTAATGCCAATGAACGTAGGTCCTTCAACAAAATGTACGAGGTATGGGAATGCCACCTCGTGCCGGTATTCAACCGTCGCAACAGCGTTATCCGCCTCCGATTCAAAGGCCCGTAGTGCCTTTTCCTCCAGGACCGAACAATCAAAGTCAACAGCCAAATTGTATGCCGAATCAACAATCGCAACAGCAACAGCAGCAACAACAACAACAGCAACAACAAGCTCAGATGAATCGCCACAGGCCGAATCTTCATCAGCAACAACAGCAACAACCACAGCGTAACATGAAGATTCAACAACAATATTATTCTGGGCAAGGTGGGTCTATCGATCAATACACACAGTAGAGCAGAGTCGTCGAGGCTGCACTTCCAAACCAAAAAAAAAAAAACACACACACACAAACAAAAAGACGAGGGGAATTTGCATATTAGAAAATCGTTGTTTCAGGTAATGTGAAAATGGATGCTAACGATAAAGCCGAGTCACATAGTGAAAAAATCGCTGACGGCACTGCCGCTAACCAGGGGGGAGGTAACAAGTCCAATGTAAGTCAGCAAGATGTCGATAATAAGGAGGAAGTAAATCAGCAAAACGAGTAAAAAAAAAAGAAAAAGAAAAATAATAACAGAAAGAGAGAGCGCAAGAGAAGCAAGAAACAAAAGGGGCGAATTAAAACGGTGAATCCTCGCGGCTCAAGCACGAGGATATAGTTGCGAGCTTCTCTCGCGATATTCAGATATTACACACCGTATTTGAAATGATATTACGAATCAAGGCATTCTGATATCTATACTATAAATGTTTTTTTTGTTTCTTTTCGAGAGATCTCGGAGAAAAACTGCCGGTGTCCGATATTTTAGGGTAAAAACAAAAAAATACCCGACAAATGATTCGACTAGAGATTTTGCGTCGTCCGAATTCGCCCTCCACTCAAAAATGTCAAACGAAAATATCGACGAACCCGCCTCCTCGCGTTGATCGCGCTGAATGAACGTTTCGCAATGCTCTACGAGCCGAAAAAAAAATAAAATACAAAAAACGGAACGACGCAAAAAAATGTATATTCGTGGAGAGATTTTTCGTGTCCAAAGAAATCTCTTGGGATGAATTTTTCACATTTATGTATCGCGGGAATTATTGTCGAATTCTTCGAGCTGTAGAACGAACTCGTTCAACTGTTCTGAGTCGTTTAACCGGCACTCATACACATACGTACACTCACACGTTTACCCACATAAATCCTCGTTGCCATCAACCCACAAACAAACTAAAAACACGACATGCGTAAACCACATTTATTCTACACTATGAATAAACGAAAAAAGCGTGAATTTCGCGCTACTGGAGATAAAAAAAAAAGCGAAACTAAAAAATGGTGAACCGCGTAAACAGATCGAAACGGAATCTTTTCGATCAACGCGTATTATACTCAGTTCCTCGATTCGAGAGATATTGCGACTGATTATTTAACGCGAACTGTAATCGATACGCTCTTCACCGACTAGTTGAGTGATGAAATAACGATAAAAAACATAAAAAAAATAACAAAAACCAGAACAAACAAAAAAATCACATAGAGCTTACGTAACGTAAGGTGTCGCTTGTGCAGTGTGTGTGAAAGAGGATCCCCCCTCGAATTAACGAAATAAAACAACAGACATACGAAAAAGAAAAAAAATATATAAAAAATAAGAGTAAAGTGACTTTGTCCAAGCGTTCATGGAATAAATGAAAAAAAAGGCTGTTTATCGGAAATCGACCGATCGTCGTTCTCTCACGCCTTTCCGCAAGCTGCAAAGTCACCAAATAATTGTATATTATCCTGCTTTAAAATTGCAGTTCGAGCATTATAATGATAAAAACATGGAAAAAAAAAAATCATACACACACAATGAAACTATTCAAAGGATGAAATGATTCAAACAAAAGTAATAATAACATTAATAAACGCTAGTATTTACTGAAAGATCACACAGCGTCGTTGCTAGTTGTATTTTTTATTGTTTATTTTCATTTCTTTTTTTTTCTCTCTCATTGGAAGACGATAGCGTACTAGTATATAATCATGACGGTATATGGAAACGCGTTCGGTTCCTGAAGAGAAATTAAATAAATATTAAATAAATATGAAAATACGGAGGATAAAAAACATTTAAATAAACGAAGAAAAATAATGAGAATCACATGTGCGGTGTGTGGCCATGGTAATAAAACTAAGGATTAGTAGAATTTCACCCACGTAAGAGAAAACATGAAGGTCGAACATAATTCACTTAAAGTACTGCCAGTCGCGTTTGTCGACATAACTTGAACATTTTTTTCACGTCGTTCACAAAATCGTCGCGTGGGAGGTAAGGAAACAGAGGGCGGGAGAAAGAGAGAGGGAGAGATAGCGAGAGGGAGATCGGATCGAGGAACAGGCATGGATTTTGCACCGAGGATTCAAAGGGATCTTTTATCGATGGGGAACAAAAAAAGCACGATTTTCCAAAACAAAAAGGGAAAATACACCAAACATAATAATGCAAAGTTTCGTTAACACTATTCGATAAAGATGGTAGCTCGCCTAAGGACACAAATTGCCCTAGTGCAAAATTGGTATTTCCGATATTGTGTAATTCCTCTGAATGAGATATGAAACGAAATTAAATGAGGAAAGCATCGAATAAGTATCGAAAGTGAAATGAAAAAAAATAATAATAATTTTTAAAAAATGAAAAAAACGAAAAAACCAAGCAAACGAAAAGTAATATCGTTTTTGTGTTTGCGACTCGCGAGGTCGAAGGGAGGGGAAGGGCCGGGAAATTGAAACCCAGATACCCCAGAATTAAATGTAAATCGTATTACGAATGTTGAAACAATACGAACTACTCGTGGGGTAAGAATTTTCGTGGGCAATGGTACGCGCTCGCGCTGTGCAAGAATGAAACGTATAAAAGAGGTATTAAACGTTGTAAAGCTGGAAGGAATGAAGGTATTTATTAGTGCCTTCGACGCGCTGCCGCACAAAAAAAATATATTGAAGAGAAAAAAAATAACAAAAACAAAAAAATACCAAGTACACGACATTTACATGCCGGCGTGTTTATTGTATCACTTAAAAATGTGACAACCGAACGAAAATTACATTTTAGGGGTGAATTACGTGGCGTTTCAACGCTAGTAAAAAAAACGAGTAAAACAATATCCTTTTTCACACTACTATTAACTATTATTATTATTATTATTATTATTATTATTATTATTATTATTACTTCTACTATTATTATTATTATATTATTATAATTATATTATGATTTTTCTTAATTTTATTACGTATTAATCGCACGTGTACACTCAGCGGATAATGATAGGAAAGGATGATTAGCGTGATTAGCAAATACGAATGTGAGCGAAGCGGAAAAAAAAATAGAGAAACGTCGAGACTCAAAGATAAAAGAGAAACAAAAAATTATAATGAAATAATTAAAATTTGAATAAAATCATACCGAGTGTAGCATGTTTAAAAGGCGATTATTACGAGAATAATGGAGGCCGATAAAAGAGAAAGAGAACGATGCAAAAAATTCTGTTTAATCACGTCTAATCGTTTATATGTGAAGTGGAACTTCTTTAAAATTGTATCAGGACGCATTGGTGGTGAAAAAGCAAAAACAATGGCACGAGGGTCTGTCGTGTTTGTAGTGTAAGAATTGACGGACGACTGACGACAAATGGCCCGCAATTTGAAACGAATAAATGAGGATCAATAGAAAGTTTCGCGATTTTTCGATTGCGTATGATCGAATCGGGAAATACGTTTTTTTTTTTTTTTAAACTATTGATAATGGGTCGCTCCATCGAATCCTGGCAGAGCGAGTATTAAAAATGACAAGAAATAATGAAAGTCTTGTGTTTAGCGACACGCTGAGCTAAAAGAGTCAAACTAATAGAAAAAAGAAATAGATGCGTTGATCGAAATATTTCAAAAATGATACAAAATGATGGAATGGAAAAAGCGATAGGCAGAAAGAAATTGTGAGAGAAAGCGGGTCGTCGAGTCAAATGAAACGCGATCAGTATCATCGCGACTGACAATACGTGACCTGTAGATATCAATTTTTTTTTTTTTTTTTTTTAACACTTTTTTATTTCGAAGACTGAATTTTTGCGTGTACGTCCCTCGGTTTAGCATTGCGAAAACATCGACGAAGGATGCTTCTGAAAAACTCTTGAAAAAAGAGACCAAACAATGAGCTATCCTTCGCTCGAACAAACTCGTGATAATTATTGTTTGCTATGTGTGTGCGAGCGAGAGAGAGTGAAAAAGCGAAACGATAATCGATCGACTATTGCAGAAAGATTTAAAAAAAAGCTTTGCCAAATCCGATTGAGCGAGCGATTCGATAACTGAGGATTGAAAATGAATACAAAGCGGGCGGACCCTTCGACCTCAAAAGCCCTTTCCCCTCCAAGGCACCTGTAATTTTACCTATCTGTAGTTAGTGACAAGAACGACAGTAACTTATACATTTACCTGCTAAACGATAATAAAAAAAAAACTAATAATTAAAGGCAAGAAAAAATATGAAAACGAAACGGAACTGATGTGCTCTTTTTGTCGTTATAATTTGTAAACGACGATTATCCCTCCCCGTGATAATCACGAAAAAATGTATGCGAGAAATCGGCGACTATTATATTTTATAATTTAAGGATTTGCAATTTTTCTTTTTTTTTTCTTTACATCATTCGAAACTTTTGCCTTCGTATTAATGACACAAAAGCCAGAGGCTGCTTCTACAGTGAGTCGTACAGCTTGAATAATAATCACCGATTTCTTGATTTTTCTCGAACTAGAAGAAATCAAGTTTTTTTTTACACAATTGACACCTCGAGCATATTGAAAACAAAGAAATAAAAAGAAACAATAAAATATTATGCAATTAGACAATTAACGAATCTGACTATATCCACATGGTGTAACACACCATGTGGATATAGTCTCTGCCAAACTTTGGTACGTTGCGATTTCGGATGTGCTTCGTTATGTAAATGCAGCAAAAAAAAACTCACTATTAATCATAATAATATCAATGAAATAAAAGCAAAACTCCAAATCGATCCCTCGTTACAATGGAACGATAAATCAATATTAACACCATCCTCATTATTATCATTATTATTATTGTCCATTCGTCATTATATTGTCATTCGATCGTTTTTGTACAGAAATTGATATCCCGAGTGTTTCCGAGGAACATTCTCGAAAGCTTTTTTATCGAAACACAGTGTGTAACACAAACACCTATTTCACATTTTTGTCATTGGTCATTCGCGCTTTGTAACATAGCCAAAAATAATCGTTACAATTCTCTACACGAAGGATGATTCACGATTATTGATCGACGAAAAAAAAAACGAGTGCAACATGGAAAACGTGAAGAAGGAAAACTGAAAAACATCTTCGTTATCTCGTTTTAAAAAAAGATGCAGTTTTTGGCTCGTTGAATCGGAAATAATAATAATGATAATAGTAATAACAACGAATGCATAAATCTATAATAAATATGACTCCAGATATATTACAATGATGAGGAAACATTATCATAATTGTTATTGTTGTTTGGAAGAGTGACGATCGAACCGTAATCGCAACGTGCTACCTCGACCCTCGAAATATTCGTTATTAACCCTTAAAGTATAACCTGTGGTAATGTAAAAGCTACGGTGGGGTCCAGAAGACCCCGGCATTTAAAAATCGTTGCCAAGTTAAGAGTGATGGATATTAAGACTTGAAAATAATTGTACAACGGTTTTGAGCATTCCTTAAGGTCATCTATCAGTTGTGTAAGTGCGAGAGAAATAAGTAAAAAAGTAAATGCACATTGTTCGCGGAAAGTAGATCAACGTCTAACTCATATTGCTCTTGAAAAATCAAGCCATTACGCATGAAACATCCAGTAGAATTTTTACCGAACGAACGACTGAAAGATTACCTTATAAAGACAGAACAGTTTGTCCAGAAAAAATATATTAACATGATAGGATAAATTATGAATTCTCAAAGGGTCAAATTATGGCTCAAACTTTGCCTGGGGTTTTATCGATCCCGATTATACTTTAAGGGTTCAAACCATGCGACTGATTTAGCAATGCTGCAAAAAACGAGTATATTCGTATAATGAACGAGTAAATAAAAAATGAATTTTTTGTGACATTCTTAAAGTCATCCTAAAAGAAAAACCATGCTGCTATTTGTACACGGATTTTTCTTATGTTTGTATTGAAGAAATCATGGCTCGACTTAGAGAGAAAATGGTTTCCGTGCTAATTCCATAAAAATCCGTTTAATCGCACGAATAGATAAGACAGCGAAAGAGAGGCATAAGACATTGCGTCTAGACACAGAAATGCATGTATATCGAAAGTGAAGGAAAAAAGATATAAAACGTACGAGAAAACAATTACGTGAGAGCGATCGTGATTTCAAAAAAAATTCATACTTGCTACGAAAAAGAACGAAACTTTTTTATTCGTTATTTACACACTATAATGTAATTTCCACAGATAGTTAACACCCGCGATATCACATAAAGCATTTAAGGATTCATGGAACTCGGCAATAGTCCATACCCCTTGCCACGAATTATGAAAAAAGAGACATTTTTGGTAATTGTACTGTTATGCATATAGACATCTTCTCGTCGATATATATATCTATATATCTCTATATATACGATAAGAACTGACCGCACCTCGGAGAATCATCAGAGAAATTATCGTGATCATAGGTATCTATATATATATAATTATATATATATAATGTACTATATTGTCCTTAGCTCCAATTATACTACATAATATGAACTGGAGAAGTCTCTTCGAACAATCTTGAATTTATTTTATTATCAAACTTTTACCTTAGTCGCTCATTTACTTCGTATCCATTTTCTTTGACGTTCATTTTCAATTTATTTTTATTTTTGAAAGTCCAGCTATAATAACTATTTTCCGGAGGGGATCTCATGCATGATAATGAAAAAAAAAAACTCAAGTAAAGGGCAGTTTTTATATTGGCAGTGAATCGAAAGTCGTGGAATCCTTGAATAACCTATCCAGCTGATTTTTAAGGGAAAAATTAAATGATTCATGCTCACGTTTGTCATAAAATATTTTGAAAAATTGATTATTTAATTGATCGAAAATAACCTTTGTTCGACGTAAACGAGGATAACAATTGACAACAAAAAAATTATCAGCGCTCGTATCGGTCACGACGGGAAGCTCCGACGCGACGGAAACAAGCAGACGATTTAGAACAGGTGTTTCGGACGCACCCGACTGTCATAAAGTGTCAGGATCATAAAAACAATCAGTTTGTCGCGCTTAGCACCGCGAATTATTGATTAATCTTTAGGATAAATTATTTTTTAATTTCAAAGTTAAAAGCCGAGATATTACGGAGATTGATGGGTAATGAAAAAAGTGCCCTCAGCGGGCTCAAGATTGAGGAGAAGGCTATCGAAATAACAGACTTTTGGTTACAACACAGTGCTAGTTTAAATCGTACGAATAATCCTCAAAGCATTTCGGTTTTTATCAGCGAACCTTCGCTTCATACTTCCGCGAGCTTTGGAAAACCGTCTCCGCTTGAACGAGCTGCCAAGGTAAGTTTTACTTTACGTGATTAGTTTTGTTCCATCGAATTCGAACATACGATAACCTCCAATCTTATTATTGTGAAAAATCGAGATTTTCTTGTTTATTTCATTATTAGTACAAATTTTTCGAACTTCATTTTGAAGCTCGATTGTGAATTCGTCTTTGCATTCAAGTCTAACAAAGATTCGTGTTCCATCATCCTCAATTTCAAGCATATTTTCTAAATTCCTCTAAAGCTTGTACAGTCTGTAACGTTCATTGCCAACAGAATATACTATTCTAGATTTCAATTCGTTTCATATTATCATTGTTATTGTTATAAAAATCAATCAAAATATGTAGATTTTATTTCTGCTGAAACAAAATTTGTTTTGTTTATTCCATTCCACGGGACTAACCCTCTGTTCATACTCAAGCTTTTCAATTAATAAAGAGAACATATTATTATAGAGGAAATATTCTTGAACAATAAAAAAAAATGTATTCATTCATTAGAATAATATTTTGAAACATATTTCAGTTTCATTAAAAAAAAAAAACATGAATAAAAGTAAACATACATGAAGATTAAAAATATAAATTAATGAGTGAATTGTTTTTCTAATACTATTGAAATATTATAGAATTTGATGCTACATCGCCATCCATGTATATTAAAGTACATATCGTCGTGGAGGAAAGGCAGCACATTTTATCTTGCGACAGAAGATGCCAAACCACTTGCTCAAGTTATTGCTTCTCAGACAACGTTACAAATTTGTATTGGGCTCCACAGTATTTTGCGAGCTCTTATTTTTCTGCATGAAAAAGCATTAGCCTCGCACAACAATGTTTGCAGTAGTTCGGTCTACGTCACACCTGAGGGCAGCTGGAAACTTGGTGGACTTGAATATCTCTGTAGATTTTCCGATTTCAATCAAACGTATTTGCAAAAAATCAAGAAATACAGATATGAAAAAGCTGTTGCTCCGGAGGAAGAAAGCACTTCGGATAGTCCTGCTAATCCTGTCGCCATAGATCAGTATGCTTTCGGAGTCCTCACCGAAGAAGTCTTGAGGCTAAAAAACGCAGGTTCTTACTGAATTTCTTTAAACATTCAAACTTTTGTATTAAATTACAATAAATATCTGAAAATTTAAAGATGTTTTTTTGTTCTTAAGACTTCAACAATCAATGAGCAATTCACGAGGTTTATTTCCGTTTCAGACGACGTTCCTGCACTCGCTGACTTTCGAGAGATGTGTCGAAAATATTTGAGAAGTTCAGATCCTTTAAACAGAACTAAACTCTCGGTTACTCTACAGCATCCATTTTTCACTCATGATTTTATAAACATCCATGCGTTCTTGATGGAGTTGCCCCTAAAGACTGAAAGCGAGAAGGAAAACTTTTTCTCGTAAGTATAATTTAATTGAAAAACAGAATTATTTATGTAATCAATAAACAATGCTGAGTATTGTTTTTGTTAAAAGGACTCTGGTGCAACAGCTCAAAGAATTTCCTGAGAAAATTGTAGCTGAACAGCTTGGAAGATTGCTTCTCTCAAGAATGGTTTTACTGGATTACACTGCTCAACAAAAACTTCTGCCATACGTTTTAAAGCCAAAGGGTAAATGTTCTTAATGATTTCTTTCGCCTTCAGCTTTAAGAAAAACCTGAAACATTGGAATAATTGAGTCACTTATTCTTCCAGGTGACGACAGCAAGGATTCGTCAGAGTCATCAGGTCTCTTTACGATTTCAACGTTCAAATGTTGCCTTGTACCAAAACTATTACAAATGTTTTGCGTACGTGACGTTTCGATACGTTTATTACTGTTGTCACACTTGAATTCGTTTATTTATGCATTTCAAATCGACGAATTAAAATCGCACATACTTCCAGAGCTTTTAGTAGGTATTAAGGATCATGACGATCAATTAGTAAGTACGACTTTAAGAGCTCTGGCAGATTTAGTGCCGATTCTCGGTGCCGCAGCTGTGATTGGTGGCAATAGAGGCAAATTATTCACCGACGGTCGTCCTAATCATAATCCGAATCGTATCGAATCAAGTACACCACGAACTACGATAAAAGCTTCGATCGACGAGCCCAAGATCCTCAACGGACCAGAAAGTGGTGCAGTTACGACCATATTGGAATTGCCTGAAAGGCTTTCCCCGGACGGTGGCGAGGATAGGGTCGAGACTGTTTTAACTTATGCCGAAGAGGAGAGCACTTGGTCGGACTGGGATACACACGAACTTGGCTTATCCAATGGAAACGTCGACACAGTTATCCTCGATGACTTTCAAACAAGCCTCAATACTTCTTCGCTCGAAATTCCTACTTCCCCTGTCGTCGAACAGTCCATTCCTCAATCGACTCTCCCCAAAGAAGCCATTAATTACAAAAAAAAAATTATCATATCCGACATCTCGGAACTCGATATAAAACACTCGAAATCAATGCAAACGACGAGAGAAGAAATCGACTTCTTCACCGATATGGAACCAGTCATTGAAAAACCTCGAGTGCTTCACATCGAACAAGTACCCGATAAAATTAAAAGCGTTTTTGACGTTGAAAGTGTTGAAGGTCAAGTGGACAATGATCCGGACGATGATGGGTGGACCGAAGATCTCAATGATTGGGGCTCCGACAATATGCAGGATATAAAAATTTAACAAAACTGTTTAATAATTTATTTCGTCGTTCCTCCAGGTCTGTGACTTCGAGTTCGACTGACGATGTACATATTGATTATACGAAATAGGATCGTTTATTTTCTTCGTCCGCTAAAATCACCTGCGGACATAAATATATATATTTTTTTTGTAAAATATTATTTAGATTCATCGATGTGTACTGATTTGTAAAAGAATTTATGAGAATGTGGGTTAACAAGTTTCGTTTGAATAGGAAATCATGAACTGAAAACTATTTTATTAGGAATGCATTATCGATTATTACTTTTAATATACCTACACATATTTTTCACAACAGATGGACAATTGTTGCTGATTATTTCGTTTAAATAACATGAGAAAAGTTATATTTTGTTTAAACAACGCGCATTTCTGTTTCTTATCTCGCAGTGTATTTATAATTCCGTAAAACAGTGCAATCCTATACATTTTACCTTACTAAATGCAATCCATCCAGGAAACCTCGTACGTTCATTTGTATAAATGGAATTTTCGATAAATAAACGTGGAAGTTGTGTAAAAAGTTGAAATAAAATTATTTCAAAAGGAATCAAATAATATTAGTGAATTTTTTAAATGACATTCCAATTATTTAAAAATTGCAAATGTTCTAAAAGTTTTTAGTAGTAAGTACAAAAAATGGTGTGTTTTGTTTTTCAATTTGATCAAAATATTTGAATTCAGTATTTTTTCATATTTTGGGTGCCGTTGTATTATCGCGGTAGCTAGTCAAGAGAAACACTATTATTCTGAAAATAGTAAATAAGCCTCGTACATTGACAAGATGTTCAATTAACCTTGTAATTTCTATGGCCGCGGTCCGAATCGCGCAAATATTGTTCAAACGCCTAGAATCTAAAATATCGCCACGTTGTGCTGATCACAAATGCTTTTGCATCGAATTTCGAATAGCATAACGTAGTACAATCAAAAGAGAGATATTTTGAATAAACGCAACCTCGGTCGATCGGTCCTCCGTCGGGGGATGTTATGGGTGGGCGCTCTGAGCACAATGCGAACGCGCCGCTTGCCGGCTTATGCAGTCGACCCTTCTATTCGTAAACTCGACCAACATATAATTTCTATTTTTATTAGAAAATATATCTAATCGCAATTACAATAAAGCTTACTGGAATAATCATTTCTGAAATGATTTGCCGATATAAAAATAAAAAAATTAGACACAAACTCTTTGGTAAGGCAACTCTCAACAACATGATCAGTTTTCATGTGGATCACACAAAAATGCATATTATTTGAATTTCAATGAAACTTCCGTAACAATGGCGTTCGATTCTGCGCGCTGGAAATGAGACTCAAGCGCATGCGCGTAAACGTAGCAAGCCGGAAGTTTGATTTTACATGGGAACCGCGACTGCGCGGGGGTAGAGAACATTTCTCTTTTCCTACGCAAACCGCTTGTCGAGAAGGTGTCCTATCGCGGCGTCTTCTCGTTAATTCAAGAAAATGGTGAGTCCAGTGACAATACAAAAATATACAATTGATCATGTTCCTCGAGTCGTCATGTGCAATTGCGGTTGAAGATTTGTCGAATATTATTGAAGATGCTTAATTGTGAGAAAGATTCCGAAACACTTTCGCGATCATGGCGCAGTGCATATTGGTGAGCACACGAGCCGAACTCGTGTTGCTCGTGGATCAGAAAACGTGTTTCCTTGACGATGCAATTTTTACATCGATTTTATTAACATGTAATTAGTGAAAACAATTAATACGTTCATTTTCAACGAAATAAAGTACTTTACAAAATCATATAAAATGCACCGAAACTTCACCAAAATGATGAACCACTCAGCTCGCTTTGATACCTATATGAAGAAACATTATTGTTCCCTAATATATATTTTATTCTGAATGGTGAAGTTTCAACAAAATTTCGAAAACATCGATTCCTTTTGTTTTTCCATCGATCTTTTCTAACCTATGAATTTTTTCGTTATTCATTTTCCCATAGGGTTTCGTCAAGGTTGTCAAGAACAAACAGTACTTCAAGCGTTACCAGGTTAAGTTCAAGAGGCGTCGTGAGGGCAAAACCGATTATTATGCTCGCAAACGTCTTACCATTCAAGACAAAAATAAATACAACACCCCCAAGTACAGGCTGATTGTTCGTCTGTCCAACAAAGACATAACGTGCCAGGTAAGTTTTACTCATTTTTCTCAGTCTTCAAATCTTTTTTTAAAACGACAAGAAAACTTGCGTCCCAATATCAAAAAATTTATTAACATTAGAAAGTTATCCCTTTTCAAAAACTCAAGTGTTCCAATTTACTGCATCTCTTTTTTAGAGCGACTTCCATGTTTGAAGAAAAATACAAGTTACATATTATTCTCCTCTCGTAAGAGAGGAACATTTAAATTTAATTTTTTTCAAAACATCAAGGATGTAAAATAAAAACGTGTACCTCCTTATAAGTTTTTTCTTGCATTCATGCCACTGAAAAATAACCTTAAAGTTGGCCAGCAGTTTTGGAGATCCCGAGTTTCCTATAGAGAATGATTTCCTATTACAAGTTTTGTAATCTGGCACATGTAAACCAGCTTTTCTTATTTACAATAATTTGAAAAATTTTGAAGAATCCTAATGCGCTTCCATTTCAACTTAAACCATAATTGATTGTCTGTTTCATTTGAAAACGATTATTCTGGAGTTGTTTACTTTTTTGAAAAATAAATCTAATTCAAATCAACCTTGGATCAATTTTTTGTAGGAAAAGAAATTCTAGTTGATGATTTTTTAATCTTGATAGCATTTTGTAATATTCACTTGAATATAGTTTTTTAAATTTAATTATTTCAGGTGGCGTATTCCCGCATTGAGGGAGACAAAATTGTGTGCGCCGCATACAGCCACGAGCTCCCCAAGTATGGAGTCAAAGTTGGGCTTACCAATTATGCTTCTGCTTACTGTACCGGACTTCTTCTTGCCAGAAGGGTAAATATCCTTATTTAAATTATCAACAAACATTTTGATGAAAATTACAGCAGGGCATTAAAATGAGTTCAAAAATATTTTTTAAAAATTAATTATTTCAATATTTCTTCATTCGCTCATGAACATTCGATGTGTCCGACGAATTCTTTACAATTAATATGAATAAATGCCGTTCTGTATTTTTCAAATAAATTAAAAAGAAAAAAAGCTCCACCAAAATGATGATCCACTCAGCTCGCTTTGACACCTATGTGAAGAAACATCAATGTTCCCTAATACAAATAAAAATCTGAATGGTTAAAAGCTTGAAAAAAAAAAAAAGCAAATGGTTACCATTTGTTATGTGTTCGAAGAAGAAGACTATTTGCTCGTCTTTTTGTGTGTGTAGCTCCTGAAGAAATTAGGATTGGACGCCTTGTACACAGGTGCGTCAGAGGTTACCGGTGACGAGTACAACGTCGATGAACTCGACGATGGACCTGGAGCCTTCAGGTGTTACCTTGACACGGGACTCATGCGCACGACCACGGGTGCAAGAGTATTCGGGGCGATGAAAGGTGCCGTTGACGGTGGCCTCAACATTCCCCACAGGTAAAAAAATACACAATTCGAAATGAAAAACTAATTTTCCATTGACGAATATTGTATGATGAAAAACCGACACATGCGCGTCATCTGAGCCGCCGCCGAGGGTCCTCTCGTTCCAGTGTTTTACTGTAGCGAGACAAACTCGGCACAGGTATTTAAGGATTATAACTTTATCTGAAACCTGATGGCAATCTTCAGTCTTGGAAGTTTAATTCCATACAAAAAATTCATGGACCTTGTGTTTTTCTACGAACTATAGCACCAAGAGATTCCCTGGCTACGATGGTGAAGCGAAAAGCTTGAATGCTGACGTACACAAGCAGCATATCTTTGCCCAACACGTCGCCAATTATATGAAAACCTTAGAGGAAGACGACGATGAGGCTTTCAAACGCCAATTCTCTCAATACATCAAACTCGGAATAACTGCCGATAGCGTAAGTTGAAAATCAATCTTAAACCGCGTATTTCAACAACAACAAAAAGTATCTGGTTCTTCTGTTTAAAAAGTTGTACATGAAACAGAAAAATATATGATGCTTGACTTTTTATTTTTATTGTGGACATTAAAACGTCCAACTTAAAATTGTTACGAGAGTTTCAATTTCTCGGCAGCGTCGCAGTTGGACAATATGAATAACAGGGGTTAAGCGAAATGATAAAATTACTAAACATTTATCACATTGACCGCTGTGACAATCATTCAAAAAAATTGTTGAGTCGTTTTTTTTTTTCTTTTTGTTTCCAAATTTGAATAATTCATTGTTTTTACAGATTGAAGGAATGTACAAGAAAGCCCACGAAGCGATCCGAGCCGACCCCGAACACACTAAGAAGGTGAGGACGAAGGAACCGGTTAAGAAACGCTGGAACCGCGCGAAACTCACTCTGTCCGAGAGGAAGAATCGGGTTGCACAGAAAAAAGCCTCTTTCCTCAAGAAACTTGAAGAAGCTGAAGCATAATTATATTTATCGAGATGGAGATGATTCGTACGATAACAATCGAACTGTCGTTTACATAATTAATATGGAAATGTGTGCCTGTATAGAGCATGGACGGTGGTACGAAGAAAGTCCAATAAAATTCGATTTATATAACGCAGAATCGTTCGAAGGTTTATATATTAATTAAATATAATTTAAAACAAATAACAAATCAAGTATTAAGGACTTAAGAAATAGGTTAAATCGATATTTTTTGTTTTTAATTTTTTTTTCAATATCGATGATGTCACGGTGACGGAAATCGCCGTGCGACACTTCGTTGGTTCTTCATCATCATGACTGTAATTACGGCAAATGTTGATTAAATATTGTCAATATCGAAGCCTTTTTCGTATCACTTGTAATTTTTAATTATTTTTTTGGTGGCCAAGACAACGTATCAGAAAAGTAGAAAAAATTTGGTACACGTGCGAGCTTTCACGACAATATCCACGAAAAATGTCACTCCGTCACAAATTCGCAGACCAACCATTTTTCGTCCACGTCAAAAAGATGGCAGTAACGAATCTGTCGGCTTTATCAGTCGTGGATTGACTTTCCAACCTCGTAAGAAACATGTCCAAAAAGTCGGAGAAGAAACTGATGCACAATGCGTCAAAGCTGTACCTTCGAATTTTGGTATATCGTTTTTTTCTTAAACAGCCAAGAATTATCTGATCCTTTTTCTTTAAACCCCAAAACTCATGTTTTCCATTTTTCTGAATGTTTCAACGCGCAACGTTTTCAACCTCATGGCATTTTTCACCAAAACATTGTCTTTACAGCGATAAAGAGAGTAAACAATTCAATGACATGCGAGAAATCTAATTTTTTGAAAATTAATTTTGAAAAAACGCACTTGAAAACTGAGGTAATTGAAAAATCCATGATCCCATTTTTTCGACGTTGACTTGTGATCGAAATTTATTCAGCCATGAGTTTTAGGGTTGTTTCTTTACTCGTTAATCAATTCCCAAAATAGTTACGTGCATTCATCCAGTTTTGACACGACGCTTTTGCTCTCGTTAACAGTTAGCGTCTCGAAGCCTTCAAAAGCGGTTGAGAGACTGATGATCAAAAGAAAAAACGCACATGAAAAAGCTTGCGAAGATATGAGAAACGAATTATCAGCGATATACGAAAAATGCGAAATTGAACTTCGAGACCGGAGCACACAAATAAAAATTGATATTGACCGCATTAAGGAGAAAGTTGGAGAGCATCAACGAAAAATTCGGGAAACTGATGTGATTTAAAGACACATAAGGGACAACGCTTGAGTAACTGGCTTTAAAATGACGATGACTTTCGAGAATTTTTTTTTTATTAAAAAAATCAATTTAATATTTTTATGAGATACGTCACATTCCATAAAAATAAACAAATATCATTCAATGTTGCTAACTCGTGAATCTGCTGCTGCGTTAAAAAGACAGTCAATTTCGACTTACCTCAAATTTTGATAGTATGTGAAAACAGATTTGTTAAAAAAAAAAAAAATACGTGGGATTTTGTTCATACATTCAAAATTTTTCGAGTCCAGGTCGATTTCAATTGATTTCTTTTTTTACGATAAAAGATCTTTTCTTTGGGGCTCTGCTGTATTGCCAAAAAAAATTCATTTGAAAACTGCTGCGCGTGTCTCTTGATATTAAAATTAACAAAACTTGAAAAATTGGTTTCTCATTGCAGAACAAAAATTTCAGTATTTATACTGCTTGCCACAGAATATCTTTCCATGCAGATTCGCTACTGTAAGAATTTAATTTTTGATCTCTGGGATATGACAAATAATGTAATCTAACTCAATTTTTGATAGTACGATCCAACGAGTAAAAAAAAGTCTAAACAACATTTTTTGCGCCCGGTTACACAGGTTTGCCCCTTAAATCGATAGATATGCAAATTTAATTATTGCAACTCATTAAAGTCATTAAATTAATTAAAGTCATCATTTCATTTGCCATCACAGCTTTCCACTCTTAGTGGCAAAAATTTTCAATTAACCTGGGATTTGATAAATTCATTATTAACCGAAGAAAAAAATGCTATTGACACATTTTACAATAATCTTTGTAAAATTGAACGTGTACGTCAAAGTCATGCGAAAGAAGTGATGAAGAAATACTACGAAGTTTTCCACCAAATTTCGTACATCTCGCCGTTCGAAATTCAAGTTTTTTTAGAAACGGAGATTCAAGTTACATTTTTCCAATCGACAGTTATTTCAATTTTTTGTTTTTATGTTATTGCTTTAATTCCTCATATTATTTTAGGACTACAACGAAACAATTTTGCGAAACTTCAAGGTCTACGAAGATTTGCGTCTACGATTGCTTACTATTTCCGATTCTCGGAGTCAGGAATTACAGTATTGGTTGGAAGATGTCAACGACAAGAGACGAGATGAAATCTGTCTTGAGAATATCAGACGTTTGATGTGAGAATTCATTTTGATAAATTTTGAATATTTTTATTATTTTATATTGATTAAATTTCAGTCGCAAAAAAGAGACTCTATCGCAACCAGAAGAAATGTTTATCTACAATCCCGATGGACAAGCAGCTCGATTCGAGTTGACTTCCAAACTAGAATTCCTTGAGGAAACGATAAAAAAGTGGCAAACCGAAATCATTATTTTCGAGGAATTTTCTGTGGACGAATGTTCGAAGCAACTCGTCGAATCCGTGGCGGAATGTAAAAGCGCTTTTGGCAAACTCGTTGTTTCGTACAAATCAGGATTACAAAAATTATTTGAAAAATACGAGAACGAGGTGGCGAAAATCAAAGAAGATCGAAATTGCGTTCTCGACAATGACGTTAAACTTCTTAATGAGGCGGTCGACAGCTTGAAGGATTGTTATAAAATCATCTCGCATAATTTCCAGGTTTTGTTGCACTATCAGTAACAGATTTCAAACAGATTGAGATAACTCCCAATTTTATTTCTTAGGAATTGTGCAATCATCGGATAAAAGCGATTGAAACTGCGGTGGACGATTTTTCTCATTTTCTTCGTGACTTTAATGTCGCGTGGAAAAAACAGGCTTCTCGTTTGATCGATCTACAAGACGACATTGGTCGTATGGTCGACGATTTGACGGCAAAAAGTCGTAAAAGTATCGACCAATTGGAGAAAAAAATTAATAATTATAATCAGATAATACGACAAGCAACGTTCGAGGAAAAAATGAAACAGCAAATTCCTCTTGTTTTCAAGACGTTGGATCTTGTTTCTGAAAAGTACGGACAATGATTTGTTAGTAACATAATTTGATTTAATAGAAAATTTGGAACGTTCTGTTTATTGATTCTTCGTACAGACACAAATTTACATATGAAGACGAATGCAAGACAGTGAAAAACTACATCGAGACGGTTTTCAATGAAGTTCCCAAAATTATAGAAGAGTTTACAGATATTCTGGAATTGCATGGATATAAAAATATCCATAATGATAGTCCAGAAGAACAAGAGACCGATTTTTCTCGAGATCAACCCAATTTCGTTAGTCAACAACTGAAGTTTTGTGAAAATATAGTGACAGCAATTGTAGACTGGAAACTAAAGTTCGTAAAAAGCGATTTTTTAGTTCACTGGAATCTTTTATTTCAGTACATTTTCTTATTCACTAAATTTTCTAAATTTATTTATTATCTTAGCTTAATGGATGAAATAGTGGAGTTTCGAGAAAATTTTCCAAAAATTATTAAAGATGCCGCAGAGCCTTGGCAAGAAATTATTTTGTCTGAACGTTCAGCTGTACTTCAAAGTAAATTAGACGAAAATATTGAACGTCGCGAACAGTTCCTGAATCATGTTTATGCCGTCAGAGTTCAGGAGATTGAAGAGCATAAACAGAGACTGGAGAATCATGAGACTGTGAGCATTTAAAATTCGAAAAGAAAATATAAGTACAAATGTTAACAATAAAGATGACTCGGTTCTTCAGGAAGTAGATCAGATTCTTAAAGACACTTCGAACAGTGTTGAAGAATTTTTACGAGAGCACAAACAATTCATGGAAACTTGTGACACGAATATCGTTACAGCGAGTGAACAACTTGCCACAGCAAAAAGTATTACCGAATTGAATCGTTTAAAAAAAGAGGTAATTTAAAAAAAAGAAATAACAAAGCTTCAAATTATTTTTAATAAACTTTTTTGACCAAATGAGTCAAGGTTCAGATGATACGAGAAAACTATAAAAACGAAATCGAAAAAAAAGTTGAGACCCACAAGGAAAAACTACAGAATACTTTCGACTTGTTGATGAACAAGAACGAGAAATTTCTGCACGAAATCCAGTACGTAAAATTAATCGCAAAATAAATCAGTTTATATTAATACAACGATTTTTCGTATTTCTGCGAGATACAATTTTCTATGACCACAGAAATTGTACATAGTTTTTGTACGTTCTTTAATTTTACTCAGATTGTTCAAAGACGGAGGAAACTTTAGTGTGGAGGAAGTGAAATCGTATAAAAAAACACTAACGAGTCTTGGCAAAACGATTACGAATTTGCAGAACGCGAATTTGGAAAGGCTGAACACAGTCATTAGAGAATTGGATGCAACTCTGGAAACGCTCGTTAAAAACACTTTCGACAAGTTACAGAGTTCAATTTTTCTCCATTTATTTCCACTTGTATTTCTTTTTTCAAACATTTTTCTTCTCAACAGCTTCAACACAAAATTAAAAGAATTAACTTTTTTCGAGGACGTTAAAAAGGAAATGACGAAATGTGCTGTAATAATAGAGAGACAAGTTGATCGTCTTCTGGAAGACAATACAATATTCGTAGATGCTGTCTTAAGTCGTGTCAGAAAATCCCCAACTCTATCTTGCGAAACATCGACTACGAAAATGACTGAAGTTCTCGATTTAATGGAATCTACATTGGACAATTTTATGATTCCTTTCCCTATGCCCAAGAATATTGCAATGCTGGAGCCTATTAAATGGAGTCGTAAAAAATCCGTTGCGAATAAAAAAAGGAGAGAAAAACAATCAAGTAAAACCATGAATTATGTTAATTTATTTATCGGATCTGAAGACAGTGCAGCTCGTGGAAATGGTTTTTCTGTAATTGCAATGAATACTATGGTGAAGACAATTGAAAAAATTCAAGCTGATGCAACAGTAGGTCATTTGTTGTCATTTAATCAAAGAGTTATGTATGTTGAGTGTTCAAAACAATCCGGGCCTTTGAATAATCTTTGTTTGGAGTCTACTGAAGCAAAATAGAACAAAATATTGATTACATATTAGAAATGGATCCTTTACAGGTAAATAGATATTTTTATAATATTTCCTGTGTTCTTGAAGACTTAAAGAATAATGAACGATGAAAAACTTGATTTTTCGTTAATTCTGGACATACGTAACTCTCCAATTTAAAAATCCATGGCTAAAATATTGCCAACTATTAATTTTCACGATAATTATTTCTCCAAGAAATTCTTTGCTGTGCCGTCGAAACGTAACGAAACAGAAACACCTTACCATGAACACATGAAGAAAACATTAGAGCGGATGTGTTCTTTTCGCGATCAATTGGAAAATCTTTGGCAACAGGAAGTTCGAGATTTGCTAACAGCGTCAGAAATCCTTGAGAATTCTATACGCGAATGTATTCGAATGAATCTTGATGATTTTTATAATCAACAAATCAAAGAAATCAATGGAACGATTAGAAAAAAGCTCGGCACGCTTGACGAGGCGATGAGAGTTTGGTTAACACGACGTGACGATATTTTAGCGACGTTCAAAATCAGCCATGGTCATCCCGCGACCAGAGAATCGTTGAATAAATTAAGAGACAACATTTTACAAGAAGAACAACAAATGCAAGATACAATTATTGAAAAATTTACTGAATTCAAGGTTAACGCAATTTCTGCTATTCAACGTTTAGCTCAAAAGAAAAATTACTGTTAAAATTCGTTGTAATATCGTTGCAACTTCTATTCACAGAGTGACTTGGAAGAACACGCAAATTGCTACGAACTTTCATTACTAGAAATGGCTAAACCGTTGAAAAAAATTCTCATCAAATTAGAGGATCGTTCGAAAATACAATGTTTGAGAGATCTTTTGGATGAACGTAAACCTAGCGAATTGAGAGAAACGTTGGATCGATTGGACATTCCAAGAAACTCCCGGAGAAGTTCTCTTAAATTTAAACGGAAATGGTCGAAAGCATCCAACAGCATCAACATGGAACTTATATTGCCCGATCTCGTGGAGGTGAATCTCTGACTTCACATTTTGAAATATTGATATTATGATTCACTGGTTCAATTACAGCAATGTTCTGCATTCTAATAATTTTTTTGTTTTTACAGAAAGCTAAACACAAATATAATTCTGCACTCGCTGAGGCTGAAACAAGTGTGAAAAGTTTCGTAAAAGCTGGAGAAGAATTTGAGAAAAGTTGGAAAGCTAACATAGAGATAGTTGCTGAAATTTACGAAATAACTCAATAAAATCGATCGGTTTCAATTCATAATTGATACTTTATTCTCCTCGATTTTTGTTCTCTATATAAATACACTCATGAGTTTTTGTTGTTCTAAGTAGAAACGTTGATGAACTAGATTCGAATGAATCAAAGGTCGTTCGAGTCAGAGATTGAATAGGCAATTGAATGAAAACTTTCAAACCTTCGAGACCATTTTAGAGCAAACAAAAAGGAAATACATCTTTTTTATGCTCTTTTTTGACAACTAAGCAGATTAAGTTGAAATAACGAATAACTAGTTATTTCGTGCCATCTTTCGAGACGCGTGAGCGATTCGCTGGTTGATCGAACAGTGAAAGGATTAGTCTGAAAAGATTCTTGAACGCTGGAACACCGAGATTTAGTTGAACGTAGTCAACGAAAAAGCGAAAGCCGACTCTTCGCGCCCGGCATGCGTCCGTGCCTGTCCAATAATCCTGCTTGGATGTCTGCCAAAGTTGGAACATTTCGAACGTCGCCACGAGCTGCCACACTCGGCGGAGATTTCAACAAACGTCGAGCTACTCTGGTCACGTCGTCTTTCGTTATTTTGTCTGTAACAATAGTAAAACTTTAGTCTTCGACCTCTGAATCGTACCTTGAGAACGACGGACTGAAATATAAATTACCTATTTCTTTAATGAAGTATTCGGGCCTTTTCCGCGAACCAGTGGCCAAAACCTGACGTCCAATATCCTCAAATACAACCGGTCGTTGCTCGAGATTCATTAATAACATGGATTGCAGTTGCTTCTTGGCTCTCTAAGAAAATAAGAAATAATCAACCATTTTCATCCACAATTGAATGCACTTGAAAATTAAACAACAATTTTTTAAATTATAATACAAATAACACTGGTTAATTCTTTATCTTAAATGTGAATCAAATATTGAACTTCTTTCTAATGAAAGTCAATGATTTTGATTCTAACTAACGTGGTTATTATCAAACGAGAGCATGATGCCGAAACGACGGAACCTACCAATAATTCGTTGTCAGAAATATTTCCAGCCATTGTGACCAATTCGTGAACGACAACTTCGACCATTTCTTTAACATGAGCCGGGGTTGAGGACGCATGAATACAGAAAAGTCCAGTATCCGCGTAGGCATGATTGTACGCAGTTGCACTGTACATCCAATGATACCTAGAAGTAATTTTATTAATCCATTAATTTTTCCTCTTTTGACAATTGACAATAAAATATATTTTTAACTTGTTTGAAAGGGCCAGAGTATTTACCTGTTTAATACATTCGTATAAAGTCGCGTATACATTCCTTTTCCGGGTCCTCCGGCACTGAAACTTCCACCTCCGCCCATCATCATGTTCAGAACGCACATGGCAATGAAATCTGGATCTTGATGCGAACAACCTTCCAAACCAACGACCACGTGCGACAACTCTGGAAGACCGCTCGGACCAGCATAAACGGGCACGTTACATTCGTCCTGTGGTTAAACAAGAAATTAATCAAAAAATCACATTTCTAAATTTGACATTTAATGAAACCTTCCTTTTTTAACCGAAATAAGAAATCTGACGTAAAAAGCACAACATACGATGGAGAATAGCCAAATAAAACAGAAAAAACAATAACGCATAAAACTTGAATAATTACCATAACGTAACCGCCCGTATATTGAGCGATCGATTCGTCAACACGATGGATCGACTTGTCGTCGAGAATGAGACTACTTTCTTCCTCCCAAATTGGCGTCTCATTCACAAAGTATCTGCAAAGATAGCAGAAAATGTTGACTGTCATTAAATTAGTTACGATTGTACGTTATCGTCGGTTGAAAAGAGATTTGTCAATATTAATCTCGTTAATTACTTTTCAACCGCATTGACTAAATCCTTGTGATCGATACCAACACCAGCTACAACCATTCTCTTTGGTGTGTAATGATTTTTCAAATATGTTAACAATATTTTACGATTGATCGTTTGAACGTTTCCTGCAGGGCATATTTTTGGTAGTCCTAAAGTATTTTCTCTGTATGCAGCCTATAAACAAATTGTTCGTATTATTTATCGTTTAACAACTAAAAAAAAAATCTTCAACTTCTCATTTTTTCTCATTTTTCATGAAGTATTATGTGTGACTAATGAAATATTTGAATTCTGAAATCTTACCGCATGAATCATATCGATCAGCAACGGCTCTTGCTCCGGTCTCGTCAACAAAGAATCTAATTCAAATTCCACAGTTTGCCTTGCTGTATTGAGCTACAAATAACATTGAAAAAGTTACGAAAGTATTTATTTCATCAATTATTCCCACAATCTCTTGCATTATGTTACCTCCTCGTCTGTAATTTGTGGCCTTAAAACAATGTCACCCAAAACTTGTGTGACTGTGTCTAAACCGTTTCTTTCTGCGGAAGCTGCGTATATGAACGTGTCTCTCGATGCCTGACAATCGCATATTCCTCCATGCTTTTCTAGGGTCAGCATTATTTCATCCTTACTCGAATAATTCTTTGTGGACTAGAAAAAGATTTTGTATTAAGATATTTTTTCAATTTCATGTTGAGATTTAAACATTTCATCATGTTCAGATGGTGGTTGAATTTTTGCCATCTCGTTTTTACCGTTTCTCATGATAACACTATTATTTCTAAAAAGAATGAATCTGAACAATTTCGAAATTTTATCCCAGACCAAAAAGAGACCTGGCTAGAGACCATTTTTTAGTTGCAACGACTTAATCGATGATGAATTGGTTACTATAAAAAATTAATACTCACGTTAAAAGCCAATTTTTCAAGAAAATGGGAAATTCCACTGGGATAAGCAACCTCGAACCTGGGACCAGAATCAATCAACACTGAAAGAATAAATCATTGTTGGTATCAAGAGAATCAAGTACATGATGAGAATTTTAATCAGTTTTTTATTACATACCACCGACTGTACAAAATTGTCCGAAACGATTTTCGGAGGCAACCCTCAAGCCATTGGGCAAAACGGTAATCTGAGTAACTTGATTTTCTTCCTTAGCGGAGGAATAAATAGGCGTAGGTAAATTTTGCACTGGTTGGGAAAGTGGAGGAAAGGGAGTAACAATTTGTTTGGGAGGAAGGTCGGATTTCGTTTGTGATGAAAACCTATATTTTTGCCATATATTCAAATACTTGATGGGAACAGAACTGAAACGAAAGAAAAAACACACACACGTACGAGTTAGGTTAAAAACAGAAACATTTGAGTTGGAGTAAACGGAATATCAATCATGATAAAAACCTGTTTTTGAATGCCGTAGCCAGCGGCGTTTGAGGTAATCTCACCAACATTTTCAATACTTTTCGACACTTAAATCATAGAAATTTCAACATTTGTTTTAAACTTTTTTTATGCTTTTTTTCTTCGTATGAGGCTTTACGTCCGTAACATGCAACCTTTGGTTCCGGAACGGACCACCTGGTGTCTCAAGATCGTTGAGTATTTCAGGCAGAGAGACTAGAGAGAAGGAGTGGAACACAGGATAGGAAAATGAGTGGTGAGGGCATCCTCAAAATCCCGGTTCGAAACAGTTCTTATTTCTATCACCAGGTATAAAGATCCGACACATAGTAATAGAATTTATCCACTGATGATATGCATACAGCGCTATTAAATAAGAGCTAATCAAGTGCGCAACAAAGAAATCTCGAACTCTATCCCTTCTTACGATTAGTGAAACTCATGGCGTTCTCAACTTTTGAAAAAGATAGCACCGCTACAAAATTTTTTTAGGGAGCATAATGGTTTTATGATAATTTCTCGTACATCAGCAACAAGCCAAGAATTTTAGGCAATATATAAATTTAATAAGAAACTTAAAAAAGTCGGTATCGATACCGACTTTTTTACCGAAGAAAAGGGGATCCCCTTTTCTTTCGCTTCGTATTTCTATGTCTGCCCTGCCCTTCCTTCTTTTTCCAGTCTTTTTTAAATGGTATTATTTTTGTTTTACTAGTATTTTCAGTTAATAGGTTTCTCTCTACATATTTTTCTAGCCTCAAAACTGTTCCCTGCAAGGCCTCCTTCCTCGTCTGCTACTAATACGGTGGGACTTTTCGTTTCTATGAACTATGAAAGTAATTTTCTATCAGCTCGTAAAAAGCTTACATTGTGCTCGGCAGTGAAAAGCTCTTGGGATAGCAATGTCATCTCGTCGAGTTTCACGGGAAATCAATCAATCGAGTGGAAATATAAATGAATCATCTACTTAACTCGAAGGATGTTTTTGTCGCTCATGTCATCGTGTTATCTTCACAAGAAAATCCATTGCGCAACCAAGTATTAATACCGTGTGGTCATCTCATTAATCGTATAGAGAATCAAAATCTAAAGTTCATTTTAGGAGAAGTGATTTTCTTTTTAATTCAATACATTTTTTCTGCTGATTTCATCAAGTTCACAAGAACTTGATGTTCTTGTGAGAGATGCTCAGAAAATTTTGGCACAGCCAGTCTCCCGTAATGCAGTTCTGGTCACAAGGCCGATTTACAAAGGCCGAGCTAAAATGTCATGCCATGAAACTGGTGAATGAAAATTGATTTTTTTTTTTTTTTTTTTTTTTTCGATTTGCCCATGAATTTCCTCAACTATTGACGTAATAATAACGTTACACACCCTGTACATTGGTCATGTCAGATTTCTCAGTAATTACTAAGTGGAAATCGAAAGGTGCTGAGATATCGTTATCGTGTGTGATATGAATTGCGAGATAAGAGGTCGATCGGGGGAATACATAAACAGGTGGAGATCAAGAAACGGTCACAGTCAATTCGCAAGATTTGTCAGTTGTAAACGAGAGTATTATAGATTTTCAAAATGAACGGAAAAACAGTCTTCTTCGTGGCATTTTTGGCAGCCATAGTTGCCATTACAACAAGCAACGTAGTAGTTCCGGCGCTACAGGAAATCGAATTGAAGGCGGGAAATCTGTCGCACAATTTGGAGGTCGGCGAGCACGTTAATGGTGAACGTTTAATCCTGAAACAAAATGTCGTCAAGGCTTCGAAATGGTTGCAAGTCGTCACGGATCAGCGAACATTCAACGTCAGTTCTTATCAAAGAATAACAGTTGTAAGGGCTCTTGACCAAAAGGTCAATGGGAATGGCGCTACTCCCAGTCTCATCCGCGGAGGTCCTGGCTACAACTACGTCACTCTTCTTTTCACGAGTAAGAGAGGACACAGCATCAATTTTGTCGTCGAACTTTACGCGAAATAGAATGAAGTAATTAAACGTAAATTATCATCGACCAATCCATTTTGGTCGTCTAACTGAAATACCATAATTTCAACGATATGTCTGAAGGAAAATTCTAAAAAAGTAACCCTTTCATTGGATTCTGAGAAATTCAATAAAAAATTGTAAGCAGAAACATTTTCGGCGAGAGTTGACTCATTCAGTGTCCTCTGTGTAAACATTATTTATTATATGTTTGCGGAACCACGCGATGAAATTATCAACACGATCTCGATTTTTCAAAAAGTATCTTTGTTGATCCTAAAATAATTCACCTACGAAAGCTCTATATGTTCACAAGTGCAGTTGGCTTCGAATTGCGAGTGTTATATATACGGTTGTCCGTATATATAACCCATTCATTTATGTAGTCTCTCAAGATTCATTTTCGTTTCCAACGATGAACATACCTTATTATATCCATACGTTCCCTTTGTTTGCTATGTGAAAGAAATTATTCGTAGTTCACTTATCTTCTTTGTTCGGTTGATCCACACGTACTACAGCGACTTAACCATACAGCCTCGTGGTGTTAGTTCACTAATCTTCGAGCTCAATCATTCGAAATAAATCGAATAAAAGACAAAAGAAGCTCAAAGAACACTATGATTTCCTCCATGAAAAAAAAGCATGTTGCGAAAACGCGTAACACACGAAAACAATTTATTCAAGACTGCTACTGCGTCACAAAATCAACCCAGATTTGTTTGTTTCGTCGAATCAATTCTGTGTACAGATCTATGAATCACAACGCAGTGTCATAGTCAAAAACTTGTACAAAATACAGTTTAATTGGGAAAGTTAGAAGTTTCCGATGCAGGATGGTGCGAGCAATTCGAATTGTTTACTTTGTAGACAGGAAGAATTTTCTTTTGGCTGCTTATTGGCTATCTCCCTCTAAGGGATTGGATTGAAAGTATAGAACGTGAGATATGAGAGCGTAGTCTGCGAGCTGCTTCACTTTGTTAACAAAACAGAGACCGTTGAGTGTGAATGGTAAGTTTTTAGTGGAACATAACCTCACATGTCGCGCTAGGTGTCACTTGAAGTTCTTCTCAGGTGTGTGTGCTTTCATACTTGCATGGAATACAAAAATATGCTCATAAGAAATTCATGCGGCGTGTCCTATACTTGGTTTCACATACATCCGATCTTCCTCGAGTTCTTACAATTATAACGATCAAACGTCCTCTCCCAACTTATTTTCGAAATAAAACCCGTAAAGAATGGCGCTTGCAAAAAATCGTATCCAGGATGTTAAGTCTCAAATAAATTGTTTCCGGAATTGTTTAAGTTTGGTTAATTGACGCTCGGGGTGAAAAGACTCTGTGCTCTGAGAAAAAAAAATAGTGTCCGGCGCGCCCGGTGTGGCAAAAGGGCGGTTGGTTTTTTTCCGTGACTCCAAGGCGTTGTCTCATTCTTTTCTTTCATTCTTAAATTGTTGTTAGCATTTCACGCTGCTCATAATTTGAAAAGCAATAAAAATTCGGGCTCTCCCCAATAAAACCTATATAAAAAGTGGCCGGGATAATAATTGAGTGAGTGGGAGTGGGAGAAAGTTTAAGATCGTAAGCTCGAAAACGCGAAAGGGCACGAAAATCGTCTTCGCTATTTATTTCACTCCAAATTAGTCTTCTTGTTGAAAGAAAGTTACAACGGTGAAAAAACTCTTAAAAAATTCCAACCAAAGTTAAAACGAGGATTGTGCGATATAAACTATGAAGAATTACGAAAATACGTGTAAAAAATCATTTTTACTTCTTGTCATACGTGATAGAGTCTCGATCAGCTGATCATCAATCGAACTACGACATGTGAGCGTTTTTCGTTAAATAAACGTGCGTGCACAACCCCTCAGGGGCGTCGAACACTTCATCTTTTTTTTTTACGCATTTGAAAGTTTTGTAACCGTTTCTTACTCCATTTGCGAGAGAGATAATTGGAAAAAATCGTATACAATAGGCCGATCGTTGACAAGGCCTACATAAACAAATTTTGGGATAATCGCGACTTTTGAAATTTCCATTTCAAATAATAAATATACATAAACATAAATTAATATTAAATATCGTTGACGAGAATGGGAAATCGTAACAGTTGTTGCGGTTACTCCAGTCCTCAAGCGGGAAGAAAAGAACTTACCAGTGAGAATGCGACGAGAGGACTTGAGGAACATCTTCCAGAGGGCGAATTCAGTGTATCAAATTTGCAACATATTAGCGAAAGAGAACCTGAAGACTGGGACTCTGATCCTTCTTTGCATCCTTGTACCGGCACTATTTTTATGGAACGTTCTAAACAGGCCATTGAGAGTAAGACTTTTTTTCATTCTCTACAAAAATTCATAATCCATCAATCAATAGCAAAAGAATAATCATTGATGGAAAAAGGTTCTCTGTCATATGGGCTACTTTGAGAAATTTTTCATAAGCAAACCGTTATGGCTTTCATGTTCATATTTTCCACATTTATGGTTTTTTATGGGAAGCAATTCAAAATTTCAGACTTTTGTGATTCATTAAAAGTTCATTAGAGAGTTTGTTTTAAAAGTTCTTAACTACAGAGATACAAATGATCCATGTATGTCAGAGAATAAACTAGGCTTTTCGTTGTCTAGCTCCAAAATAACAGAGATAGAAAGTAAAAATAAGTTTCATGAGATGCCTGGAAAGTTATTCGTACTCAAACTAAAAACCTTCATATCAGGCATGTTTTGTATTCCTTTATAAATTATTACATTTTTATGAAACTAACAACTAACGTGATTAAAATATTCTATAAGTTATTGAAATTTCTAAATATGGACAAGAGAGAAAACTTGCAATATGACTCTAAATGACTACATTGAAGTTACATCACTGAATGACAGAAAAATTTCTTTTCCTTTTCATCAGTAGGGACCAAAATTCATTCGCAGTGTGAGGCTCCAAAAATTCGACAATTAATTTTCTCGAGTCAAAAAAAAAACGTGCAAAAAAAACAAACTTTCGGAAATTTATCCCTCAAGAGTTTCAATAAATATTTATAATTTATCAAGCTATCAACTTACAATAATGGCCACGATTATTTACGAAGGTTTGAAGAAATAACGAAATTGTATATCTACTGTACAAAGAATAACTTGTTTTTTTTGTAATAATATTTTTCAGATGGGATGGTGAGAAAGAAGAGTCAATACCAAATAGCCGATACGAGACCCCTTAAAAAAAGCAGTAGTTGTAGTACAATATATTTGGACGACAGTACGGTATCGCAACCGAATTTGAAGAACACAGTGAAATGTGTTGCGCTCGCGGTTTATTATCATATTAAAAATAGAACGTCGCAGCGTCAGATTGATATATTTGACGAAAAAATCCATCCATTGACCGTAAGTGGTTTGTTTCCTTAATATTTAGTTGAACGTTTACATCTATATACTAATTAATTTTTGCGTTTAATTGTGCAGAGAGACTGCATCGCTGACGATTATGACAAGCACAATCCTGAGCATAAGGAGATATATAAATTTGTGCGTACGCTTTTCAACGCGGCTCAGCTCACTGCCGAATGTGCCATCATAACTTTGGTCTATCTTGAACGTTTATTGACCTACGCGGAAATTGATATAACCCCTGCAAATTGGAAGCGAATAGTTTTAGCAGCAATTTTACTGGCCTCCAAAGTATGGGACGATCAGGCGGTATGGAACGTCGATTACTGTCAAATACTGAAAGATATTACCGTCGAGGATATGTGAGTATTCGTTGAGTTTCATTCTAAAAATAAATATTTCAAGTTTTACTAAATCGATTAATTTTGTAATGAATTTTTATTCTTTTCTCCAACTGCACCTTCCGGTTATTAAATTACAAAGAATACTTTTTTTACAGGAACGAATTGGAAAGGCAATTTTTAGAAATGCTTCAATTCAACATAAACGTACCGTCGAGCGTGTACGCTAAATATTACTTCGATTTACGTACGCTGGCGGAAGCGAACGAATTGACATTCCCAAGTGAGCCGCTGAGCAAAGAAAAAGCCCAAAAACTCGAGGCCATGTCACGAGTTTACGAGGACAAAGTAACAGCCGAGGTGCTTCGTAATGGTATTAAAAAATGGTCGAGTTTGGACAATGTGTGCGTGGGTGGACCACGTCGTAGTATTGCAATTCTATCTTAATAACTTCGTACGAAGAATCCTTTTGTTTGTCTTCATCATTGACATTCGTCATTCGCCTACGACTCTCGACTCTCAAGCTCTTTACATCGCTCGCTTTTTCTCTGTCCAATTCTCAATCCTTGACGTCGAACGTTTTTACCTGAGACTCATCATTAGAATGAATGATCACGGATTTTTAGATGGGGTTAAAAGTGAGCCGACGAAGAATGAAAGTAAAAAGGAAATAGAGGAAAACACACATTCCGTAGTGGAGAATTGACGAGCGGTGTTGTGTCAAAATAAAAAGAAAATAAACCTGAAGGAAATTGCTCGATAACTCAGGGTTAAAGAGTTCCATTCGACGTCATCAACTTTTTGGAGTTTTTAATATTTATACATAGAGATATATATATATAAATTATGTATTATATATATCATTATTTTGCCTCGAAATATTTCGATAGTGAGATCATTGAGACTCAAAAAGATGCTGCGTTTTTTCTAAGAGCTTCCTGTAGGTACGAGACTGAAAGCATTAGGAGTCATTGCAGGAAATGAAAATAAATGTTAATCCTGAGGATTATTTTGACCTGATCGAATTCTCCAGGCTTCAGTCATACCGTCAGGCAAGTTGGGTACCAAGTTTTGAAGAATTCATTGCACTAGTTTTCGATAATAAAAGTGATATTAATGACGGTGGAAACCGAAGAAAGTCTACTTGATTATAAAAGAACAATGAATAATGATCAATGATAATTGTCCATCTTTTCTTTTTTCGACAATTATCTACATTCATTATTTCTCGTGCAATTAAAAAAAAAAAAAAAAAAGAATGGTTGAATACAAAGATCGTTCCATTTTTCAAGGATTCCAACTGATTTTGTTCTACGAAAACACCGTGTTTAAGGTAGTAGTCTCGCCAAAGCGTTTTTCTACAAATTGTTTTTGCGTTTTAAGTACACATTCTGGACACTATTATGAAAACCATTCACCGTCTCCTATCTCAGATATATTGGCAGGCAAAAATTGCACAGATTTACACGCGTTCTTATGGGCAGCAGATAGAAAAATTCACATTTCACTGAATAACTTCGAAACTTTTCTGTCGAATTTTTGATTTTTAAACGCCAAATAAGGAGCATCATTAATGAAGATTGTTTAAAAAAATGAAGCGTTTTGACCGTTTAGTTCCGGAGATACAAAGTTCACAGGTATTAGACATTTTTCTTGAAAGTTTATGTGTTTCTACATTCCTATAAAATATAATAACTAACATTATTAGATTATGCAGCAAAAATTGACGGAAAAGTTTCCTTTTGAACGTGAGTGTGGCGAGACTACGACGTTAAGTTGATCACGTATTTTTTAGATATCCTTTAATCAAAAGCGTAGTTGTAATTTGTAAACAATGTCTATTGTCATAAATGTGTAGCGGTGAATTCGTAGACCATATGTGAATACAAAAAAAAAAAAAAAAACGAAGAGTAGGCTTATTGAGATCGGACGAATATTACAAATTCGAATGTGAACGATAAACTGCTCTAAAACATGTCTCGCAAATTATTCACTTTGTAAATTGAATCGTGTTTTTTTCTCATATATAAAAAATAGAGATTCGTCGAATCTGATATTTGTACAATTTTTAATTTTTTGCTTGCTACTTGATTCACGTGATTCTTTCTCGATTGAAAGCTCCACGAATATGCTCTTAGCTACGGTTTCATTCAAGAAAATGAACGGGAATGGTATTAATTACCTAGAGGGACTCTATTATATATTTTTATAAGATAAAAAAGAAAAAAACAATGAAGAAGATTAACATAAATTCCACTTGCACTGGAGGTCGCAGAGACAATCCAGAGTCTTAGGATATGTATACGAATTAGCCGTCGCCGTCGCCGCTGCTGCAGCCGTTCATATATACATTAAGTATGTATAGTAAAAAAACAGTGCCGAATCAAACGATTGAAGGTACGAATACCGAGCCGATCCTGCAATTATATCATTTAAAGATAGAAGAACAAAAACATGAAACAAATCTTATAATTTGTTGCGATTGCATTTTTACTATTCTCATGCGAAATGTTCACTGTGCGCGAGATCAGCATACATTTTTTGTATTCCGCCGTTTACGATTTGTAATATAAATGTACTGATTGCCCTCTTATCGATATAGGAGTTTTTATGTTTATTTAGACACGTCGAAACGTCAATAAATAAATATTTGTACTTAAATCTTCGAAAGCATTTGGTCAATCACATTAATAATCATTAAAGTTGAAATATTTCTATCAATCCTTAATTCATTGTTAGGGAAAAGTAATGGAAAATTAATTATTTGATAAATTATTTGTAGTCGATGGTTAAAAGGTATTTTTTTATCAATTTTTTTGTCAATTAAACAACGAGAAACAACGATTGGAATTTCATTAGTGGTGAAAAATATTATTTTGTAGTTTGTCAGTGTCGTTTTCTGGCCAATACTTTTCTCATTCTAAAAGAAATCAATTTGTAATGAGCTTCGAAACGAGCTTCTAAGATTGTCCAGCAGATGGCGAATTCGTACAGCACCTACCCTCTTACTCTCTTTCTCGCTTTCTCAGTCTACCATATTCGAGGAAATTTTATAGTGCATTGTGTGAGAATTGACAGAAGGACAGAAGTCAGTCACCCATAGTCGTAAAGTGACGTCGTTCCTCCTTCGACTGTTCATTGGAGTGTATCAATAAATTTGAATTCCATGAACACAATCAGAACCTCAATTCAGTTTTGTTGAATAACTCATTGAGTGGAAAGCAAAGGAAGGACGGATAAACAATCAAAATGATGCATCACAAACTATGTTCCAAATTATGCAGACTGTGTGGAAAGGAAAAACAGAGAGGAACAGATGTGTTCAAAGATAAAGTTAAAGGGGCAGTTTTGTGCTCGATTATTAATAAATATTTTCCAAAAGAGGTAATTTCATATTTCACTCCAAAATCATAGAAACTTCGAATAAGAGAAATGTCCTTGATTCTTTATTTTTCAATTCAGGTTATTAACATAGGAATTGGCGATACTTTCACGAAGTACGTTTGTATGGATTGCGAACAAAAAATCTGTACGTTTGACGAATTTTGTCTGATGGTCGCAAATGTTCAAAAACAACTTGCTGCACCGTCCTTGGAAATTGATTTTGCTGAGGTACACGCCCCTATTAAACGATTCAAACATTTTCCATGATTAAATTCAATTTTCAATCAATTAATCTACCCAACATTTATTTCTACATTATTAGAAATCGAATTTAATTAATTAAAGTCTTTTCGATTTCTTTTTTTTCATAATAACGATGGTTTTATGTTTTGAAATTGACGATGTATTTTATATAATTATTTATTGATGAAATATTTTGAAATATTGGTTATAGCTAGTCTGGTGGAATCGTAAAAAAGTAAAGAAAAAAACAAATGCATTTGAAGGCATTTTTTTTTCAAAGGGTCATGCCAAAATAATTACAACTTTGTTATTTCAACTTTTTATTTTGATTAAATTATCGAACACTTGTTATATTTATGAAAAAATTAACAGATCTTTTTTTTTATTCTAACTAGACATGAGCTCTTAAAATGAAGAATTGAATATATAAAATCGGTTGATCAATATTTAGGACAAATTGTATGTTATTCTACTTTCATTTACAACAACTGTCGTACACTTATTTTTTTAGGACATGCTCTGCCATTTGAAAGAAAACGAGGTCTCGGACAAAAGTGGAGAAGTTTTGAATTCGCGATCAAAGAAACAGCACACTTGTCAATTGTGCGCGAAACGTTTCAGATGTCAAGCACATCTGGAACGACATAAACGTATTCATACGGGACAACGTCCTTTTACTTGTAACGTAAGTACGATTCGAAGCAATAGAGTGGAAATGAAAAAATTAATAGAAAAAAACTTGATTTGTGAGACTCGTGTTACGAGTGGAAAATCGTGTTCTGTACATTATTTAATTATCTTTTTATGTCTCCAGATTTGTACAATGTCGTTTAACCAACAAGAAGTATTGAACAAGCACAAAGAGAGTCATCAGGGAAGAAAAGAATTTCGTTGTGCAAATTGTCATCAATCATTTCGTTTTAAAGTCTCTTTAAAGTCTCATATGATAAATTTTCATATGGATTTGGAAAATTCAACGCTGAACGATATCGATCGTTCTCTGAGTTGTAACGAGTGTGGTAAATTTTTTGCCACTAGGTACAAACTCCAGAGACACTCGAGATGTCACACTGGTGAGAGACCCTATATTTGCAATTATTGTAATCGGACGTTTTCACAAACGGGAAATCTCAAGTTGCACGAAGCTAAGTGCCAACAGAGTCTCGTGATGTCTTGCCAGATGCCAAGGGTCGAGGACACTTCGTGCGGACAAACGAATCTTCAGACTGATCGATCAACGACTCAACTCAACAATCCAAATCTTGATTATGCGGAAAATGAAGATGCCATGAATTCTGCTCCTTCTTGCTCCGCTGTTCCAGCCACTTCCGTCACTCTGGAAACTCAATCAAATCCACTCATTCATTTTCAACCGATGTACATTACCGAGAGCGAGATACAAAAAACTATCAACGAAACTATTAACTCTACGAACGTCGACAACACTTCCAATTCTTTTCTCATTAAATCTTACGAAAATCCCATTTACATCGACAACGAGATTGAAAATATTCTTGATCGTGATCTCACTAATCTTGAAACTAGCAAATTCTCCTCAAGTAACGTTCAGGACAAATTGTCTCTTTGTCTTAAACAACCGGAAACTCCGGAATTGTTGCACAGTCTGCTCTACGACGATTGAATTTATGTCATTATGAATTCCATTACAATCAACAAATAGGTTATTTTTTATTACATCATGTTTTTGACTCCGTTTGGTTTCGTAGATTCAAAATTGTATTTTAGGAAATTATAACATCCAACAATGTGACAATTAGCATAAAATGTAATTATATTCGCTATGATAGCTGTGATTTTTAAAAAGTATTAGAATCTTGATATTCTTATTGTTATCATAAGATAATTACGTTCCCACTCCGTTACTTCAATTTTGTGATCGAACGAAACATTTTTTAAAGAAAAAAAAAAAAACACGCTGAAATAAATAAAATAATTATACCTTCATAAATGCTTAGCCTAACTATCGAAAAAAACTTCGTTACGCTGTTAAGATTTGGAGGAAGTTTTGGGAACGATAAAAAAGCTGGAGGCGTGAATTGTCATTCTCAAGTCTTTACAACTTTATTATTTATATCTATGTTTTGAATTTTTTGTTTTTTAATACCGCAGAATTTTTTATTGCGGTTTCTGAAATCACGTTTGTATTCACCAGTGATTTTGCAGCTTATCATGATGGCATGCAATTGTTGAATATGTTTGTAATACGGTTTTCTTAAATTTTATAAAAGCGTTTAGTGATCTCGTCCTTAACAAAATGTACAACGCTAAATTAACAAAGAAATTAAATGCCGAAAAAGTAAAAAATAATAATAATAACATCACAATTTTATTATTCTTAAAAATAATTTTTTCCCTTATGTGCTTATCGTTTTTCAATTCGTAATCATTTGGACGATCCTTGAAGCATTAGTGTACCATGATCATCGCGGTTTTACCGTTTCTTCAATATAAAAATACCAATATGGCCATTTGGTCTTTACAAAAATCGATAAATTGGCATTTTCAAAAATTTTCAAGTGAGCCTAAATTCGTCACAAAAAAGGAAAGCCGTACAATCATAAACGTTTGAAAGTTTTCACATTCAACGAAACATTGTCACAAGATAAAGTAAAAAAATCTATTTTCGCTCTTTACAATATTCTCCAAGAATATTCACAATACTTCTGCTAATTCCCTGTTTTACGCAAAATAATCATCGAAATTTTGAAACGAAGTCGATTATTTGTATCGATGTGAAGCGAAATTCTAAGATGACGAGTAAAAAAGCTTTGTAAATTCATTAACAAGAAATACGAATAATAAAAATGAAAAAAAATCTGTCGTAATAAATAATATTCGTCCGATAATGTTTATGAAACGTTTTTCGTTCGATCGCTATTCGTTATTCAGCTCGAGATCTGTAACGTTCATTGATATAGCTCGCAATGAATCGTATGAACCTGGTGGACTTTCACGTGTTTTTGGCACGTTCGTAAACGCTGCTGATGACAGCGATCTTTAAATATATAACAAATATTAATAAACGACAATAAAGCTTATGGACGAGGAATTTGAAAATCATATTTGCAGAGAGACATAGTAACGATGCGGTGTCTTTAGGGCGATCAATGAAGAATATTGAGTTGACCGGTGCTGGTCGCGTATATCATTCCTTGGCCAGCTTGAGGAGCCCATCTGATGCAATTCAAACTGACGTAACGACGAGCACTCTCGCTATTGTCTTGTACCAATTCGCGCAAAAGTTTCATACTTCCTTTGCCATCGAAGATCTTACTTTCGCGGCGAAAAATGCGGCTTCTCGACAGCTGATTATTGGCACGTTCCTGAACTCGGTTCTCGTGTTCATAGGCTTCTTCCTGTTCGTCATCGTCTTCCTCATCGTCCTCTTCCTCTTCATCTTCATCTTCCTCTTCCTCATCTTCTTCTTCCTCTTCCTCTTCTTCCTCCTCTTCTGGTTCCTCATTATTTTCAGGTATGCGTCTCGTCTGCCTGTTCAAAAGATCGACTGGCATTCCCAAGCGTACCAATGCTCGTTTGCAAGCGTCCGCAAAATACACGTATTTCGAAGTTATTATTTTTTTATCCTCCAACGTTGGTGGAATCAATTTGAAAATCAAGGCCATCGGGAGCGGTCGAGCTGGCGCGTGAACTCGTCGGGATGCCAAACCAACCAGCAAGTGTTCTCTCGTCGGCGATAATGATAAGGAGACCACTGTCTTGTCAACTTTTGCTGAGTGTAATTTCTCACCCAATGTTTCCCATTGTAAACTGTATACTCCTGAAATGACATTGATTTTTTAAAAATATTTCTTGCTTCCTAGAAATCCTGTGCCTGATAGAGCAATATCCTTCGAGGAGAAAATTAAAACTGAAAAATTACCTTTACCGTTATTATTTTTATGAATATTTTACATTCTGTTTATTAAACATTGCTTAAAATTGAATGTTTTTCCACATTTATATTTCGTAAAAGTAGTTTTTCCGTTATAATTTTCTCTATACATCAAGAAGAATCAAGAAGCTGGATATTATTATTTAATTATTAAAAGCTTTCTACAGGATAAAGAGTTGTTGTAGTATGCTGTTTAAAAAATACATTAAGATGAACTTTCATTTTATTTGTCTTTGTAACTGTGAAAGTTTTTACAAGAACGTAGTGACTTTTTAGCCGGGTGAAACCTTTGACGCTTTTGTTGAGTGAAACCAATAGTTTTGGTGAATTGAATGCCATTCGATAAATATCTTTATTGATAAATTGTACTAACCTAACGTGGTAGGCTCGCCGATATCTTTGGGCGGTAGAAGCGTAGCCAATAACATTCCATCCGACGATATGTCGATACTAGCGTCATTGTGAATCTTGCATTCTCTCACGACAACATTTTCCTCAGCTGTAAACGTCCGAAATTTAATATTAAGTCATATTAATGAAAAAAAAAAATACTCGTCAAAACTGAATAAGTATTGAGTTTAATTTTTTCTCACGATTCGTAACATCTGGTATTTCGGCGTGCTCAAAATCCCAAACTTGAACCCTGTAGCTCTGAATGTCTGTACCGTTGTAGGGCATGCTCGCTGGTACGTAATCTATAAATAATAAAATGGGAAAAGTCGTGATGATGAATTTAACTTTTAACGAAGATGGTATGTTTCAAGATATTATATGGAGAATCTTTTGAAAAAAAAAAAAAAAATACAACAAAATATTAATAACGCCTAATCAAACCGTAAAGAAAAACGAATATTAGATTATTTTTACTGTATTTTTGGAAGCTCGAAAAACAATAAGGGATCGAAAAAACAAAATTGTTTTTCTTTTAGTTCTCGAGATGCGTAACATTTTAAGATTCTGTTTTATTTTTATTTAGGTAAATGAGTTACTATTCATGAGTATTTACCTCTCAGTTCTATTTCGTCACTATCGTTGCCAGGATCTTGACCACCACCTCCACCTCCAGCAGCTACTCTATAAGAACCGTAACCGTGTGGGTCTGGGGGATGTAACAGTCCACGAAATACCATTGGCATCCAATTAGCTCCATGTAAAAGCCTCCGTTGTCGTCGGTAAAGACCCAAATTCTAAAAACCCAAATTCAAATATTTATCTACGTTTTATTACAAGTGTTATTATTGATGTTCTATTATTATTCGAAAGTAAAATTGAAGAGTGAAAAAAAAAGTAATAAATTATGATGAAGTTCTCATGTTTTTGGAATCCAAAATAATTCCTCAATGGCGTTGAGTCAAAAATCTGTATTCAGTGCTAAGAATATGAGGGGAATTAAAAAAATTAAAACACCTGCAAAGAGCAGTTTCATTGCTAATGAAAAGAGTTGTTTTTAACCTGCGCTGCGATGATCTGCGCACGGATTGGATCATTAACTCGTCTCCATCGTTGATTTCCGGGCTGATAGCTATTCGCAGCTGGCGCTGATGTTTCATCGTGACGGTCTCGCACGCTTCGGAACATGAAGTTCGGAACGGTATTCCAATTAACGGGTACGTTGTTGACTTGTACGATTGGTACATTGAATTCGCTTCTCTCACGACTATGAATTCTCATGTTGGTGATAATTGGAGTTTCACGAAGAACACTTTCGGGCGAATGGAATCGTCGGCCATGCTGCGATCCCGTGTCATTGCGACGAAGAGTATTCGGAGTTTCGCGAGAACCACTTTCCAACGAATTCAATTGTCGCCTATGCTGTGCTCCCGGGTTATTCGTACCAGTAGCCTCGAGAAATTCTGACGGTAATCGTCGGCCGAGAAGCGGAGCCTCATTGGCTAGTCCTCGTCGAGTATTTGGCCTCGAACTACTCGAGGTGTTTTCGCTTCTGTTGCTCAGATGCGAAAATATTAGGGACGAGTGTCTACTGCCGAAAATCGAAGTCAACGAGGACGAGCTTCTACGGGATTCTCTGGGCTCACTCTCGTTCTCAGTTCGTGCACGTGCCACCGGGTGACTCGATTCCAATTCCTGTATCGTACTTCTCCATTGACTCAATAGTAACTCCGTCAATTCCCGCGCAAATTTCAATGAAATTGTCATTTCTGCAATATGGTAATCAAATTGTATTCCTAATTTTTCACAATAAAGACTGACAAAGGCCTGCTTATGACAGATGGACGGAGTAGTCTCTGGGTCAAATTGGGTCAAAAACTCGTAGACTAATTAGTGTATGTCTTCTACTATAAAAATGTTACACAAATGTGTCTCTGTTTGTTTTTGTACGAAAAATGTCGATGAAACTAATGCTTTGAACTTACGCTGAAGTTGTTGTTTAGCAATATTGCTATTGGAACCATTCCGCGGTTTGTTCGTGTCAAAGAATCTAGTCAGGTATTGAACGATCCTATGTAGCTCGAATCTGATAACAAAAACAATTCAATTACCATGTTTTTCTCTTCGCCAAGCTTGTGTCCAAGAAAAAAAAACAATATTTAATTTTATTCACCTGGCATAACATCTCATAATTTCTCTGACGTGTCTATCCTTTGAACTATTCGACGAGACGGGTCTACCATTTCCGGATTCCGATGCTGATGCTCTGTTCTGTGCGACCAATTGCTCCAACGTTGTAATCATTGTGTTGAAGCAACCAGGCGGCAATAATACCGGTTCGTCACTGTCGTTTGTAGGAGTCGGCGGTGATTGACCGCTCGAAGCTTCGTTTCCATCGCTGAGAAATAAATAAGAAATAAATATAAATTTGTTTCGACAACTATTTAAAAAAGACAAAATATTTCCAGCATACTCTCTCGTTTTATGAATAAAAGCAAAAGTCTGCATTGATAGAGGTTTTTTATTATCATATTTTGCATTAAATAAATAATAACTGTTAGGAAAGTTAAGAAGGGAACGAACGAAATAAAGTTTAACATACACTTGAGCCCGACGCTTATTTCCGATCCGTTGTCGTGGAAGATCCGAGTCATAAAAATCTTCCGTCGAATCACGTTGATCGCTGGAATTCACAGACTGGCAATTGGAAGCATTCTGATAAGAGCAACTTGCCATTTCTTCATTCGTCCGTGATAATCTTGAGATTTTTGAGGACATAGCAATATCTTCGGGAAAGGAAGAATTCTCATCGAGACTGGGTGAGGTTTCGGAAGTAATTGGACCCGATAAATTCGTGGTAGAGCTATTATCATCTTGGGTTCTAGGCAATGATTTGGAAATGGAATGCGTCAAAATAGGTAACTGAAGATTTGTATCACTGCTGGTAGATGGTTGTGGTGCAATTTTCGAGTAAGTGTGATCGATGCTCGTCAGTAGATGATCGCACATTTGTAATTGCAATTCAATAGAATTTCGCAAGTTTTCACTGGTAGAGTTCTCTTCGGTTAGAGTTTCTTCTCTAGCATCATCATTCGTTTCGATTTTCATCCGTTTGGGCGGACAAGGACCAACATTATCACGCTCGTTCGAGTTTTCAGTATTCGTTGCACCGATCGAAGATTCGCCATCAGTCTCGCTGTTCTCTCTCTTGTAATGGGCCAAAAGTACTTTTTTGTAATTAGTCACAGGTTTTTCGGCAGAATCTTGTTGATTCGGGCTAGTAGAATTGTTCGAAGTCGAAGGTTGATCAATATTGTTAGTGGAAGGGTTGTTTGGTTGACCGTTCGAAGATTCACTGGAAAGATACGAGTTGCAATAACGTTTGCAGAAACGTACAGTCGCTGAGAACAAATTGTGAACGCCTGACGATAGTTTTTCTACTTGTTCCGGTTCTGAACAAGTGTTTGTTTCGGCTGAGGTGGAGGGAAGATCGTTGATCGAAAAGCTGGAACCCGCGGTACTCGTGCTCGGTTGGTTTTCCTCGTGAGAGCGATGCCTTTCGAGTGTGTCTCTCAAGCCACGCAATTCATCTTGAAAATCGGAGCGAGTCCGATCAGTCTCCGGATTGACGACTACTTCGGAGGATTCACAATTTACGTTATCAATATTATCCGTCGGCGGGTTCGAAGATGGAATTAAATTAGCTGTGCCGTTATTTGATTCTGTGGAGCCTGCACTCGTGCTTGGAGGATTTTCCTCGCTCGATGCATGTTCAAAGTTTAACGAACATACTTGATTGTAAAGCTGAGTCCTCAGAGCTGCAGCACGACGTAGACGGAAGATTTCTAGTCTAGCTCTGGTGAGACGATATCTCCAGCTCCTGTAGGAAAACAAAGGATCACGACTGTGCAATATTCTGGGTCGCCGCGGCGTCCATCCTCGAAAGCCAGTTTCGTCCGATCTTTGGTTACTAGCGCGAGTATCACGTGAAGCAGCTTCCTCTAATCCATTCGCAAGACTAAGGATCGATCGATTGGTGGTTGAGTTAAATATTCTGGCCAAACGAGCATGAGCTTTTACGCACATTCTACAACCGCACCTATTGAAACCTTCTCCGGTGAATGAATTTACATGCGACGTTCGATGGTTTCCACCAACATGTGACGATGTCGACGCCGTGCTGGAGGAAGGCTGGCAAAGTCTAGAATCCTCGAGACTTTCGTTCGTTTCAGTTTTGTCGGCAGAGGTTGAAGGCATGCCGGACGAAGAAGACGATGACGTTGTAGCTCTCGCTTCGGGCGCTCGAGATTCTTCTACATTCTCAGCTGCCGCTGCTTTCTTTCGATTTTCTTCCTCGAGCTTTTTCGCTTGATTTTCTCGCAAACTCGAGAACGGAAATAACGGTGGTTGCTCGTAACGCGTTGAATTTACTATTACGGGTGACAGTCGATTGCGATCTGATAGTGAATCTCTTTCGGTTGAATTTTCTTGACGATTTTCGTTTTCCTGTTCCGTATTTCTTGTTGAATCATCATTTAGTGGCTGTCTATTCGGACAATTAGACTCTAATGGAATCCACCGACTTGTCCAGTTCCTTGAGTTTGTCCTCGTACTCGTGCCAGGCTCGGCGTTTGCAACTTCCTCCGTTGAATTGGAATTACTGTTCTCCTCGAGCAACCAGTAACCCGATTGCTCACCGCTCTCTTCGTCTCCGTTGTTATTGATATTGGCGTTATTGTTGTTGTTGCTGTTATTATTATTGCTGTTATTATTATGTGCAATTGAATTCGTTTTATTATTGTCGTTTCTACCGCTGCTGTTGGTTGTGTTTCCGCAATTATTTATTAACGAATCCCTTAACAATTCTAATCGTCTCAATATCGATCGGATATCTCGGTGATCGTCAGTTCTCGGCTCTAAACTTTGGATCAAGTCTTCAAGCATTTCTTCCACTTCTCCGAGCGGTCCATCAACTCTCTGGGAATTTGATGAATTTCCCAGGTTTCCGGAATTCTGTCCATCCACTTCTCCGTCGTCATCCTCCTCCTCGTCCATCGGCCTGTCGTTACCCGCGGCTTGCTCACGTTGCGGTACTCGACTCTCGATATTTTGACTCGATGTTCCAGCTTCTTGTGACTGCCCTTCCGAAACGCTTCTTGCCAAAGCCCTCATTATGAATGTCCAAGCTTTATTGGGATCAGACGAAGAATCAATCGTCTCCCGTGAATCTTCATTTTGATTAATCGCGCTCGCTAAACGACGCGCCCATCGACTACCAGGACTCGGCTGGAAAGCCGACCGAGAGGACACCGTGAAGCCTGAAGTACTTGGTGAACGCTGAGAACCTGAATTCGTCGATTGCTGACGAATTGATTGCTCGAATGACATTTCACCCTCGTCGCTCGACGATGACGTATCACCCCCTGAATGAAAAATTATATTTGCTTTCAAAAATGCGTCCAAACACTGATGAATCATACATTTACGAGCTTGTTTCTCGTTTTAATATTTCCAATATTAATATTTTCTCAAGCATAAATTATTTTTTTATCAATTTTTTGTATATTATTTAAAAAATATTAATAAAATTAAAAACTTCTTTTTATGTACGTTATAATTAATGAACATGCAAGAAAAATTGATATCCAAAGAAAAAAAAAATTGATTTTGCAAAAGTAACAAGAATGTGTACCGGTGAGAACACGACGGTACCAGTGCTCTTCAGCCCTCGGATCGGTATCTATTCGTCCCCACGGTCGTTCGATTATTCTCGTTGGATTTTCATCAGCATCAGCTCCTTCTGAAGATGGTCTGTTCACAGCAGTAGAATCATTGTTACTCGTAGAACTCGTTGTTTCAGGAGTCGAGGTCGTTGGTGGTATTTCTTGAGTTTCATTGAAGTTACGAATGATCGCGGCCGTTTGTTGTTCTTCGCGAAGCCTTGCGCCGTAATCACGTTTTATCATGCGAGCACGATCGACCAAAGCAGCCGCAAGATTGTCGATTCTGGTGTTGAGTGTCAGGGCATCCAGAAGAGTCCAGGGTGCTCGTGATCGTCGGGCCGATTTTTCGAGCCTAGATTGATGAATTCGCCTGTACGCACCAACAGCCTCGCGAAGTTGTTCAAGGGTAAACTTTTGCTCGGTGCCTTCAAGTCCGTGAAAGGAAGTCGAGGCATCGTTGGACGTCGAGGCTGTTGAAGGCATCGAAGCTGTGCCCGAACTTGAAGCTGTCGCTACCGAGTTCGAGCTGGAAGAAGACGAAGGAAACGGCGGTGGTTGAGGAACCGGAAGACCACGAATGGTAACTCCAGGTGGATAAGGAGGAGGATCATGGTTGAAATTACGTGGCCAAATAGCCGCAAACGCATTCGGCGCTGGTACTTGACTGGAAGCTCGCGGTACTGGTTCTACATTAGTGGAATTATTTGATGTTGCTGCCATAGGACTGGCCCCCGGATTTTCTGGTTGCTCAGAAGTCGCTAGAGCTGCTGGTGGAGTTTGTTCGCAAGAAGTTCCATTTTCTACGTTCGGCGCCAATTCCAACCTCGGTAGTTCTCCTTCGCTAGATGATTCGATTCGCATCGGTGACGATGGTACACTGTGACGACCTTCCTCTCCTCTTACAACACCATTCGCAGCCTCCCTTTCGTACGAAGCTGCATGCGTGTTTCGTCGCATTTGAATCGTTACGCTTCCACTCTGCGGAATCGCCAATGGTACGGTACGTGCTGATTGCTCGGATCCCAAGTTTCTGTAATGAACCGAAAAATTATTTCGCGTCATTTAACCAAGAATAATGCAAAAGGTAAATGGCCTTTTTACGCAGTTACTTTGTCGGAAATACCTGTGGCAAACTATTTCGTCTGTAAACGAATTTAATTCAAATTATTTGTGAGTTGCATTTTAATTGTGCAGTTAGAAGAAGTTTATCTTTAAAAAAATATATTGAAAGTCTCACTTTCACGTTTTATCAAAACTTTTCTTCGTTTTGTAGTCTTTTTGCTATCAAATCCGAACGAAATGTGACATTATTATGGACCATTCTCTTCGTTATGAAAAAACGAATAGAACGGTATATAATGAAACCTTTTTATCGCTTGCTATGAACGTTTTATGCTAAACACAAGATTGGGGTTGTTTTCGACGTTGTTGTAAGGTTTCGGTTCGGAAAAATGTATTATGAGTGAAAAATAATGATTTTATCATTTGTCACCTGAAGCTGGAACGTTGCCCATACTCATCGTCCCTATTTTCATTGGCAGGGGGACGATTGTTATCCCAATAGTATCGTAGCATGCGTACGCTCATAATTGATGGTACAATTTCCAATGGATAATTAACGTCCGATCCATTCCGATTATTTGTATGCGCACCACGTCTGATTGCATTTCTCTGTTGTTCCAAATTCGAATTGTGCTGTTGGGGATCGTTCTGCGGAAGTTCTCTGACTATTCCACGACTCATACCCGGTTGTAGACGTTGCAAATTTTGTAACGGAGGCCTGTGCCGAAAAAACCTCATAATGCCCGAGAATATTGACACCATTTTGGATATTGTCGTACGCTAATATTTTACTCACCGTAATAATGAAGATCCCTGCGTCTCGCGAGGCCCACGATCCCACTGCGTTTGCGGATTCTTCGGTATATTTCCAATACCTGTTATTAACTTTTTTCCTTCTTTGTCAAAAGCCACGTATCTAGAAATAAATGAATTTCATATCGTTAATAAATATTATGTTTGAAACTTCATTTTTCAGTTACTGTTCACTTTCGAAATAATTCTTTGTATGGACTTTTTCAAGCATGCAGACTTGTGCTTTCTAGTATTCTTCTTGAGATTCAATTTTGTGCAAAAGTTTATTATAATAAGAAGAGTAGAAATTCAATAAAAACAAAAGTTCGCGATAACGATTTCGGTTTTTTGATAATCAAATTTTCAAAGTGATGTGGACAATGCAGTAGAAAAAAATGAGTTTTTCAACGGACCTCACTTTTTCCTTTTCATTTCTCGTCGTGATAACAGCAAACGGCTCCGGTTCACTCCAATCCCAAAAATGTATTTCATTGTAAGTTGCGATGACTAGTAATCGTTCGGTTGGATGAAACGCAAGGGAAGCTATGACGGTTTCACTCTCAGCGTTCCAGATTTCGCTTCCACCCTGTAATAACAAAAAATCGTCTAAGATGTTAACCACTTTTCCTGTTTTTTTTTTTTAAAGAAATTTTGAAAACATAGTTAAAAATCTTGAAATCTGATGCTAAACAGAGTCAGTTTCATTGATTTTTTACTAACACTGAGATCCCAGACTCGAACTTGTCCACCTAAACAACCAGAAGCAAGGATGTCATTGGACCATGGATGGAAAGCAATGCACCAAGGCGTTCGAGGATGTCCCGAAAGTGTTTTGATGTTTTTACCCGTTGTGTAATCCGTCACGTAAATAAAATGATTCCCATGGGTCGAAGCAACTTTCGTACTAAATCAACCAAACAATGAAAGACATTTTTATTCAATTTATTTATTCCTATTGATCGACACTAGACCGTTGTTCAGACTTTCAATTTTAGAGTAACATCAAGAATCAATTCCTCATTTTTACGTATTAATTATGCAATCAAGTTTGTAGTTTTTTTTGCCTACAATTACGAGCTGTTTCATTTTTAATTCAAGTTCCACAAAAAATTGCATCGTTTCAATTTAGATTTTCTACAATAGTTCACACACGTAATTTAACAAACTGTAATTTCCATAAACGTTATGTTTTTATATTTTTATATTTACCAACCATCAAAAAGTGTCATACTAACCCATCGGGACTGAAAACCATTAAAAACGTGGCTCTGGGCACACCCGGCAGCTGGCATTTCTAAAAAAGAGAATTAACAATTATTTATTTTCTATAATATTTCGAAGGAGCACGAAAATGCAGATTTTCTTCTTGATTCCACTTTATTCAAACTCTTATCTGTATAATAACAACAAAAAATGGACTTCTGATCAAAACAGATCTTTCTCTTGATGGTAATAAGAAAAATCCTAATAAGATTTGACAGTTAACTATATTTAATTAATGAATTTGAAATATAATTCTATATTAAGTCCATTTACATTAAATTAATTACTGTTAATTATATTTAGAATGTCATTTTGCGCATGGAATACAGAAAATTTAACACAATGTTTTCAACTAGTGCAAAGTAGATATCTTACATTGAATCTTCGAAAATGAAACAATGTTTATCTTAGAAATGATGTAGTGAATGTTCATGAAATTCTAACATGGTTTGAAAAACGTTGGAAACTATACGTTATAAAAATGCTGTTTGCTTAACTCACCAGTTCTTTGTGATTTTTGATTATGAGATTAGTTTCAGCAACAGGTTCCAAGTCTTTGGTACTGGCCTTTGTTGTGACGCCGATACCGAAATTTCTGTACATCAAGTTACGAGTGATATTTTTTGGTTTAGCATCTTGGGTGTCGATTCTGTCTTTCTTTTTGTTTTTTGGCACATCCGCCGATGGGTCTCTCCCATTTTCCTAAATAGAACATAAATGGACAATTATTCTGAAGTTGCTGTAAAAAAGTGGATTTTGTTGTCGAAAAAACATTGGAATCTGGACAACCGGAAACATTGTCTGCACAATGAATTTGAAAAATAAAGTTTCCAATGTTCCAAGTTCCCAATATCTTTAGGGAAAAAAAAAAAAAAAAACAGACAAAAGTTGTTGAGAAAATGACAAGGAGAAACACAAGAAAAAAAACCTGAAGGTTAAATCGAATAGGAATATGGATAGTTGGTGTTGACAAACTGAGTCAAAAATGGGGATTGATAAGGAATTTTCGATTAAACCGGAAGATTGGCATGAGAGGAAGGGGCGAAAAAGGGGGGAGGAGGCACAAGTTAGCGTAAAACGATCGATTGCATGAAAATGTCGTGAACGAGAGAATGCGTCATACATTCCAGTACCGCAATTCTCGAAAGCATCGTATCGTTTTCGCGGTCTCGTAGTCTCGTCGGCATGTAAAACGGGATGACAAAAAAAGAGGAGTAGCAAAAGTAGACAAACAATTACCTCCATTTCGAACGAACGTTAAAGATCGCGAGCCCCTCGTCACGCATTGAAACTTTAAAAACACTTTGTCTCGTCTTTGAACGAGATTTATTTGATATATTTCGCAATTCCGGGAGCACTCGACATTGCACAAATAAAACTGAAATTCAAGTCCCTCGTACACGATGAAGCGAGCACTGGAACGATAGACAAAGTGGAACAAAAAGTTTTTTTTTTCCCTCGTTTTTCCCTAATATACACTCTTTTCTGATACCCGGTTCGCTAAGATATTTCGGAGCAACGATATTGTTCGTTACCACTAACCACTGCCCTGCTGATCTTTTTCTCTCGACAGGCTCAACTCTTGCACAGTTGTGCGAGATCCGAAGTAACTTCAAAATTATGTTTTAGCGACTGACAGTTCGCTAGGTTTAGCTCTGGAGTCTGAAGAGCTTCCGAAAGATGGGGCTAGAGGCACGTTTCACGTTTCGGGAGACGCGACAAAACCGCCGACTGGTGCTGCTGCCATTACAGGTTGGTAGGAAATAAGTGAAACTTCGTTCGCATTTTGTTCGAGCGATGTTCAACAACAATCGATCGAATTCAATGTAAAGAAACTTTGCTGAAAGGAAGCCGCGTTTTTTGTTACAATGTAAAAAGTAAGTTGCACATTTTTGGTAAAACTTCTCGACGAAATAAGGGGCGATTAGATAAAAATCTGCACAGTGTGCTCGGGAAGACAGGAGGAGAATAAAGGGCAACGGGAAAAAATGGCGGACGAGATAAAACGCTAGATTGAGGATAAGCGGCCGGGGAAAAGCTCTTTGCTGTTTATCACTATTGAAAATTAAAAGGAATAGTTAAAGTACGTGAAGCAGCATAACTCGCAAGTACCTTTCACAAAACAAGGGTTATGTGGCAGGGCTATCGCGAAGTGGGCTCATCGTGAAGCATCGAGATGAGCGCAGGCAGCAGGGTCACTGGCGAACAGAAGAATCAAACCCTTTTGTTTTCCACCCCTTGGGAAAGGGGGCGAGTTGGGGACTGCGCGAGCAGCAGGGCGGGGGGGGGGCGAAGAGAAGGAGTCGCGAGTATTACCCACGGGGGGCGCATGCAAACGCTCTTTTGTTCTTTCGAGCACGACGAACCTGGTACTTGGTGTGAAGCCTGAAACCATTCGAGAGAAAAAAGAAAAGCATGACGAGAACCGGCGTCTTTTTAATAATTTTGCGATGATCAAAGAGACTTTCGTAGATCTCTCGGCAAAAAATACACACTTGTAAATTGTCAATGTTTGTATATATCTATTTCATGAGAATTCTTAAGCATAGTGATATAAAGTTTGACCTCAGAGGTCAAAGAGAGATGCCAGTTTTCTTCGAAACACTTTTGTCATTGTTATTTAGGCCCCAATTCGTTTACGTGCGCAAAGGTGACACGCGGTAGTGTAGTTCAGCAGTGCGATACAAAAATTGTCTAATTATTTTAAAAAACAACAACAAATTGATCAGGAATTTTAGAAAATTCGAAGAATTAATATGCATTGAAAAAAAAAACATCGATGGGACGTTTACAACGTTCTCTAATAAGGATGTTCTAGATGCGTATCAAAAATTCTACCAAAACCAAATTAATGAAATTTTGACAGATTATTTGTACAATTATTTGGAGGCTTTTGAAACAATTTCAAGGTTTCCACTAAACCGTTAAAGAGTCATAACCATGCTAACTTTCGACATATTTACACGTGGTCAAATGGGAAAATTGTTTTCAGCTGCAACAGTCAAAATACATCGAAAAAATGTTACGATTTTTCTTTAAATTTATACATGTTCAGATTAAATATAGGGGAATGAATTCATGATTGAATATTCGACGTTTACTCAATAATAAATGAGGAAATAAAGTTTTAAAAAACTTGTTTATAATATTGAAATTTGAGGCTTAATTTTTATTTCGAATAATTATGACAACAAAAATATTGTGTTTTATTTTTATTTTTGCTTTTACTATAGTCGAGACGAAATTAAAATTCAAGCAACGTTTTGAGGAATATTTTCAAAAAGTCAATCTCATAGTGATACAATCTCAAGTGCTTCGGAAGTGAGTAGAGAGATTGTAGATTTTTATCAAGCAAAATACACGCAGCTGCGGCGAAATTCGTTCGCAGGAAGAGGAAAAAAATAACGATGCGACATTTCCGCGACTGCGCTCAGCTCTGTTTTCGCGGGTATACGCAAACCCTTGTTCGTTCACGACCTCTACTCGACTTGTTTTATTTTCTTTTTTAATCCTCGTTTATGTTGTACATCCACGTGCACAAGAGCAAAATGAATAGTACGGAGAATTTTGTAACCTGATGTTGGATTCAGGTTATAAAAACAACCTCTATTTATAATGTACTTTTTATAATGACTTGCTGGATCAACAAAAGATTTTGTGATAATTCGAAACAAAATATTTGACGTATTCAATTATTTTTCTTCATAAATTTATTTATATTCAATTATTCATCAATTTTTTTAATAAAAAAAATCCAATATTACACATTTTTAATCATACGAATTTATTACGAATAATAAATAATAACAATAAATAAATGAATAATTAATAATAATCATTTATTACGAATTTATTCAATTACAAGCTTATGTTACAATTTTAATGAAATCGTAATAAAAAAAATATGATAAATTAATAACAGAAAATGTCGAGCGAGTAAAAACTGTCGAAACAACAAATAAACAGTGAAAACTGTTGGGAATTTATATATTTTCTGACCTCTGTGCGTCAAAATCACGTGATTATATAAAAAAAGGAATAAATCTGTGAATAAATCGACCTCATGAATTAGCGAAACGTGCTCGTTTCGCTTTTTTATTTCGATTTATAAAAATGGGTTGAAGTTGATTCGCTTTGCGTAGATGGCTCAAGCGTCGTTCTCTCGTAGTTTCTTCCTCAGTCGTTCGGTTGAGAAGCAAAGGGCCGCTTATCATCATAATGACAGCTCCTAAAGGTGCGAGAAAAATAATAGAGACGACAGATATTCTCATGACATCGAGAGCAAGTTCAATTTTCACAGGATCTTTTTCCAACTTTGCATGTTCGTAGGTCATCGGAGCTAACGCTGCCTGCAACAAAATTTTATCCTATCAAAACAAAACCAAAAAGCACGATGATTTCCACCTTATTCTGCTTTACGAAAATCATCACAAAATACGACGATTTGTATTTTATGTCAAAAATAATAATTAATAATCATAAAAAGTTACTTGTAAAGTTCCTTTCGACAACCAAGCAAGCGCCACGAAAATTCTTTCTTTCGTATTGAAATTTGTTCGATAAGTTGACAAAATGCTAACGATACTTCGTGCCTAATAATTAATAAATGGATGAAATTGAATGTGTTAAACTTTTTCATATATTTTTAATAATTTTTCTTCATCGCAATGCTTATTATTATTGATATTATTGTTATTGTTAGTGTGGTCAATAATTAACTTTGTCATAAATATGATAATTTAATAATTATTACCATTAAGCCAATGAGAATACAAGCAACATATAAACCAAGTTTCTTCCAAGACCAATTGCTAAAATCAATATCAGCACCAATAACCCCGACGAGAACCGGTTGCATAAAGTGCCACACGAAGAAAACTACTTTTCTCATAGACGTAACCTACCCATGAAAAATGAGTGAGAAAAATAATAAATAAGTGAGAATGAGAGAGAGAGGGAATGTTGAAAAAAAAAGAAAAAAAAAAAAAACATACACATTTGTGCAATAAATTTATTAATGTGTGAGACTAACATCGAAGTTTACGTCGATCAAACGCCATCCCGTTGTCGCAATAAATGCCATCACAATCGTAGCGAGATACCCACCTCCTGTAATTGCAATGGTCGATGCTGCTGCTGTGCACATAAGAGCACCTAAAATCAAACTCCCCAAACGGTACCATGAAACGTATTTCTGCAAAAAAGTTTGTTTTTTGAAAATAGAATATTTATTTACAAACGAGACTGAGAGGTTACTTAAGAATTATTCAAGAAAATATTGAATTGTCACTGATTTTAATGAACTTTTTATGATCTTTGTGTTGTTAAGAAAAAGTCTGTTGGCGATGGTCGAAGTACTCTGTATTTTTAATCAACATGTGTTAAAATTTTGAAAAAATGTATTATCGACCAAATTCCTGTATCGCCTGTACCAAAATTTTACGTATTTCACTTTTATTTAAAAACTAATAATTTCATGTATTTGCAATTGTTTTATTGAAAAATGCAAAATTGTGTTTGCTGTCAAAACGATTTGGGAAAACAAAAAACGATGAAACTGGTCGCGCGATACAGAACAGGGTTTCGATTCAGTGTTGAACAAAGGAAAAAAACAGTGGAATGGAACAGTGGCTTGAAATTACAGTCCTCATTGTATTTGCGCAATGTTAAATTCGTTCTCTTTACGAAATATTAATAGAGTATAAAACCGTAAAGTGCACAAAAAAAAGTTGTTTTTGTTTCGTTCAAAATATACAGCGTTCAAATACCGCAGCACGATGGGGAAAGAAAACGAAGACAAAGCCGAGTAAACTTCCACCGATGATGCCGAGCAGAATGTCACGAAGTCCACCAGGTATGTAAGTCCACCATTCGGTCCTCGTCGCATCTGCACCATTTATAGACGTAATTAACTTCATTTTTTATTCATCGGGAATAAATACTAGAGTCCCCTTTTGTTTCATAGGCTTCGACCAAATAGAAATCGGCCAAAACATAAATTAGTGTATTCTTTTCGTAGAGGGCCGTACTTTTTCGGCTCATACGCAGAGTCCACTACAATCATTCACAGATTAGACTCGATTCGAAAAAAAAAAAAAAAAACGGTTCGAACACCAATAATTCATTCCCTTGTTAAAAAAGAATCGAAAAATTTGTCTTAAATGCGTAAATTCGAAGAATTTCGAATATACACAGTCGTCAGCTGCACTGTCAAAAACTGTTTTAAAGAAAAATTGCAATGATTGTTTTCATATAATGAAAACAATGAAAATACTCATTAACTGCATATCGAGTTAAGTCAAAATGTCCCGAGACGTATAACCTACAAAACGAGGCCTTGCTTTAAAAACGCAATAAACACTATCGATGAAAACATAACCTCTTGAAAATTACGAGTACGAAAAATGTTCTGCTAATCACATTTCTTTAAATTTCATGATAAATATTTTAGTTAAACTTTCAATTACTCCCTCGTTTTAGCTTATTATTTTGATTATGATTTTTTTTTAATTGGATTGTACGTCGAAGGTCATTCACATGAAATAACGTATGAATTGAGAGATTATCAGAGTCTTTGGTAAAACTATTTTTCCAGTAAAATGAGTTATATTTGTACTTCGTCGTGCGAAAAAATCTGTTGTTCGTAAAGTGTTTGAGTTGGTGAAAGAAAAAACTTAATCATTGAAAATAACTTAAAGAAGGATTTTAAAAGCCGTTATTTGATCTATTTTCTCCGGGAGTGAACTGTTTTCTTATAAAAAGGAAACAACGAGAAATAAACTTGAGAGTGTAAGACGATTTATTGTTACCAACGCTAAATACGATCGAGAAGCAAATCGAGTAGAGCGAGACGATGTGCACATCGTCTATCGATGTCGCTGTACACAGAAGAGTTGCCATACCCTTGTCCTCGCCATATCCTCTGTCGGCCAAGGCCAACATGCAGTTGACCGTGACTACCGGCGACATGCATGCAATGATACTTCTGCACAAAAAATATACCACGTGACTCATCTTATTTAATATTTCAGCTGTTATTTTAAGTTGATCTTCTTCTGGCTTTAAAAACTGGGAAAAATAAGAAAATAACAACAACAAAACTTCGAGACAAAAAAAAACGATACAAAACGAAACGATACGATTCGTATTTTTGTAGAAACTAAAAGAATTATTCAAATAGTCTGCCAATGGTTATTTAGAAAAAATAAAGTTGAAAATTGACAGATAGTGAAGAATTGACTTACCCGGTAAGAAAACCCCAGTCCCAGGGGTAATTGAGAATGTAATGGGAACAAAAAGCAATAGTGAGCATCTCAATAGTACATGGGAGCAGAGCCAGGGTGAGTATGAAGAAAGGATAACGTATAATGGGAGTGGTGGTCAATTGAAGTCCAGCTCGGAGGGTCACAAAGGTCAAACAAAAAGTGCGTATCTTAACAATCGGTAAACGACCAATTTTATCTTGTATGTCGTACATTCCGGTATTTCGTAAAATCATACCGGCCAATAACATTCCAAAGACCGGTGGCAATTGTAAGTATGGTATGTAGGCAAGAGTCCAGCCTAATAAACACGAAATGTGGTAAATTGGTAGAAAAAAAAAAGTCTGCAATAAGCTGACGTCGTACAGTTTAAAAGAGGTTCCAAGTAATTTTAAAATGCATGGAAAAAGAATGAGCTGAATGCTCGTTGAATTTGATAGAAAAAGATCCGTTTTTTTCGATGAAAATTCGGTTAATAATTCTGTATAAGGGTTTGAAAATGTTTTTTACTACCAAGAATGTATGCCGCAATAACGAGGAAATAAAAACCATAGCCGGCGCCACCAACGAGCATTTCTTCACCAATGAAAAAATAAAGAGTTGCCCATGCGATTGCGACTAGTACGAAACACGTTACGAGCCAAAAGATCGTAGACCACGTGACAATTCCACTGATACAGCCAGAGACTGGCTCGTTTACTGATATATCACGTAACTTGGTGTTGCAACAGGTCGTTCCGCCGCAACAACCCGTTTCTTCCTTTTCCTCCTCCTCATCCTCCTCATCCTCTTCAACAGAGTTCGCATTCACGTTGTTCGAATCCTCATCATTTATTGCCTCCTGTCTCGCTTCACTGTCCTCTTGCGATCTGATTGTCGACCAATTATTTTTCGTCTTACTTACAACTCCCTCCTTCTTATTCAATATAACCTCAATCGTCTTGCCATCGTACGACTCGATTTATTCATTATTTATTTTTCTTTCATTATTCTTTACCATCACCTAAGTGGCTAGATTTTATTTTGATATTTAGAATTTGGTACGAACACGAACGCTCCTCACTTTCCGGGTTGACCGAAAATTTTTGGCATGTGAAACATTTTTGCTCCTCCCTTCGATTTGTTTCACTTTACTGCCGAGTTGGAGGACAATTGAAAGTCAATGAACGAATAATCGATCCGAAAACAACTTCAGACTCATTTTCTTCGATGATTTGGTTATGATTGTATTGGGGATATCGGGAATTTTTGTTTAAATCTCAATTATATCTGATCGACCAAATGATATCGTTGGGATAAATACATAACAGAGTTTATTCGATTGATATTGTATTGCATTGAACATTAATTTGTTTGGGTTGCACACTGCAGTTTCGTTGGATCCCCTCAACAACTTGTGTTCCAGTATTCACAAATAATTAAGTCTTATCTCAAAAATTTTGTTGCACTTTTCCAACTAAATGTTTTGATTGGAGGAGACAAAGTTCCTTCCTTAAAAAAAATTTGTCAATGTACGCCTTTGTGAAAAATACTCACGAACTGTTATTATCAATTCGTGTCAGTAACAGGTCTCGTCGTTAAAAGATGTCGCGTCCCTCGCGTCGTGTCTTTGACATCGAGGGATACGGACAAAGGAAAAAAAAGTGCGTGATAGAATAGTTGCAGTGTTGCACGCGTTGCTGTTTGTGCTGAAAAGAAAAAGCCGCGAAAGGGCGAAAAATATCGATTGCGAGAGTATATTTTGCCACAACGGCGACGACGACAACGACGGCGAGGGTCTAATCGAGGCTTGCTTCGCGGTAGAAACTGCGGTGAGTTGTACGCTTTTCTTTTTCCATTTTTTTGTAAACCGGGAGACTGTTTAGATACATCCATATCGTGTTTTTCGTCATTTTCTCCTTTATATATATCTCTCTCTCTCTCTCTTTCTCGTTCTTTCGATACATATCTTTCGTTGCGTCGACGTCGTCGTCGACGCTCTCCGCTAGTTTATTCCTCTTTTTCTCTCTCGGGCAATCTCTTGGCGCGCGCGCGCGCTCACCCCATCTATCGTCCTATCGTGCATCCCTCGCGCGAGGCATGATTGGGGGACGGGGAACTAGGCAGTTGGCGCATGGCGTTCGTCGACGCCACCAGGCGCCACCACGCTACAATTTTTTTTCTACACACTAGCCTTTTTTCCTATGCTCTACAACCTAGAACATTTCAGTCTCCGAGCGTTACTCTACGCGAGTGTGTGTCTCGTACAATCGTCAAGAAAATAATGAAATTTGCCGAAAACTATCACTGCAGTTGAAGAAAGAAAAAACATTTTTTCATTTTCAATGATATATTGACAAAAAGATTAGTGTCGCGATTGTTCGCGTTACGTGACGATTTATCTTTATTATCAAATAATATATTTAAAGCGATGTGTTATTCGCGGTTACACCGCGAATACTCTACCGGCGTTGATGACGTTTTTCTGGAATAATATTTTCAAATAATAGAATAACAAGGCTATGCCAGGAACAAGGGGACGTAGAGCGGCCGAAGGAACACTGTGTGTTCACATCGAGAACTGCTGTACAAGGTAAAAACATATAAAGCTATTTTATAGAATCACTCGAAATTTGAACACGAGAAAAACTTTAAACAAACGTTATTCACAATTTTTCTTGTTTTTCGTGCACCACGCATTCGCAATTATTTTCTTCAAAAGATTTGCTAAATAAAAGCAGCAATTTGTACAAGCAGTTAGTCCAATTCTTGGACGAGGAATTTTCGTTTATTTTCCAAAACGTGTTGCTGATGACGTACGATAATTGCTATGGACATTTTTTCGATTTTCGAACCAAAAACTTTTCGGTGATTTTCTCGATAACCGTTGCTGAAAAACATGGCTATTTTTTTAAGTTTTGCTCTCGATTCTCGTGTGGGTAATTGACGTTTCATTTTTCCAACAGCGTTGCGTTATAAATACACCAATTTTTGTACCGTCTTTTACGATTATATTGCACGTTACAACAACAATCGATCGGACGTGCAGAAAAGTGGCCATTTTGGTTGATTGTACACTTATATGTATACATACAAGTCTACACTAACTCACGCGGCAGACAGACGTGCGGAATAATTCATTTGGTGAACATGCGTCTGTCGGCGTAGAACGTTGCGTTTGTTTTGTCTCTTTTTTATTATCATTATCGCACGTACTTGTCATACCTCGTAATTATTTTCATTCTTGTCAATAAATACAGATATTTATGTTTAAATATATAAATGTGTACAGCTACATGGTATTATAGGTTGCGAGTGTAAAAAAATTGCTGGACGCAATACGAATTCTAATTCTTTCAATCAAAACATTTATTTCGATACATACAACAAAATGTTTATCAACACAAATAAATGACATCAGGTGCTGCGAAATAAATCATTTTGTTACAGTAATTCAGTTTGAGGAACTATTTTTTTCCTTCGTGTAGAACTACCGCGTGAGTCAAATTGATTTTAATTAGACCAATGAACTCTTCGAAAGATTTTGGGTCGTTGAACAAAGTGTAAGTTTTATTTCACGTCGTGCAAATTATTTTTTCTTTGCAATCAAATTAATGGCCATCCATATTTATCATCGTATATTAAATATGTCAATATCTTAAAATAATTAAAACCGTCAGAAAATGTTTCTAGTTTAATTATCTCGAATTTGTAGTATTGTTATATAGTCAATAATATATGCACATTTGAAAATGAATGATTAAAAATATCGTGACGAGCAGGTATACAGCGAGGAAAATATTTAAAATAAAAATGAATAAAAATAATTGAAAATTCAATGACTTTTTTAAATGACCCTTGTAGTCGCCTTTGTGGTCTTTACATAGTTACACCGTTTCTTCTTTTTACAGTTTTTTTAATCATGTTTAAACTGCAGTTTGACCAAAAAATTCCAGGTTTTTTGATTATACATTGTCCCTGGACAAATTATAAACGTAAAAAAGGAATAGAAAGTCATAATTTGTTAATTGCACAAATGCCACGTAGAAATAAATAGTCGAATGAGTACTTTTTTTTATCTTTTTTTCTAAATTTTTTTTTTCTACTGAATTATTCTGAACATGAAATAAAATTTCACAAAGTTTAACTAAAAAATTTCTTACGGTGGTGGACAATATAAAGAAACAATGAATTTCGAATCGTGACTCAAATCTATGGCTCGAGGGGTGAATTTTTGAAATAATTTAGAAAAACGTAAAAAGCTTAGCGAACGGTAAAACATTTACTGTTTTTGATATAATGGTTTGAGAAAAAGTCGATTGAAAAAGACAAAAAAAATGGAACGAACCAATGATTTTTTTAAACTCATTTAGACTGAATAAATTTTGATAATTTGCCAATGTGGGCTCGAAAAAAGAAGTGAAAGTATTGGTCGTGAGGTTTCCGCGATAAAATATGATGAACATGAACTTGGGGAGGAAATATTTCCATCGAAGAATATTAAAGATCGTGCTAATAATCGAAAAAGAACTTATGCGAAAGGGGAAAAAATTCTCATCCCCGCTTTCTTTGTGAGCTCGATGCATATACTTTTATCGTGGATTGGATGAACCCTCGGAGATTCGCAAACGGAAGTTCTCGCGCCGTCAGAACGTTTTATGAAATTTCTATAGGCAAATTCGTAAACCAATATACAGGGTGTCCTTGGAATTTAAACCGATTATTTCGGTTATATATTCGAAAGGAATAAAAAGGATTTTAAAAAAGTACAGAGTTTCTTGATTTTCCAAATTATTCAAATTTTCATGAACTTTTAATTTTTAGATCTCACCGGAACAAGTTTTTCTTTTAAAAATATAAACTTTTGAATCGCACATAAAAATTTCCTACGAAATAGACAATTTAATATTCTAGGAAAAAGAAAAGATTGAAAGAATTTTGTTACAAAATATCAAGTTGCTATTTATTTGATGTTCTTTTTTTTTTTTTTTTTCGAATGAAGTCTCGGGTTTTTTTTTGTTCACTAACTCATTTTACGTTCTTGAAGTTTCCAAGTTTTTATCCCGCACACCCTTTATATATTATATTTATATAGACGCCGGAGGTTTGAAGTGAAAGAGGAAAAGGAAAAAGAGGGTTGTGGGTGTGCGAGGTATAAATGCGAGAGTCCGAGAAGAGGGTTGCTTATGCGCGTTTTCGAGGGTATAGGAAGCTACGAGGGTGAGGGATGGGAGTTGAGGGTTTGGCGGTAAACCGGGAGAAAAAATCTAGCTGGACTTTCACTTGATTTTATTTTCAATATTTTTCGCCAGAACTGTCGACTGACTGCACCGAAATCATTTTTATTCCATTTTTCAACATCCTATGAGAAAATAGTCGACTAAATTTTTTACTGATAGAATTTTCAGATTTTCTCGAGAGGATTATTTTTCTTATTATGGAGTAAAAAAATGTCGGAAATTAGTAATCAAATAATTATGTACCTGATTATAAGTTTGTTTTTTTCGTCATTGCTTCAAAAATGCATTCGATAAATATTCAAAAGTCAGTTCCATTTAATGAACGTTGATAATATCTTTTTTTAGTTAATAAAAAAATCGATGAGTTTGTGAATCTATCGAATTTATCTATTTATCGAGAAATCACGAATTTCTCAATTCCTGAAAAACTGAAACCATTTTGATGCTGTAAAGTGACACTAAAAATATAAATTTCCATGGAAATTAAAATTCTAGGTAAAAAAAAAATAATAAAAGTATGCAAAATATAAATTTTTATGAAAATTTGCATTCTCCATTGTAAGAATTGCCCAAAATTCAAGGTCGTTCTCCATTTTTGTATTCTCGAACGATTATTTGTTCGTTTTAATCCTCTCTTTGTCGTTAAATTCTGTAAAAATATGGATTGCCACATTGTGTACGAATAAAAGATCAATTATAATTAATATATTTCCATAGAGGTACACAGCCATGGAAACACACTCGTACGAACATATATTTAATATGTAAGTATTCGTGAAGAATACATATAGAGAAAATCTACGTCTATTTTAGTTTGCGAAACGGTGCATTGAGTAGATATATATATATATACGTAGAGTGGATTTAAGGTTATTGAACTTACTCATTGATCGTCTGCTGACTGTTGCCGTTACTACTTCCCACTATAGCATATTGGGGCAAAGCGCTGTGCTTGGTGAAAATGCACTCTCGGATGCTGTACGTCGAGGATCGATCTCTTCGAGCTCTCATAAAAAAATTTTATGTACGCACGATTCTACATTTTAATTTCATAATTAAAAAGAATCAACTGATTAGGTTTGCGCCACAAAAGATAAGAGAAGCAGGGTTCAAAGAAAAACTTGAAAGTGATCGTATTCGATTTCAAACAGAATGAAGAAAAAAAAAAAGAAAAAAAAACTTCTTTAACTATAAAACTATTTTGTTTGAAAGCTTCTTTAAGGATTCGATTTGAAATCCATTTTTAATGTGTAAGATTTTTTTCATTGGATATTTTTGAAAATAATTCGAGTTGAGAGTTCCCTGAAGTTTATTGAATGAAAAAATGTGTGACAACCATTTTCTACACGGTAGGAGTAAGATTTTGTGGATTTACTTGATCTAAGATTATTTCACTCTTCAATGGGGAATAAGAAACAAACAAAAAATAAAAAAATCGAAATAAAAAATCAATCAATATTTCCAGAGATACATGAAGAATAATTCGTGTCGAAAATTGCATTGAAAAAATCGATATAAAAACGTTGTTTCCCTTTTTGAAGTATAAATCCTGAATGAATGGTCATAAAAAATGGATAAGCTTATAAGCTGCTAAACAGAACGTCACGGACTGAAAACCATTACTTTCTATCACTAAGCTCGATGGAATAATTGGCAGCTCATAAAATAGTGACGAGGAGCAAAGAGCAGAATTGGATTGGCATTGTGGACAAAAAAGTGTGTCTATTTTCGCCTTTTTACAGCTAAACAAGAGCGAGAGAGAGAGAGGGAGAGAGAGAAGTAAAGAAAGAAAGAAAGAAAGAAAGACTGACAGGCTGGCGTCGAAGAGAGTAGCAGAATATGTGACACGTACTCGATATTCTCGAGTAGTCTCGTCGGTAGTCGAGAGCCTCGAAGCATCAGCGTCGACGACTTCGACAACGTCAGTAAGCAAAGAAAGAGAGACAGAGACAGAGAAATCCCATGAAGATAATGCTAAAGAGCGAGAGAAAGAGAGAACCCAGAAAGTGCGATGTAAGAGCTCTCTATCCCTGTCTTTCTTTTAACCTTACGTGTGCCCTTTCGCTCGCGAAACCGTGTACCAAATGCACACACAATATCGATCAGGTCATAGACAAACCGAGAGAGCTGAGCAGCTGGTTCACAAAAAAAAACCTCCTTTTACAACAATACAAATTATATATCTATATACGTTTACCATTCGACAACTAGAGTACGCGAAAGTTGGCTCTTTTCATGATTCTTTACCAGTCTCTTTCACCCCTTCTTCCTCTGCTTCTCTATATTTCCCTCTCTCTCTTTATCTCGCTCTCAAGTCAGGTCAACTTCCTGCTTTTCTTTCAGACATCCTTTTGTTTTCCTCATATACTTTATGTGTAGACTTTTTTTATGTTTATATACGCGAACACTTGTATGTGTATGTGCGTGTGTGTAAAGTTTATGGCTGTTCATTTTTTGTATATATGTGAAATGTCTACTGAGAGTACAAGAAAATTAAACAGGGAAAGGAAACTATATTCGTTTGTCTTTTTATCGGGGAATGTTGGAAGAAATTTGATATATTGTAAGCTTTCGAAAAAAGTTTCCACTTACTTAGTTTTTGTTCATGAGCCTTCTGATCCGGTGAAAGTATACAAGTAAAAGTCACATTACTGTGGTCCAAGATTTGCAGTTGCGAGTTTTACGATCAATCATTACGACCATTTTTATTTCAGACTGATAGAATATGTCTGTTTTGATATCATATCGAACAGGGCTTAAGGACATTTCAAATCTTCAATAGCTCCCGAGAAACCTCGAACCGCAAGTCCTTAAATCTATTTTCGAAGAACAAAAAAAACATTTAACTTTAGGTCCCGAGGCGGTTCTCGAGTCATAAAAAATCACTTAGAATTCGAGAGTGAAAGAAAAATATCAAACTGTGGATTCTATAATGAAAAAATTTGTCGATGTGGATAAAAATAATATTTAGGTCCAATTTACTTGAAATTTGGTGCTGGTGGATTTTTGGGATCGTTTATTAAGAATTTGAACTCAAAATTTGGAAATTCAAAATAAATTGTTCTTTTTTATATTTTTTTCAACAAAACGCGCCCGGCGAAAAATTCTGAAAATATTCTTTAAAATTCTTTGGAGTCTATAGAGTTTGTGAAAAAATTGCCATTCCGATGTTCACAGTAGTTTGGTAGCAAATAAATTGTTTTATGAAAAAGTTCGAAGTTTGACTTTGTTTATTTACATTCGGTATATAGTGGAATTCACAAATAATGACTGTTTATATTTTTTGCATTTACTATCAGTCCAGGGACCTTTCAGACTCAAAATACTCGATTATTGTTGTTAAAATAGTAGTGTAATAATTGAAAAAAAAAACGGCACAATAATCCTTAAGAAAAAACCTCCAACTATAGGTTCCGAGGCGGTATTGATTCATAGAAAATCACTTGGACTCCGAGAGTGAAAATAAAATCAAACCCTCAGTACAAATAATATAAAAAGAAGAAAATCTGAAGAAATATAAAAATGTAATTTTGGGTCTGGATGTAATTGAGGTAACAAATGAAATTTCGAGAATGTTGGACCACTTGTAAAATTTCGTATTGCTATTATTCTGGGTTGGGTTTATTGGAAATCTTTAGTCACGGTGACTCAAGGAGTCTTGGAGAAGGTTCCGACGTGAGATTCTCGAAGAATATATATATATGTATAGTTGAAATGGTTGCAAGATGTAACAGTATTCATACACGAGATTTTCTCGGTGCAAGCATTGCTCTTCACCTTCCTTGCACTTAATGTATAATATTTGAAGGATATCTATATATTGTGGGCATTAGGTTGAACCGCATTGGCGATTTTCCAGCTACAACACGAGGCACGTAGTGGCTCCTCTCAAGGGGAAAAGCCAGAGAGCATCGAAGAGCTCAGCCCCTCTAGCGCGAGTGTTCACTCGATGGCAGAGCACGTTGAACGTTGAGAAATTCGACGTTGCACCGTTCCACGTCGCGAAGAGAACGATCACGAAGAAAGGAGTTGGGGGATTCCCTTCCTCCGCGATCCTTTGAGAGATTCCCTCGAGATTTTAACTCCAGATTTCGTCCCTCTTCCTCATCGTCAATACACATCTATTTCTCACTTTCAATATGTATATATAAATACATCGATATATATTTATAAACGTGTGTATGTACAGCAGATTGTCGTATAATGGATATATCGAGGCGAACGTGGCTTTGCCTTCAATCGAATTGATATCCATCCGACATCTAGTGGAAAATTTCGAATCATCCTCTCCCGGGAAAAAAGTATTTTCCAAGTTATATCCTGCTTCGTATAAACCTTAAAAAATTTAATTTCGTCAAGTTTTCGTTTCAATGTTTCAGTAGATAAGTTTTTTTTTTTTAATTTCTACTTTTACGAAAAGATCGTGACGATTTTTTTAAATCTTCATGAGTTGGTATTTCTATGACATTTTGAAAAACACTGAAACCGAATGGTGTGTATTCAAAATGGCGAATAAAATAAACTATTCAAGTTTTTATTTCATCGAATTTTCGAATGTTCGTATATAGTTTTGAGAATTTTAACCAAATTAACTCGTGCAAATGAATATCTTTTTTGGGAATCACTTTATTGCCCTTTTTTGTCGAGAATTAGGATTTTTCGTAAGAACAGCTCTGGCTTAAAATCGCAATATCAAAAAATGATAAATATGTGATTTTTTTTTTAGTGAAATGTTCGTTTTTCCAGAAATCAACGTTTAGAATAATTTTTCAAACACACTTTTGATATTTTACGAATTTTTATCATCCACACGTATTAAAGAATATTTAAAGTGTATTCTCCAGTTTTTGAAATGAAAACCGACCGAGAAAGCTGCTAATGACAAACGTAAGTATGTGAGCAAAAAGTTGAAAATGCAGTCACCATATTTTCATGGACTTTGAAATCTTCAAATTTTTTTCATCATATATTCGGAAAAAGTTTATCCAAAAGTTATCGATATCAAAGTAGGTGAAAAAATGTGTTGTTCCCGGTTTTATAAAATAGGAAGAATTATCAAAATTTCCATATACACTGAATATATTCCAGATTTACGATTTTCGATTCGCGTTCATAGTCGAATGTACAAAAAAAAAAAAAAAAAAACTTGAAAATAGAAAAGAATTGAAGGCTGGTAAAAACGTGGCTAAAAATAGAAGAAAATTGTTCACAAATTTTGGATGGAGTAGCAAGAGAGTATGGAGATGGGATGTGAAGCGAGATGAAAGTTCCGATGGATAGAATATGCACAAGGAGAAAAAGGGGACGCGGATAAAAGAGAAAGAGAGAATAATAGAGAGAAAAAAAGATTGTGAGAGAGAGAGAGAAAGAGAGTTTGGTCGAAATGAGTGAATGTTGAATATTGAACAAGTGCGAGTTCAAACTTCGATAGCAGGGCACGAGTGTGTGGTCCATTTTGGATGGTCAGTGACGATTGAGCTTCGAGAATATCTACAGAGGAAGAGAGGAGAGAGAGAGAGAGAGAAAGAAAGAAGAAGAGGGACAACGGAGGGAGAGAATAACGTAAACGGACGACATTGGAAATTATATACACACTGCCCTCGTCAACGCGAATTCTCACACCTTCTCTCATCTATCTCTACCTCTCCCTCTCCCTCTCTTTACCCTTTGTCAATCGTGTACACGAAAACTGAATCGGCAAACGCATCGCTGTTCCCCGTGACCTACTTCGATGTCTCGATTATTCTATGCATTTATGTATATACATATATATTCATATATACATGCTCACAATATATATATATATATCAAGTATTTATTGGATGTGGTCTCTCTGTCGCGCTTCGATGAACGCACACAAACTGGTCTCTGGCTGCTTTCGGCTCTAAAGATGCAGGTCGACGTTTCATGTATATATAACACTTGTATCCATATATGTATATACAAGGCTAACAGTGAACACAAAGGATATGCATTCACGTGCATTTGCATACAAGTTGGATGCTTTCGGTCATTGACACACTGGCAAAGTATTATACTACCAGTAGTTCATGAAACTGTAAAAGGGCTTTGGGTATAAGTGAATTTTTATTTTGACCTTTTGTGAATTATTTCCATCACTTTTCGTACTATTTTTTTATTTCTGTAAAGTTAAACGTTAAGTGTTTGATTTCGTTCGATCCATTCTTCATTTTACATATTTTTATTTATATTCTATTGACACATTTTTTTTCGTAGTTAAACGTTACGCTCCGAAATTCTTCGTGAACAAATAATTAAGTGGATCAATAATTAAAGAGATGTTTTAATTACCATTATATCCAGGGCTTCCAACATAAATCGTAAAAAGCCATAAATTAACCAAAAGGGACCCAAACGATGTCAGTATTTTTAATCAAAATTTTTCTTGAGTATTTCAACGCTGTATTTTATTGACATTATTTCAAATTATGTATCGCAATGAAATAATAATTGGATTAACAAATGAATTTAGTTGACACGACCAAATCGGTTATTAAGAGAAAAAATCTACCAAAAATATTTTTTATCAGATATTTTCGTGTTTATAGATAAACACAAAAATGTTTAGTGTATTTTGAAATTTTAGATTGCTGTAACTGTGGATATGTGATGTGTAGGGTTAGGGTGGAGTATTTCACGTTATTATTCAATATTTGAGGGAAACAGACATACATAACAACTTTTCACGAAGCTATGTGTAAAATAGTGTATACAGGCGTTTGTTAACACGTAAAATATCATGGATTATAAACGCTCACGAGGCTCTTATCTTCTTCTCGTAGACACTAGCATGAACTTACACGAGTCTGCCGTGTTGGAATCAGGGAAAAAGCGGAAGAGAGAGAGAGAGAGAGAGAGAGAGAGAGAGAGAGAAAGGAAAAGAGAAAGGGAGATAGACCAAGACGAGTGTTGCATACAGCTCGTAAAATATACATGCACACTCATCCACGCTCCCTTTCACGTACTTGTAAAATTGTACTAGGCCGCTTCTCCTGTATTGCTTGAGCTAAGGGATGTCTGCTAATGACCCTTCGTATACAGGGTTATTCATGTTAAGAGGAAACGCTACTGTAACGGTTAAAAAGAGAGAAAAATATATTTCACATTTTCTTCAAACATATGTATCCAAAAATGTTTAACCAAAATTTCAAGTCAATATTTCGATAATGTGACAAGTATAACAATCAATTGAGTTCAATCTCAAACTTGAGATACTTTTATTTCTTAAAAGTTTGGTATTCGCAGTGACGCATAGTCTGGCGTGGAAGGTTTTTCAAATTTTTATAAAGACTATTTTTTACGAGAGCTTTAAAGATTCGAAAAAAAGATTTGAAAAGTGAAGATAATCGCGGAATTGTGAAATAGAATTGTATCATAGAATTAATGGACGAAATGTATCAGAACTGAACGATCAATAAAATGAATAATGAATTCTCTAAAATAAAATAATCGTTATATTGTTAATAATTATTTATAACAATACAAACATTGAAACATTAATTTCATAATTATTTATTATCTTCTTCGTGTCTTTTTCATGATCTCTGATATCGTGGGGTGAGCTGAAAATTTTTGTTTCAAAATTTCATGGAAAAAAAAGCTCAACTGAGGATAAAGAACGAACGTTTATTTCTTTTGTACCGTAATTATAAAAAGTCAAAATCAGAATGAGGTTTATGAGCATTGATGTTCGGAGTTTTTTTTTCTTTTTTTTTTTTTTTTTTTCACAATACGGACCCCCACACAATGTTTTTTTAGACGTCGAGACCTGTGTATATATATTTCTATATCCGCCATAACTATTATTCGTGCGAGTTAAGAAAAGGGTGAAGGAGAGAGGAAGAGAGAAAGCTGTGAGTCGTCTCGGTACGATCCTCTCTCTCCTGCTGGATAAGGGAGAGGGATAAGGTCGAGCCGGGCGCGAGAGTCTCGCGCGCGCGGTCGATATCACCCCCTCTTGCCCTCATCCACCACTCTTCTCGTCGCTTTCGTGCTCCTAGTACGCGAGAACCTACGGAGCGTTTTCTCCAACCTCTGACGATATGCCACACGACTCTATTCTGTACATAACGCATACTCGTGTATACTCTTGTACATATTTTTATCTGTGGTTAATGTGTATCTATATAAATAAATGTAAGGGATTCTGCATGAAATGGTACGTTTCTGCAACGAGAAAATTTTGTGGAGCCGTAGTATTCGCGAGAAGTAGAGAAAACGTCCTGTAAAGCAATGTTAAAGATGCAATCTTAACGATGAAAACAAAACCATCAAGAATAGTAGTGAGCTTTTATTTTCATATTCCTCTGCACGAATCGAGAATAAAAGTATCGCAGACTTGTTTGGAATTGAGCATTTAAAATAATTTACTCGAAATATTCTTTTATTTCGTAACTTTCTACTGCAAAGTATACTTTAGCCATCGACTGACAAAAAATATATGAAAAAAAAAAAAAAAAAAATGCTTCAAAATGTTGGGGACATCTAATAAAAATGCTACCAGGTTAATGAAATTTTTACAGATTATTTCGTAGTACAATTGTCCCGAGGCTGGTAAATAAATTTCGAGATGTTAAGAGATGGTGAAGACATTCGACTTCTGTGTTGCATTGAATAGTTTCATTTGAAATCAACTGAATCCTAGATTCACTGATATGACAGCTTAAAACAGGATCGACGTATGAAATGCTGGAAAAATGAATGATAAAAAATGACACGAAAAGGTTTTACTATATTTCTTAGATTCTTTATGTTACCCCAGGGATTATTGGTTTCCTCTGCGATGTATACGTTGAAATATCACACGCACGTGATCTTGATATTTTATTTAATAATCACATTGAACTATTCCGATGGTTATTAAAAATTCATGATTTTCAACGGACATCAGAAAGATTCTAACAGGGATTATGAATATTTCGTGAATAAGCAACGAATTATTGTTGCCATGTATTATGCAATTTGTTATTTATAAATAACTATTTAAAATGTAATAACAGGAAAATTGTGAATTACGATCCAATGCCTCGTTATAATTGGTTGGTTAGTTATAAATTCCCACAATCGTTTCGTTTTATAAAGAATTAACATTTTCGAAGGATGTTTTACTAATTACTGAGGGAAACAAATATTTCGTGATTAATATTTTTTGATTAAAAGAAGATTTCAATGCTTCGAAAAAATTCAACGTCGATTATTCTTGGTGTCATTTTTTCAAAGTGTGCATTTAAAGACTCCTGTTTAAAAAAAAAACGATTTAAAAGTCTGGTATCTATTTTTGTTCCATTTGGGAATGAAATACGTAAATGTAGCAAAGTGTCTTGCTTTCTGGCAAGAAAGTGGAATTACGGTGTACCTGTTCCCATTTTCACGTGAATTACTACACGACAATGCCATTTATAAATGCATTCGTACATGCAACTTCCTGTGGATGTTTTCGCCCATCCGTGGGCTACATATACGAGGGCAATTCCGTGGTGTAAACGCCTAATCTTCATGTACATTACATCGTGCACCAGCCAGTCGGATCTTCATGGATAAGTGCTTTTTTCTCTCATTTTTGCTTACGTAGCAATCGCACGTACACAAATAACTGTGTACATGTACGTGTATTTCGTTGCATTTATTATGAAGGCATATAGTGAAACATTAATGTGAGAAGAGGGCCACGAACAGGTTGCGTTTTTTTCGACATCTATTCAATGTTTTTTTTTATTTTTATTTTTTTTACTGTCTTCTCGTGTCTTGCCCAGTTTCGACGGTTCCGTGCTTCGATTCTATTTCGATGGTGTAATACAACGCTCTTTCAGTCTTCGCGATTTTTTGTCTGCGTATATATATATATATATATATGAGAATATTGTACATTGTACATGAGCCAGACTCGAGGTTCGACGAATTGCATGCTATATTGACAGAAGAGATTGTCAGTTATAACTGATATTTTTCACATCACGAAGAAAAACACGTAAAAGCGTGAAACAAAGTGGGCTACCGATCGAAAGAATTCTGAGACTCGGATACACATTCTGTCTTCAGTTTTTTTAAAGAAATACGTGCTTTTTTAATGTTATAAAGATTTGGAACATGTAAATAGCGATGGAAACACGAAAATATACTGATTGTGAAATCATATTTTTCATCCCAGACAACATACACTTGAGAGAGACGTCATTCTGATGTCTTGCAGACAAGAGTCATCAAAAAAATGTCTTCAGAACTTCTTTCTCAGAACTTCATTAGAAAAATGTCTGGAGAACTTCTTTGTGAAGACTTCCTCATTTTTTTGCTGTCTGGGATGGACGTAAACAGCAAACTATACATTTCTTACCACTATAAGATAACGTGCAAGCTGTTTAACGTTAAAGTACAGTCGAATAGTTTTCAAGATCATTGAAAAATTCCAAAGAGTTATGCGCAGTTGTCACAGGTGAAATTTAAGATTTTTTTTTCATAACTGAAATGCTTTTTTCAACAAAAAGCAGAACGTGATGTCAGAGTTCAATTATAAAATTTTACACTTTTGTTGTCAAGTAACTAGAAACTGAGTGACGTACAGAAAATCTTCGAAAAATGGTGTTTTTTTTTTCGCTGTGATGACAATATTTCAAAAAGTATAGTCTCTGCAAAGGTAAACTTTTTCACAGAAATTGCTGTGTATCGCGAATGTTTAAACATATTTTGATAACTACAAAAATTATTAATCAAGTTCTATAATTGTTATACAAGAAATCACGCTCTGCGTTCGATAAAAAAAAGCATTTTAATTAAGAAATAAAATAAAGATGAAACGATTTCGATTATGACAACTGCATAAACGTCTTAAGAAAAATTTACGGGATGAATGAATCTCCAGATTATATGAAAGACATTATAGATTTCCCATTCCAAAATCGTATTAAATTTGAGTACACAATAAAAATAATAATTCCATTAAATTTCGTCATATATACGTTCGCCATCGATCGGATATTATTTACGAGAATCCTGATGCTAAATAAGTTCGATTTGCCAGTGCTTATAATTCTGATGAATAGTCCGAGACTTTATAATTCAATTATCCATTTTTCCCCTTTGATGAAAATAACGTCTATGAGAATAAAAACGGATAGTGGTGTCTCGCTTAATACCTTGTGCGAGAAAGTGATTTTTTTTGTCTGGTCCATATTGCCCCATACTTTCTTTTTTTATCTCCCCAGAACGTACCTTGCATATGTAAAAAAATACTGGAAACGTTATTGTATAGGTTGGCTCGTCGACGCGTGACCTACGTGACTCTGATTTTGATGGAGAAATGGCACGTGTCGTATTCGTCGTTGTCGTCGTCGTCGTCGTCAACGTTGAGTACAGAGACTCGTCTCCTTATGTTCCTGGCAAATAGTTATGTACTATATTTGCTGATTCTCCAGTTCGAAGGGACGAGACAAGACGAGGGTGTTTTACACTGTTCTCCTTGTGTTTTCAACTCACTCCCTCTCACGTTTCTCGTCATTCTCTCACTCTGTCTTTCATTTCTCTCTATTTGTCTCTTCATGTACGAATAAGAACAGAGAGCTTCGGGACATGATCCGAGGGTTCAGAGAGTTTACGTTGCGACGCAATAGAAGGGCTCCCTCGAACACACCGTTGATGAGAATTCTGACAGCAGTTGTGGCTAACGTACACAGTCTTTACAAAAACTTATACTATCATCAAAAAGCTTGGAAAATTTCTCTGATTTATTTTGAAAATTTATCAAGAATTTTCTTGAATTGATAAAAACTAAAAATCTAGTGAAATCAGTGGATTCTGTAGAGTTAAGTAAACAAATTATTAATTGTTCATGAACTCAACTAGTTTTTTCCATTAAAATCACCATTTAATTGTTCTTTAGTGGAATTCAACAGAAATTAATTATGTTTGATCGATGCGTTATTGAAGAAAGGAGAAATGAATAATTGGTAGTTCTTTTAACGATCTGATGAATGCTTTTTCTCGTGCGAAAATACTTTCTACTTGATGTGTTTCGTAGACGAGAAAAGAATTATTGGCAAATTTTTCACCCAATAAGTTTCACCAGAGCGATTATCAATCATTCGTGATTCGAGTAGCACGCAGAACTCATTCATTAATTCTGTATGAAACGATCACTTACCACCATGCCTTTCTTATTATTATTCAGTATTGTTCTAGTTTGAAATTAAAAATCCTCCATCTTTCATTTAAAAGAAGCAATGAAACAGGTATAGAAATCGTATTCTTCTCGAATCTTTTAATTGAACATGATAATGATAACAACAACCACAACAACAATAAGTTGGAACAATTATTCTCGTCGCTTCGATGAAAGTGAGCTCTCGAGTGAGCTTCAGTTACAAAATGTGCTTGATTTAATTTTAATAGATGGCAAAAATAATCATTCTCATTTATGATTCTGTTGGATCGTAACAATTGTATGGCATCCCATTCAAAAATAAGCTTCAAATTCATATGGTTTCCAAGTTTATGATGAAGTTATAAAGGCATTTTTTATTAGAGAGAACTTGATGAAAAAATGCATTTTGGAATGCAACGAAATTTCTTTATTTTTTGTAACAGAGCTCAAAATTTTAATTAAATTTGTGGTTTAAAAACTAAGACTACCACCTGTCAAATGTGAACGAATCCAAATTTTTTCAATCATGAGTAAAAAAAAGTCATTATTCGTTGCATTCCAACAACACAAACTTCAAAAACATTCAAATGATCGACAGACGAACATAAAAGGGTTTGAATCGAACGTACACTACACAAACAGAATTGTAGACAAAAAATCACCATTACAGGGACAACTTTGAATTTTGGACAATTTTTTGTTCTGTAGAATGTAAATCTTTATGGAAATAAAATTTCGTCTGCATATACAAAAATTTTATTTCCCTTCCATCAAAGTTTATAATTTTATTTTCATTCTTGATAATCAAATGATATTTTTTGTATGAATACGAAATTTATTTTCGTTCCATTAAAATTTATATATGTATTCTATACTAAAAATAACAGATCTTGTTGAATAATTTTAACGTCCACGAATCATATGTCAAAATGTTCACAGTTAAATCAACGTTTTTGGAACGAATTAAAAAAATGATATCATAAAATTTCTCGATCCCGAATAAGGTCATCATGACAATATCGACACAGAATAAAACGAATTTACTGAAAAAAAATCTCTGACCCAATACAAGGTGATGAATTGAGGGATTCGCTTATTGTAGCTCAACTCAGGTTATTACCGTTTATTAACCGTTCTCTAGCGCAACGATCGTGACTCATGGACGTTTGAGAAAGGCTTGCGCAACCGGATGACATCATACCGGTAGTAAAGACATATAGCGAACGATGTATGTATAAAAACACTATATATAGATTGAAAAAAATACATTTACAGCATATGGGAAGCTCTGGAAAGTTTTGATGCATGTTCAATGTCGTAATTTTTATATTGAAGAAAATTCGTCTGTATAAATTAACAAATAACTCGTCCAATTTCATCAGAGCTGACCCGATAAAATTTAATCTCATCGAAATCACGATAAATCGTTTACCACAAAACAGGCAATTGATCCTGGCCAGCGTTGTCCGTTATCACAACAGTGCATTCACCCTTTACTTCAGATATTATTCATGCATATATACATATAGGAATATTGCTGAAAACAAAAAGGGCGTAATTCCAAAGGTTCGTTAGGTTGAACTACATAAACCGAGTCTTGTTGGTTCTTAGACAAATATATACATAAATGTGTATGTATATCAGGTGTGAATGGCTTATAATAATGAATAGCAATGGCATACAGACATAGTCACTTTCCAGCTTAGATCAGGTGACTCCATTTCATCCGCTATTCTAGAGGACGCTTCATTTCTTATTTCCAAGTCGCTAATATCAAATATTGAATAATTTAAGTCTGCATTATTGTTCGGAATTCTGTTTTTGGAAAAAATTCAGGATTGTATAAAACAGAAGTTGTTCTAGTTTTTTTTTTTTTTTTACAAATTTTTTACAAGCAAAATAAAATAATAAAGAACAATCTCAGAGATCTTTTTTTTTAATAAAATATGTTTTTTTAAGTGACGATCATGATATTTTTATAATCAATTGGCTGATCGAGGTGACATTTGGTTTTTTTTTCTTTTTCTTTTCTTTTTATCAATCCAGCAGAATTGTGTTGAAATAACTTGTTATTCTATCCAAGAAATTTCTGCAACAAGGTACTGACGTAAAAAGAAAAAAAAAAAAACAAATGCTGTACGTTCCAATTTGTGTTTTCTCAAAAAATGCTATAAATCTATTTCTACGATTAAAATCACCAAAATAAAGTAACGATCGTAATTACTATGGTTCTGATTTGACATGGAACACCGCCTACATTTATGTATACAAAGTGCAAGCGGGCAGGAAGATCTGCAGTCTCGAGCATTACAACGCCCGTCAGAATCGATCCCTGGAGATCTTTGTCACACGCAAAAAGAAAACAAACATATATACACATCTCCATGTATATAATATACGTAGGAACAAGGAATAGGGGATATGAGAGAAAAGGCAAAACAGACGATTGTGATGGAGAATCGTGTCTCCAGACAACGTATATTCATGTATTTATATATATATATATATACATATGTCGTACGTTAACGTACGTCAACGTAATTCTCGATCGGATGAAGTTCATAGCTTTATCCGTTAGTCTATATTCAACCAAGACGAAGATCCCTTCTCGAGAGAATCGAAATTTAGCATCTTCGGGTTCAAATGATATATATATATATATAAATGTACATAGGAAGTCAAGAAACCTCTTGGAATTTCCGTCACTTCGATTACGAATAATATAGTCATGAAAACGTCTTGGGTTCGTAGAATCGCGCGTATATATTTCAAGTTGGCTGCGATTGGTGATTGAGGCGCTCCCTTCCGACCGAGCGATTAATTTAAAAATCGATCCCTACGCCCAGCTGAGCTCCAAGAAGGTTTTCTCCCGAGCCTTTGACGACTCTGCCATTTTTTCTTTTTTTCTTCCTCTTCATTCTTTCTCTTTTCAAGCTTTCGCTCTTTTTCATTGCTTTGCTTTAGTTTTTGTGCTGATTTTTTTGCTCTTATCCTTTCTTCGTTTATACTCACTGTTCCCCCCCCCCCTCTCACTCTCTCTCTCTCTCTTTCTCTCTTTCTCGTTGTTATCGGTTCAACGAAGCGCGTAGTCTGTCTCGAGAACTCGCGAATGTTACGGAACACGAAATGAACTTTGGAGGACTCGACTCTTCTTCTTTCTCGTTGGACTACGATTTAAACAAATCGCTTCTCGTTAAAGTTGTCGATGCACCAATACTTCAAGTATTTACGAGGACAGTTTTGATGTCTCGATATTTTCTTATTGTTTTTTTTATTTTTTTTTATTCAGACACATTAATAAATGTATACATTTCATTAAATCGATCTTAAGATCATTTTTTTCTTCTTATTCATTACTTATCAATTCTTCAATGAGAGAATTTTGATAAAAATACAATAACAGTTCAAGTCTTCAATTAGAAAAAAAAAAACAATTTAGGTGATCTTTGATTTTAAAATAATCATCTCACATCGAAAATCAGTCTGGGAATAAATTTTTTCCAACGTAACACTTTACATTTGTCATTTGTGTTTTATTTTGATACTTTTGTAAATAATAAAAAATTAAGAAAAGATTAGTACGAATGGTATTAGAAAGGTTATCTAGCTACGATTAAATCCAATCGAAATGCCCCATCTGATCTCGTGTAACCCTGACGAGAATTACGATACCTTTATATTATATATATACAGATATGTAGGTTAATCCAAGAGATAAGTGAAGCATTTTGCTTTACGAGAGTAGGGTGCGTAGTAAAAGTAACGTATCTGCGTAGTAAAGAAGATGCGGGCAGCTGATCTACTATCATTTTAATTCCACTTTATTTATGTACATATATTTGAATTACGAAACTTTATCTTTAGCTCTTTGTTCATTATTGTGACAGTGGAAATAATTTCAACTGAAAATTAATCTGGAACGATAAAAACTTTCGTACTGTGTCTAAAATTTCAATTGACGAGAAGAATGTGGACCAAAATAAAAAATCTGAAGCATGTTGTATAATATTTTGATATTTGAATGAATAAAAAAAATAATTGTAGGCATCGAAGTCATTATGATAAAAAGTTGTGTGTCAACCCTCTGAGCCGTACATTTTTTTTTCACCTTGTCTCGAAATGCTTCGATTTTTTTGAACAAAAACTACTGTACGAAATGATTTGAAAAAATTCAGTAATATTCGTTGGAGTGTATTGAGTTCGTGAAAATATTGCCATGCCGATGTTCAGCGTACTTAAGCAGAAAATAAATATTTTCATGAAAAAGTATAAAATTCGAGTATTTATATATTTGTGGTATTTGTGCAATTGACTAATAATAACTGTCGATATTTTTTTTATGTTTCTGACTGCCCCAGGGACCATTGAGAACTAAAAAACTCGGTGTTTGCTGTTGAAATCGTAGTTTGATGACATAAAAAAAAAAAATGTAAAAAGGTCGGTAAGATAACGCAAGTTCCATCGATCAAAGGGTCAGACTGGGTAGTGGGGAAAAAATGAATTGTCTAATACTGATTAATGCATCGAAACGTCAAATGGTCTCGAAATTTGAGAGATCCATTGAGAACCACTGATTCTCCGTTCCCGTCGCGACTTCACCGTCTATATATACCCCACCCCCCTTTCCGTGCACACACAAAAACACACACGTTTAATTTCTCGGCTATCATGGTCGCGCGGAGCGACGCCAGCGTCCTCTTCACACAGCATGACGACTCGCTTGCCCTCAGCAGCCTCAGCAACTCGAATCTCCCACAAATACATGTATTCACGTGCAAGCGTATGATTCGCGCCACCTCGTGTCAGAGTGGCAGGCATCACACAGCCAGGCTTGCACACAATACGAGAGACTTCTCTTCGGCACACTCGCATCGCTTCCCGTTCTCTTCTATGGAGCGATGGTACAACAAATCGGTATTATGGCTTCGTTCGAAAGCCTCTCTCTTTCCCAATTTCTTTCTTTCTTCCTTTTTATCCTTACCCTTTCTTCAAAACGTACGGGGCCGATGAACCATCAACAAACAATCGTACAGCAGTGCCACTCACGAGTACTATTTTACGATGAAACACACTTTTACGATTTCAACCATCAGAAGACAAAACATATTTTTATAATTTACTTTCTCATTGAATTTATGCAAATCGAAATATTATTTTCTTCCAGTAAAATTCGAAACTAAATATAAATTGAACTGTTAATTCTAAAACATAAATTTTTCTCTTGATTTTCGATCTTGGAACGGTTAAACGAAATTTAATTATCGAAGTTCAATTTTTGTATCGCATTAGGAAACGAGGGTATAAAAAAAGTAAAATATCGAGATAAAATATGACAATACACATCGTTACAATTTTTTTTTCTATCCAATTTTTTGAAATACATGAATTTAAAAATTCAGAAAAATACCAAAATGGTGAACGTATGAAAAACTTCTTAGAAATTTCGTGTGTACTAAAGTCTGTAAAAATAAAAAATAAATAAAAACTCTTTTCAACGCGTGGCTAGTCCGTTTTTCGTTTTTGTCATTGTGAAGCTCCTCATGAGCACGTATCGACTATTTATCCTGGTGAACCCCCTTAAAGACACTTGTAAAGTTGCGTGTATATGCTTACAGACATATATATGTATATTTGGCTATATAACGTAATATTCTTGTGGTAATCGTGCTCTAAAAGCTTCCCTCATGCTTACACCTCTCGAACTGTATTATCCATTATTATGACACAAAAAAACATGATTATGAATATGACATGTACATTACGTGCTTATTCACATTTACAGGATGTCCCACAACCGATGGTTGTTTCCGTAATCCGCAGCTTAGGATCAAACTATAATTTGGTAAGTTTAATAACGTTTTCAGATCGGACCTCTTCGCACGATGGATTAATAATTATTAAGTCGACGAGTCGTCCGGTGTTTTGAATACATGAAAATAGTTAATATACAAAATCAATATTTTAAAACACAGTTTCCTTTCATTAGGGCTACGAAAACAAATATGTAGGAAATGTCAACAATCATATTTTTATTTTACTTTTCAATTGAGGATCTTCTTCAATTGTACGCGATTACTATTGGTCGTGGAACATCCTGTATATATAGATACGTAGTGCTCGTATTCGTAGTACGCAAAGTCGACGCGCGCGTCATCGAAGCGCGAAAAGAGTGCGCGTGGTCACGGTCTTCAGTACCCCACGATACGTCGAGCAGCGCGGTTGCGTCACAATTCAAGCGTCGAGCGTTCCACTAACAAACGCACGATACATCGAAAATATTGGTTTTTATGTTTGATAATATTAATGATTAACGTTGAAGAGTCTTAAATGGAAAATTCAAGTGTTCTGAGTGTTACAAGTGTTCATATTTAGTGCCAGTAGTGCTGGTGTTATTTTTTTGAGTCCGCTCTATTTTTGTCTGGCATACCTGTCAATGTTGTACATAGACGCACGGCTTCATCCGCGTTAAGTGTTTTTTGTGTTCGCTCACTAAAATATGAATAAAATGACGTCATTCTGACGCTGTTTTTTTGCGCTTCGTTATTTTTTTTCCTTACTGTCATTATTATTGTTTTGACATGTGCCTCGTACCATAGAGAAGTTTACGTTGGATTATCACATCCGGATTTACGAAGAGGAGTGTCATTTACGAGCGTGACGTCATTCGCACGAATTTACGGACCTACCGGTATGTGAGGTTATGTTTAAATGTTTTTTTTCGCTTCATTGTCCTCTCTTCGTATTCTATTTGATTGTTTTACAGTTTGCATGGAATGCAACGGAGAATCTGTTTTTTTGTAGTTAAGTGGTTCATTTTTTTGTCGAATATGTTTTTACGTTTCGAAGCCCCGAATTGTGAAACAAATTCAATTCGATTTCTCTTACATTTTTTGGTTTTTTGGCTCCGTCAAATGATCGTTCAACACCCAAGGCCAAGCGCTGCATATAAATTTAGGAATATAAATAAAAACGGAATCTCTTTGTGTTCAACGATGTAAACTTTAACGCTTCGTAAAATAATATCGTTGCATTCGAACCACGTAAACTCGCACACAATAAGGTTTTTAGGATTCTTTTTGACTTTCGTTGCTGTGTTGTTTTCTTTCGAATATTTTAATATCATTCGATGTTAGTGCTCGCAAGATTTATAAAACTTTTTAAAACGTGCTCTAGTGCGTTTTTTTATTTATTAAAATATTTACTAATTGTTTTTCCACGTGAATACTTTTTTGGGACCACGTGAAGATGTTCTTATGACTTTTTCTGTCTTTACTTGGCAATATTTATTCTTAGAGCTCTCCAAAATGATTCATTTTACTGTCAAATGTGACTAATTTGGAGGACTTCAAGTTGGCATTACAAGTAAAAGATAAACTTATTTGACAAATATTTGCACGACACTATTTGAGTGTCGAATGTTTTCGTTATTTTTTGTTTAGTTTTTTTCGAAAATTTATCATGTTTATAGAGTGAATCAAATAATAGAATTTTTTCATCATCGTTATAGTTTAAAAATGAATCATAACTTTGTTTTTTTTTTTTTTTTGAATGATTAGATTTGACTTCATGAATATACATTAAATTAATTTCCTTTTTTTCTCTCTTCGCCTTTCGTCTTCGTTTCTAGTGATTTTTTCCTCCATCTCCTCGTTGTTATGAATTCCAGTCACGTTTTCCTACCACAGCGCCCTCTCTAGCGTATTTATTGACCATTGATTATCTCCGATGCGGCAACTATGCTTGACTATGTTTCTGTTCTTTTCTAATTTTAAAAAAAGAATTCTATTCGTGGTTAATGAATTGCGCTTCGACACAACTTTTACGTATTAATCATCGCATGAAAAACTTTTGAGGCTCATAATAGCGGTCGTTTTCCATGCAGCGAATAGTAATCGAGTTTTGAGAGGGCGTTTTCAACCTTTAAAAGTCAAACGTCCTCTTAATTATTCCATATATTTACATACACATTTATGCACCTCAAAATAGTCTTATAACTTTTTATACATCGAATTTTACAAATAAATTTTCTTTTTTTTTAAATTCTTACAATTTTACTTTAACGTATTTACATTTTACGAAGCTTATTCCGCATACGAATTGTTCATTTTTATTTTTTACGCCAAAATACCTTTGAAATACTTTTCATTCCGAAGAAAAAGTATTTTTTACGATAAAAGTTATTTAGCCCATTATGAAGCTGGTACAAAATAACTGTTACCAAAAATACTCGTTTATTTTAGATTTTTACAATAATGTCAAAATTAGCACAAAAGATTTATAAAAAAAAGTATTATGATTATATTTTCTATAACGTTTAATTTATTCAATTAAAAAATATTCGATTATTCTATTTTGAGAGTAAAATCCAAAATAATTATCACAGAGATTCTTATAAAAATTAGTTTATTCAATAAAATTACCATCCGATTTAATAGAAAAGCATTTTTTTTTTACTGTTTCTCAATAAATAACGGTATGTAATATTATTTAAGAAATGTCATGCATTACCAAACTAAATTATCAAGTATTCCGAGGTAATTTCAAGCTGAAAAGTGCACTGAGGAAAAAAGGTTATTCAACAAACATTGCCCAACTGTGATCCTATATGTCTTTTTTTCTGAAATATAGCAGTTCTCATTTTACTGTTCTCCAGAGACGTGAGAAATCTACATTTCGACGTCAACCACACAGGCACGGCCGTCTGCCAGCTGCGAGAGTTCCATTTTTTTTTCTTTCATTTTTTCTTTCTATTCGGGAACACGAACGTGTTTAGAGTTGCTCCACTTACTCACACGCCGCTTGATAATTGTTCTGCGTTCCAGCCGTTACTACACCCTTGCTAATCCATAACGATTATCGTTAATATTATCACTGATTCTTTTCCTTTTCTCCCCATTCTTCACCTGCTGTTTCTTTTTTTTATTTGATGTCCTTGGACCGACCTCGAGGTTATTTTGATTAGAAAAAGTCGAAGCGAACGAAAACTATCCATAGCTCAAACGTCCGGACTATATAAAGGAATGAAAACGCTTCGAAATACATTTGTTTTTCGAAATATTTAACAATTTTAAATATTTTTTTTTCGTCTCGTTTCTACAATCGTCTGCTTTAACTGTTTTCATTGAATCGATTGTCTTAGTCGCAATTTTCGGAGTTTTTACTGGCAATTTCGTTTCCAATTTTTTGGATGTTTATACTTTGAGAATATGTAACGAAATTTTTTTTTTTTAAGCCGTTACAATAGCGTTAGTTCTTGAACCATTTAATTATAAAATAATTAGAGATTCAAAATTTTCATTTAATTATTCTGAATGAAATGAACCAATTGAACGTCTTATCTAAAATTTTAGTAAAATATTGAACGAAAAAAAAAAACTCGGATGTATTTGATGGGCTGGAAATCTCTGCGGGTATAAATTTGCTGGAGCGATGAAATATCAGAGAATTCAGAGAAATTCAAGAGTGAGATATACATGAACTTGTGAACGACGTCAAATTGTTCATTTATGCGCAAGTACAAAGAACTTCACTAGGAATGATGAAAGGAAAAAAATGAGACAATAAGAGAGAAACCAAAGAAGAAAAATCGAGATATGAGAGAGAGAGAGAGAGAGAGAGAGAGAGAGAGAGAGAGAGAAAGAGTTTTGCCTCGAACGTGTCCTGTACCGGACGCAACAAGACAGAGCTCTCGTTTGCTCTCTTCAAGGGGTCATTTACCTCATCCTTTCTCGTTTGTTTCGAGCACAAAAGCGCCTTATTATCGTATTATTCTTCCTCATTCATAGATAAAAAAAAAGCGCGTTGGCACTATTCTCCCAGACTTCTCGAATGCTTAAAAAAATAGAAGAAAATACGGAATTAACAGCAAATTTCACTTCCTGATTTAATTACCCGCGATAAACAGCAATTAGTAACCTTTCACCTAAAAAGACGAACGAATACTTTTTTGCTCTCAATTAAAATATTCTACCGAGCAAAATATGATTTTATTATGGTTTAATTTTTTTTCCACTTCACATTAAATGAAGAAATTGTGTTGGTGACTTTTTTTTCTGAACGAAAGTAGCCCCAACCGGTTAATTTTGATTTTTTTTTCTCATTTTCGTAGTAATCATGTTTCGCTGTACAAAGCCAGAGCATTGAATTATTTGAAACCGAGACAAGTTTCCAGAAGTATTTTGCTCACGTAGGTCGGGTCGAAAAATTCAACCGTGTCCGGAAGGTCACCAACGAGCTGTTACAATGAAATTCATATGTTCCTCAGCTCACAATTTTTATTCCTTTTTCCGACAATAATAATATTTCATACATATAAAAACGTGCGTGATTCTTAAAATGTTATCAACCCCCTTGATTTGTTTACACCCTGTACAATTATTAACAACAAAAATATATGAAAAAAATGTGACAGTTGAAATTTTTACAAAAATTAAAAAATTAATATCGGGTTTGAAAAGTAAATGAAAATGAGAATTATTCGGATATCATTTTTTCGTTAACTGTGTCGTATAGAAATACATATAATAATATTTACATATTAAATTCCACGACGAGGTGAGCGAAATAAAAAACAAAAGTTCACGCTCTGCCGCGCTCGATCGATCGGGCCACACTTTGGCATCGTTCCTTTCGCCCCTTTCGCCACGGCTTATTTTCTCGCAGTATATTTACACACATATAAGAATATATACACATAGTATTCTCAAGAGTTTTTTATACACACATACATATATATATTAAAAAATAAAAAACTTCAAGAGCTCTTTCTAAACCACATTTTGCGACCCACCTCCGTTGATTTCATATTTAATCACTGCATGCACCGCATGGTCACGTATGTGTGTTTCTGAAACTTAAAAAAAATTGTTAACTCCTTCACAATCCCGAGGATTGAATTATATTAATGAGAACTTTTCAACGTAATTAAAAATGAATTTCTTTCGGGCAGTAATCAGCAAAAAATTGATAAATAATTGTTTTTATTTATTTTTTACATACATATCTTCATTAGCATCGAGAATATTTAGGTCAATACGCGAGGTTGAATAAATAATTGCGATAATTATATTATTTCATATCGAAGGGGGTTTCATTAAACTTTGTCAATATTAATGGAATAGTTAATGAACATTGGTACAGTTTCGCTAATTTAACGACAATAATTACAAGTTTGTCATTAAATTTTCATGCTTCAATTCACTCCGGTCACATGGGAATAATCAGTCACATTTTCATATTATTTATCTTTCGTATATTCGTACGTTACGAAGAATGTTCACCATGGGCTGCATGTGTGACGTTTGGTCAAACTATGACAAACAGTGATCAAGAATTGGGACGAAAATTGATTTTAATGACGAACAAACGCACACGATTGATAGTCATGGATACAAATTATATGTATAAGTTCATTCAAGTGCAAAACTTGGCTCGGTAAGTCTTCTCGTATCAAGGGGCAAATATAACGTGACGTGGGAACGAAACGGCCTACAGTTTTGCGTTAAAAGTTCACGTATACACTCACTATTCGTATAATCATAAATATAGACAGTTACAGGCAACATTAATCGACTCATAATTTTATAGTAATAACGTAACGATAGCTCTGTGGTAACAAAGCTTTCGAAGTCCTTCGAAAACGTAATTAATCGTAGAAACATGTCATTGAACTTTATTCGTTGGAATACAACGGAAACTGTTTGTTTGTGTCTATTTTTTATATAGTTTTTGGGTCGCAAAAAATGTTTAATTATTGTGACGAAACGATGCATAATAATTTTTGACTCTGCTGAAGAAACAAAGTCATTTATTTACATTCCAACGATTCAAACTTTAAAATCGTCCTATTTATCTAAAATAATTTAACTTCATGCTCGTTTAATTTATCGAAACGTTGTTTCTTTCTTTTTTTTCAAATAAAAGATGGAAAAAAATCCGTTTTCTATTGATGAGAAATATAAAAATATTCAAATCGAAGATAATTATTTCTTAGAATTAGATTTTTACTATCCCGTTAGACTAAAGAAAAAATTTTATTTGAGGTTTGAGGTTATCGGTGGTTCAGTTGGTAAAAATTTTACGATACGTTGTTCTCAGGAGTCCTTGAATTTGGAGAAAAATATAAGTTACAAGTTGTTTTTCTATCGTCAGAGAACACCGCGTATCTTTTATTTTCGTCGAAATATTGAGGATGTCTGAGAACAACGTGTATTTACTTTTTCGTAATCTCTCTCTCACGATCATGATCGTTGTTGAAACAACTAGAATTTTTTTTCGAACAATCATCATCATCATTATCCGAACATTATATAATTTTGGGTGAACAATTATCATCAACATAATAATTACAGTGTTAATATTCTTGCGAAAACGTCTCATGGATGTCATGGAAAACAATGTCTGCTTCTATTCTAGATTTTCATTTCTCTTTCTCCCCAACAGCCTTTTCGTTGGCACGACCATCAGCGCCATCACTGTTACTACAAATTTGCGTGCATCTTGCACACATATAAAAATAAATACAAATGTACCCGAGACGATAATACGCAAACCGTTGAAACGACGCGTTCCTTTCTTTTCTCGTTCTGCTTTGCTCTTTCACTCCCGTTCTTTTTTTTTTTGTGCTATTTTTTCCTCAACTCCTGTGTATAACAGTACACACATGTACGTAGCATCTTTGTGTATAAATACGTACGAGTGTACTACGTCTTGTCAGTTTTCAACGAGAACCATAGACAATACGCATTGCCCCTTCGTCATCACCATACCATCACTGTAGCCGCACTCCTACCTACACGCGCGAGGTGTTTGTTTACACACATATATATGTATATATATCGCAGTGGTATATGCGTCGCACGCGTACAAGGCCACAAGCCATCGAGAAAGAAAAAAAAAAACATCGAAAGACAACGGTAATAATAACGACGAACGCGATGACTGAAGCGACGAGTGACGAAACAGGAGAAGAGAGAGAAACAACAGGGAAATAGAAGTAGACAGAAAATTTTGTAAAATCGTGTGAAACAAACGAGAAGGGTAGAGAAGGTCGTAGAAAAAGTGAGAGATATGAAGAGATAAATAAAGGAAATAAAGAGAAATGTTGTGTATACGAGAGAGTGCAGAGCCTGAGTTTCGTTACTAAAAATGGTAGCGTCGATATATATTCTTTATTTTGCTTTTTTTTTATATCCTCTCGTTCCTCATGCTCTTATACTACTTCTTCGTTGAACTCGTGTCTCTCCGCCATTCGTCTTTATCTTCTTCATCTCGTCTCCGAAACATAAACGACGTATACATATATTAAAACATACTTTTATGTACGTACGTACGTAAATATGTATGTTTGTACATACGAATATAAATTTATTATAGTTGCATATACGTATTTAATACTTTCGCCATCTCTTTCGTTCGTTGAAAGTTTTGCGAACAGCCAGCGCCGGAGCTCGTTTCACTTTGCGCCAATCTCGTTCAGGCGCCGAGACCTCGCTCGATCTAACCCAACGAACGAGTGTGAGAAAGAAACACCAAGAGAACTTCAGAGACGAGTCGTGAACAGAACGATAGATAGACGATCGAGAGAATGAAACAAGAAAAGAGAAAGGCAGCACGGAGGAAGAGAGAGAAAAAAGACTTTTTGGTGCTACGAGAATCGAGCGTGGGTGCCCGACTGGCTGGTTTTCGCTTACTCGCTTCGTTCGTATAAGTATAAACGTACGCTCCAACTCGACTCGACTCGACTCTACACTGGCCATCGCGTTGTGTAACGTAACACGCAAGGAAAACTCTCGTACAGTTGCGGTCGGTTGCACGCAGCCAACCTGATATATCCAATATGAACACACTAATATATATATATATTTATCTTAATATATATGTGTATATATATACCATATATGCATATAAAGTATTAAAAAGAGCGAATAGTACTACGGTATGGGAAATGAGCCATATATACGAATACGTAGATTCGTATTTTAGTTTACAAATACACGAGAAAAAAAAAATTCGTACGAAATTCATGAATTTATCTCACAATTTTTCAACTCTTGATAATCGTATCGTACTGAAGTTTTCATCATTCAAACGCAACGAAATATTAATTCATTATTTATTATTTATTATTTATATCGTCGTATTTTTATGAAAAAATTATTTCTAGGTTTTAAAAGAACATTTTCAACGACAAAGACACTTTGCTGCTTCGAAACGACGCAAACTTCAGCATCAAAATATTGTCTTCTTCCTGGTAAATACATCGTTTTCGATCTATTGACCTTGTCAGCCATTCTGGGAATTATGTTGTTCTACCCATTTGTTTGGTGTTGAATAAATTAACAGTAAATACTGGGTTTTTTGGTTATACATTGTTGCTGGGACTGGGAAATAAATGCAGAAAGTATGAAGAGTTATTTTTTGTTGATTGCACAAATGTGACATAAATTAACAGTCGAATTTCGTACTTTTGAACGAAAAAATATATTTTTTACCATTATTACGAACATTGGGTGGAGTTTGTTTGAAAAAATGAAGAAACAATTAACTTCGATTCTTTTTTTTTTTAACTGTCCTTGGATCGCATAGTCACAATCGTCCAACATTAAGATTTTTCTGTTATTGTTTGTGCGTACAATGACGAGATGAAAAATCTTCCGAAAGTGAATCACACTGTACTCAGAATTCTCGGTGATGATAATAATAATAATAATGATGTCGAGGGAATGTTTTGGACGAGGGTAAAGATGGTGGAGTTTAAAGTCGACAACTGTGTTACGAAAACTCAATGAAAACTTTTTCATCCTCAAGCTTTTATCGAGATATATATGTATATAGTTAATGTAAATTTTTGTATACACACATAGGGTGTCCGAAATTTAAACAGAAAAACTTTGAAAACGTGGTCAGAATTCAGAACTCACGCGCCAAATAATATTTTTTCGAGCTAACGTCACATTCGTCTCGTGCTTTTTTTTTCTGAATAATTTCACCACAAATACGGAATCTCATGTTTTTTATAATCTGGAAATACGACTGATTAAAGAAAAAATTTAAATATAGCATTGGGTTTTTTTTATAGTTTTGTCCTTTAATCTTTGGCTCACACGCTGGGTCTTATTGACCCGAACTAATTTTTCCAATCTATTTAACTTGTTCAAATAAATATCTTTTTTGGAAACTTCGTCATAACACTATTTTTTTTTCTTTTTAAAAAAGCATTTTTCATGCGTACATACTCGGTTATTAAAATCGAAAATATTCCAAATTCAAAAAGTTATCATTTTTTCATTAAAATTCTCATTTTTCGTAAAGTCCAAGTTTTCAATAATTCTTTGCAACAATCAAATGTCATATTTCAAGGATTCTAATGCACACACATTGAGGACGTCTGAAGTGTATTTCTAATTTTCTAATAATCCGGGTCAAATTGACCCAAAATGTCACTGTGCTGGACAAATTGAAGAGTGTCAACGCATGATAAATATTAATAAATAATCGCAGTTTAACGAAAGTATTTGTTTGACAATCTAGAGTTTCTTTTTTACGTACACAATAAAAAAAAGTTTCTATCAATTTTTACTTCTCATTTCTCATCACGTATAAATTCCTGACATTTTTTATACCGAAGTTTACTTTTTATTTTGGACTGAATGCATAGTTAACGTAATTGTCACAGTGGTTTTACGTGTTGACACCCAAAGATGCCAGCAAAGACGATGATACGATGTCAGAGATGGGGGAATCGAAAATGCGAGATGATTCTTAATCCCCTAACAGAAATCTGTCACAGACCTTTCTCTCTCTCTCTCTCTTTTCCCTTCTCTTTGGCTGTTCGAATTCTCCCCATTTGTCCTTGCGAAAATCAATTTCCTGCAGAAGCAGCACAGGGGAAAAGGCCAAACTAACTGAAGGCTCAGATCTGTATAAATGTACATTTATACATATATATATATTTTCTATACCTTTATAATATGGACTAAGAATATCCCGTAGAGGGGTAAAAGCCTATCAAGCACAGGGGTTGCAGTATTTTTGTTAAAGTTGTATTAGTCGCGAGCAAACGTAACGAGAGGGGTCGTCATATGTACAGGGAGTCCTGATTATACCAATCGATAATTTCCAATCGGACGAATCATTAAATACAAAAAATAATTCAAATTTTCATCCTGTTTATCAATTATTTTGAATAAATTTTCGTATAATCGTATAATTGAATATATTTCGTATAATAATTTGTTTTTCGAATATTTTCGTCATGTTGCATCGTTGAAACGCAACGAAATTCCTGTTTTTTTTCATTAACAGAGCTCGAAATTCATACGTAATTTTGTTTTCTTCATTTTTGAATCTTTTTTGAGACCTAAAAACCTAAATTTGCAATAAAAATAAAAACGAGTACGAATTTTTCGAAAATAGTAGAATAAGAAGAATTTTGGTGCGGTACAAAGATTTTGCAAACTTGAAAACCAACATTTTCGCTCCGTAATTATTGTATTATGAATTTTTTAAAAATTACAATTTAGGTTTCGTGATAATTTCGTTAAAAAAAAGTTCAATACGAAATAACGAAACTGTTGTTTTTTGAGAATCAAATAAAGCAGTTTATCGTTTTATGATTATCAACGCTTTTTTAGGTTTTAATCATTAAGTTCATTACGAAATTTTTCAGTACATGGTTTTGTGGACACCCTGTACATTTTATTTCCTTTTCGTCTTACTCACAGCTCGCACTCTCCTCGACGAGATTCTCTACGTTCGTAACAGAACATTCTTTCACCACCTAACTCACTCTCTTTCTCTCTGTCCTTCGCGAACTAAGTTCTGGCTCCCCTGTAGGACGGTGAAATCGCCAAGGGGAAAAGATGAATTAGATATAAGGCCATTCGGCTTGCACACACGTGCGCCAGTCACGGTACTAAAACGTTGACGACAAGAAACAGGAATTTTTGGTAACGCGAGGGAGCTGCCAGATTCCCCTTCGTAATTATTCTAATCCAGTGCCTTAATCGCAACGACACAAAAAAAGCCCTTTCGTACTACATTAACAAAACTTATTTTATTCCCTCGGTTCTCACGAGGTTTTTTTTTCTATTCCAGATCTTTTGATCGATATAGTTGACCTTGGAGAACAAAGAAGAAAAAATAATACTCACGTATACAAAATTATACATTTCCTCAGAATTACATTTGAATTAAAAAAAAAAAAATGCTTTTTTCGAACCTGTCCCAGCGAAACCTCGACAACTATAGACTCGTTGGGAAATTTTTCAATTCTCTTATTTGGTTTATTTCTAAAGACCACTTCAATGAAACAAAAAATTCTAAAAAGTGAACAAATTTTCAAACTATTGTCATTTTGTAGAAAAATAAATAAAAGGAAAATTCAATATTTTTCAATATTTACTTGATCCTTCAACAATTTAACAAATTTCGATGGAACAATGCAAAGGCATTTTTTTTCTTCATATTTACTCGAAAACTCATGATTTAGTAAAATTACAATTTTTTCCAATAAAAAATGGTATTAGAAAAGTCAAATATGTACTTAACGACGTATCTTTTGTCCCATTCTTGAACCTTTGATGAAACCGTTGAAAAAAAAAAAAAAATGCCAAAAATTGACAATTATTTGATAATCAACAGTGGTCTTCTCCCTCAAATATAATTAATCTCAATTGTGCGTATTTGTCGACTTCGTACGAACCTACTTAGTTGGAATTAACTAAAAACATATATAATATTATTAACCAAAAGCATAAATGTCATTATTATGATATAATTCTGAAAAGGAAGCCCTAAAGTCAAAGGTAACTGATGATGATCACAGTGTGGTGGGTATTAGAACATACCTGCTGTTTTCACCCTCCTACTCCTGCAACCTTTCGCCATCCCCAATTGCCTTTCTCCCTCGTTTCACTCCACCAAGTACGAGAGCCTGCTCATATATCCTGGAGCCCAGACTAACGATATATTCTGGGTCTTAACTATCGCTACGTTGCGGAAGTAGTTACCAGACTATATACACACACAAACACACATACAAATGCATATATAAATGTATATGTGTACATAAAATATACATATATATCTATATATATTTATATCGTTCTCTGTTTTTCTCCATTTCCTTTGCAGCTTTTTTTTTTTTCATCTCCCTTCAATGTGGCTCGACTGTGGGTATACACGTAGTTTTTCTATGAAGAGAGAAAGAAGGATTGCGTACGAGGGAGTCGGTTGGTTCGTTGAGAGATATATAAAGAATAAAAAAAAAAAAAAAAAGGAGAGCGGCGGGAAAAAAAGGAAGAATGAAAGAAAGGTCTCTTGGTCCTCGTGGTCTTTTCTCGTTTTCTCTCCTTACCCGATGAAACGTGGACGCGATCGATACCTCCGACTGGTCCTTATCTGTCTCTCTTTCTCTCTCCCTCTCTTCTCAACTCTCTCTTTTCTCTTTTATGTTTCGTTTTCTATCTACGTTTCTCCTCCATAGTTCACCCAACGTCTCCGAATCTTTTTCTTCGCCGACAAAATGGATATTTGATCCGTTGCTACACGATTTTATCGAGTTACAATTAGGACAAATGTGATTGAGGGATTTGTGCTCTCGTATCACGAGAAATACCATTTTTTCACCTTTTTTTTTCTATCATTTATTATCCTGTTCGAGAAAAAATATTGCCTTGTTCGAATAACACGTGGTTTTGTATCAGGGAATCATTTTTTTTATTTTTATTTATGTTTTTGTTGTGAATATAAAGGTTCAGGGACCTTATGGCTGTGGGTGTGTTTTATGGTGATTCGTTGATTAATCTTTTGGATAAAAATGTTTTCATCATTTGGGAGTGTTCTTAATTAATCGAGTATTTGAGAAAATGAATATCGACACTTGATTCACCAAACTTTCTTCTTTGATTGTATTCTCATTAATGGACCACCAAATGGACGGATTTATCAAAAGTTTTGAGGAAAATTGGGCTAGAAAAATAATAGCCAAAAATATTAATCATTTTATTGAAACTTCAGTTAGTATTTCCATTAATGACAATTTTTTTTCAACCATGACTGCTAAGAGATTACATTTTCCAACCGCAGAAATGGAAAAAATAAAACAAAATGATGGTTATACGAGAAAGTGAGAGAAAAGAACGAGAGAATAAGAGAGTCTGGCGACTGACGCGTCTTCGTGAACTTAGTTAAAAGTGGTTGAAAGGTTTCTCTACTAGTGCATCGGGGATGGGAGCCGTATAAATGCACTCGGGACTCACACTTGCTCTCGTGTCTACGACATTTCTCCTTTACACTTTGTCTCATTATTCTCGTTCGCTCGTCCGTCTCTCTCTTACTCTCTCTCTCCCTCTCTCTCTCTCTTTTTCTCTCACTGTAGACGCTGTCACGTTTCCAAATATAGGTATTTGGAAATATGAAATGAATACACGTTCTTACAGAGACTTGCAGAGTACTCTGCGTGCCATTGAGTCGCACGAACGTAAAAAGGTTGTCACAACTCAGACACATTAATAATAACACATTAATAAAAAATGATAAATATGATTTATCATTTTTTTTTTATTGTTGGTAAACATATGTCGATAACCCAACAGCGTTAAGTGTGCGGTTCGGGTATACTTTCAGAGATCTTCCAAGTTAAGCACGCTCGGACGACATTTGAGCAGGACCATAAAGAAAAAGAAATTTATTTTAACAGTGTGCTTCGATGTACTGTGAATATAAATTTACGAGTTAAATTAACAAGATGAAATGTAAATTCAAATATTTCTTTAAATAGAAAAACAAAATAGTATCACAAATTCCACTTCTTCTAATTAAATTCTTCGAAGTGTCCAATATCTTGTTTTCTTCCAAGAGAAACAAGTAAAAGTCATGAAAATATTAAAACACCAAACGAATGAGATACTTTGAACGATAACGGAAGAGCTGTTTATCGATAAAACTCTGAAGTACTTGTGTCTCAAGATTTTAATGAAACTTTTGTTATTATTTTTGTTTATTTTTATCATCAGACGAAATAAATACATCGAGCGCATTGAGTCTATAAATAAAATCAAGGTTTGCTTCTAATTCGGCTTCCACCACTTGAACGATCGATTTATGTTCGATAAGTTTCCATTTAGATAACATTTTGTACGTAATTAAACAACTTGTGTAACGCTATCCGATAAAGAACAGAAAATGTATTCTTCCTCTTCGATTTTGGAGCAATTTTCGAAATCACTCATGCGCCCGCACGTTAACCTCGTAATTTATGAATAGACAAAAAGTTCTGATTCTATTTTTTTCTTTTTCGATTGAAGTCTCTTGGGCTTAAAGTCTTCTGCATCATGTATAAACTATTCCTACCCTCCTACCGAAATTTGCCACTGGGGATGATTTTTTATAGCTGGGTCCTACGTGTTAATAGATATCTATATATATTTAACGTCTAAAATTCGACTGCAGTCAGTTACCCCTCTCGTCTACTGGCAAAAGTGGTTGTAGTACTAGATTACTATATATATACATAATATTCATATTGTAAATGTGACGTGGTGTGGTCGTGTAAAATATTCAAGCTGCAATCACGTCCGGTGAATGGACGAGGTTGGCTAAGCTCAGGGAGTGAGGATGGCGCCCCCTGGACATGGAAAATAGAGGAAGAGTGGCTGGTGACGATTATACAGGGGTAGGTTTAAGGACTCTTTTGTATGTATGTAAGTGTATATATAAAATGTCAGAGGAAGGAGGAAAATAAGACACTGAGACCAAGGATTTTAAGGACCCCCACGAGAGGCTGCATGCAAGTATAGTCAGAAGAGAAGAGCAGGAGACAGGCAACGAGACTCAGAATAAAGGACGAGGGATAGAGACCAGGAAAATTGGTGCGGTGGATTACGGTTTTAAAAAAAGATGCAAATGGAAAAAAGAGAGAATGTTGAAAAATCGCAGATGTACAGCGTGTAATGGTGCTGAAAAGATGGCGGAAAGAAAACGTCGAAAAGAATCGAGAACGAGTGGAAAGAGAACTGAAGGGATAAAAGAGAGAGAGAGAGGGAGAAAGAACGAGAGGGAAAGGAGAAGGAAAATAGGGATTGGGAAGAGAAGAGAAAAGTACCGAAAAAGAGACAGTGAATAGAGTAAGAAGAAAGAAAGAACGAAAACGATTCGTGCACGCAAGGGATAGAGAAAAAAAGAGGTAAGCAGTTGAGAAAGAGAGAGAGAGAGTTGAGGGAAAAAAAATGAGACGAAAAGAGATAAGAAAATAGGTAGAGAATGAGAGAGAGAGAGATGGAAGGAGAGAAAAATCGTCGTGGACGAACGCGCGGACGTCGCGAATTTTCCGTTATTCTTCGCCGAGTCGACAGAAAATTTTTACAACTGGTCGATTCGCAAGCCTCTCTCGTCGGTCCTCGTCAAAACTTCGTCATCTTTCCAAACGGAACGACGGATTTCAATCTTTTTTTCCCCTCGCTCCATTTATACTGAGTTTTTATTATTATCTTTTTTTTACTCTCGTCTTTCCTTGCAGATTTTTATAGTATATATAAAATAAAATTGCAGAACCACAAAGCTGTAAGCGACACGTGGAATAGGGGATGAGTTCGGAAATTTAGACATCATTTCGTGCATGAAACCCTGTTCGATGGGGAGGTGTGCAGAATCGACATACTTTATTTAATGTATGGATTTTTTTCCCCCTTGGAAATATCTCTCTTTTTCCATGGATTTTATTAACAGCTATATATTCGTCGTCTGGCTCAATGGGGTATTATGGTTATAATGGGTGTTTGTAAAGGTGATTTTTATGCTGAGATATATGAGATATTTTTTATTGGATTGATGGGATATTCAACATTTATTATTCTCACTAGGCTTAAGAACTTTTTCGTTTTTTTACTCTATTTAAAAAATTTTTCGTGCAGATTATAGACATGCACATTATTAACCACTCCATTTATCATATTATCGAGATTAGTTGAATCTTTTCAATCGACATGAAAATCGAAAAAGTTTATTTGAGTTTTTTTGTAATACTGCATTGCTCTATTATTAACAATTGTTTTATTTATGAAAACGTTTCTGAATTTAAAAAACAAAAATACCATCGCAGAGAATCCAAAAGAACCGGATTCATTTGGGTTTCATTTTCGAATGGCTCATTGATTACGCAGTTGTTTTATTCATAAGAACCATAGACACATGAAACATAGACATTTATGCAAATTTTCTGCTTAACCCTCTGTCGACACACTTTAATTTGGCCACTGCGTTGACACGCTGGGATTTTATTTAAAAAAAAAATCAAGACAGGATTGTTTAAAAAAATAATTGAAAGCTTTGACTTTTGAAAAAGTGAGCATTTTATTAAAGAAATACAAAGTGTTTATATTTCTAATTAATAACCGGTAGATATATTCATGAAAATTGCTGTTCGAAAAAAAAAGTACTGTGACGAAATTAAACAAAAAGTATTCTTGAAAGCACGTGAATTGAACTTTATTCGAAACGAAACGAATTGTCAATTATGGTGAAAAAGAGCTTGCAGTCCTTGAAAATATTCCTCAGGTAAGAATAATTACCCCGGAAATTCAGTCCGGGTCAAAATGACCCAGTGTATTACAACAGGGTTATTAACCCGTGAGGGTTTTTCTTAATCAAACATTATTTGCATCCTTATGGAATCATGTCTGCGTCCGTTTTTTTATAACGTAAACAATAAGCGTTTGATGTTTTTTTTTTCTGTCGTTAAATCCGACTGGTCACGTCTGTTAAAAATTGTATAGTTCAGACGTAATGAAAACTATATACACCGTTGACGATTTGTGATGTTGCATATTGCTGTATACATGCAAATGCATAAATAGAGGTTTGAGAGCGACCGAGGCCAAATCGACGCTTTGGCTGTCGGCCGAAAATTTTCAAAAGCCAATTACGACATTAATTGGGCCTTGGGGAAACAGAAGGTTCCCTCCACCCCTCTTATTTTCTCTCTCTCTCTCTCTCTGTCTCGCTTGTTCTCTCCCTTCCGGTCGTGCGGTCGTTCGCTTCTGCATACGATTCTCTTTCAGCCCCTTCTTTGTTTTTCTCTATGCATTCTGTCAATCAAGAGTCGAGATTTGCAGCCAGAAGTCTAGCAAACAAACACACACAGACATACGCATACAATTGCGGTTTTTCGATATTACCTGTAACGAATTCCATGCGAAATGCAATTTTAAGTGCTTTTGTTTAATCAATTATTTAGTGGCCACGTAATTCAATTCATTTTCAACTGTTAGCGACAAAAACAAACTTATAAAGTATTATGAATTCAATCGAATATACTTTCGATTACGAAATAAATTCACAAAGATTGAAAAACACCGTTTTTTCATAACAAAATTTTGATGTTTAATACAAAAATATATAAATAGTCAATCTGAGTGTTCCATCGTAAATTTTATTATAATTTTTCACATGATCGGTAAATCGATATTTATCTAAGTCTGTGAAACACTTAAATTTTATTTTTTCATGTTATTCCAGGTCGCAGGTTCGTTGATGCTTGATGGCGCGCGCTGGTACGCAGCGTTGGAGGAATCCTGCTCCAGAGTAAGTTGATTATTTATTATGATTACTGTTCTTTTTACAATCATTTGTAGAAAAAAAAAGAAAAAAAAATGTGGGCGTGGTGATACTTCGTACATAATGAAAAAAATACTTCCTGCAATGATACATTGACCGCGACCATTTGTAAGATAAGTCGCATATATATAAAAACACCTGTTTATTACGTTGAGTTCATACACACGTATATACTTGTGGGAATGATAAAAAAAAAAGCGCACACGCAATATTTACATATGCATTTGAAGTATTACTTGTCACTACGACAGCATGCAACTTTTCTCTCCGATATTACTCCCATGTATACTTTTTACAACTATTATTATCATTATTATCATTTTTTTTAAATCCACAAACGTACTCTTCGTGCGCAGAGTCGGGAATCAGCTGCAGGCTCTGTGACACGAACGGGTAATTCAACGCTCTTGCTTTCTCCCACATATTTGATAGAGAAAAAGAGAGACAGAGATATAGGGAAAATATAGAAAGATTATTATTACTGGTGGTTAGATTCAGTCGTCCGAACAGTTCCTCGCTATATTTATTCGTACAAATTAATCAGACGATCCCAATGGTTTTTTTTTTTTTTTTTTACTTTCATTTATATTTCCCGGATTAATAGGATTTCATTGTATTATTATTGAATTGAATTATGTTAATTATGCAGACACACGTACGAGCTTAAAGTTTTGACTGCAACTTTTAATAAAACTCTATTGCTATTTGATCTTGTCAAATAGAAATATTCAAACGTACGTTGCGTGTGGAACTTTCATACATTAACATACTGATAATGTATTTAATGCACAGAACGATTGAATGCATCAATCAAATCTATTTAATTTGACGTGGAAATAAATTTTTTTCCACTCCTTCTCATCCAGGAATTCTTTTTTTTTTTTAATCATGGATAAAGAAATAAAGTTCTTGTGCATTACAACGATGCAAACTTCAATACCATCCCAGAGTAATGCAAGCAGTTGCTCTTGCCTAATGCACTCTTGCATCGCATTTGCACGAGGGCCAATGGAAACTGTGAACAGTTGGTAAGCACGAGAAAAAATTTAGAGAAAAATTGGCTCCCAGTCAGTGATCGAAACGCTGCCGATGCATGGATAAGTGATGGCCCAATCAAGTAATGACTTCGCCAGAGGCTTCTGAAATTTATTGACTTTAGTGATTGCCAAAGCCACACACCAACTGGCACTCATTGCTATTGGTTTTTTAGAATTTCATTTTATAACTCGGTCGAATTGTTAATAGTGAACAATCGAATTTGACGAGAAAAACGAATACAATATTTTCTTGTTTGTTAACTATATTAAGAAAAATAGTAATTGAAAATATTCCTCACGATGATTATATTTGTTGATAGAAAACGAAGAGAGACTCTGCGAACAACAAGCAATAAATTATCGAATTAACAATTTTCAATTCATTACAACGTGATTTTGATTTGAGAAATGAGATTTTTTTGGTCCATTTTTTCTTTCATGTCTCTCGTACTCTCCATCAATTTATATTTTGGTTTCACTCTGTTTCCTCTTGTCAGTTTCATCTGCTCAGGTAAAGGTCTTCGTTGTTCAAAAACACCCGAAGGGTAGAAAATCGTCAAAGAAACTGTCGCACGAGAACGAGATGGAAGTTCAGTGAAATGTCGTTTTTTTTTCCTCCGGCAATTACCTCGGACGACCAGGTACAGAACGTACAATGAGAATCATAGGAAACGCTCGTTGTGACAGTAGTAACGACCGAATCGCTACTGGATGGAAGGATTCAATGGCGAAAAAAGGAAAAAAAGGGAGAACAAGAGAATTAGAGAGAGAGAGGGAGAGAGAGAGAGGAGAGAGGGAGAGAAAAAGAGATAGAAAAAGGGAAATAGAGCAAATCGTCCTGGCGTGTTACATTCGAAGGTCTTTTTCCTCTTCCTCGAACCATCCTTCTGTTCACTCCTTTCTATCACTCATCCTCGTTGCTTCCTTCTTCTAACTTACCTGGCTGAACATTCAATTTCTTTTTGCCTAGGTTTTTATGTCTCTCAGTCACGATTCATACTCTAGAACATCTTGCCATGATTATTATTATTTTTTATTCCTCAGCGTCACGGTTACTTTTTTTTTACATTCGAGGATTTTCATCATTTTTATTGATAAATTGATTCCAACAAGAAGTTATTCTACAGTTCCATCAAAACAAGACCCTGTTCATTTTTTCAAATAAAAATGAAAAATACTGAAATAAGGAAGAATTGAAAGAAACATTCATGAGATTTATTAACGTTAAAATTCACTAGTTTCGCGAGGAAAATACATTTCAACTTTTATGGTATTTTTTTTATCTTTTTTTTATCGCGTTTTCGTTTCTTCTTTACTTTCACGCGAATTCGCAAAAACCCGTGCAACACAGCGCACATTAAATATACAAACTTCGTTGATTTATAGCTTAAGGCTCTCCAAGGCTGTTTCTCTCTCACCTGGCGCGATTTTCTACGTTTCTTTTCGCGTTCTCGTCCTTTTTTTATCTCGTTTTCACCCTCTCTCTCTCTCTATCTCTCTCTCTCTCTCTCTCTTAGCCTTTATTTGATTTTTTATCTGTCTCTCATTTTATCCAATACGCCTTCTAATTTATTTCTCCGTTTCTTATGGACTCTTCATTGCTTTTATTCGCACTTTTTCCCCGAGACCCTCGTTGACAGTATTAAAAAAAGATATTTCTAAATTTTTTTTCTTTTAACTGGAAATTCAAATAGAACGTTTTTCGTTTTTTACCTTTTGCGTTTTTTCCTCGCTTTTTCTAATTTCTACCTCTCTCTCTCTCACTCTCCTACGTCTTCTCTGGTTTTCCGGTAGGCAAGAGGGGGATGATGGCGTTTAGTGATTCGCGGCAAATCTCCTTCCCGTATAACGAGACTAATTGCTCAGGCACGACGTCTCTCGTATAGCCAGAGCGATAGAACCTCCTGTCGTTGCCCGAGGCTAGCCGAGTTCAGCAGCCGCAGGCCGCGAGAAATTCTCCAGGAACGAGAGAAGTGCATGGAGAGGAGAGAGGCAGCGAGAGAGAGAGAGATAGAAGCAGACGATTAACGGGCGTAATGGCAATCTGTTGAAAACGGACGGGGCGGTGACGAGGTCCTGAACGCGTCCGGAGTGCTACTATGTAATATATAGTTAAGCCGCCACCCCTAGATTGATGCATATGGGCTTACTCAGTCCAAATCAACCCATATGATCGTAAATTTTGTCAATTCATTATTTTTCATCAAAACAGTCTTTCTCTTGTAACGATTCTTATCAATATTAAAATGCGCATAAAATCGATTATAAGTCCTATTTAGACGATGACAGTCCTCTTGGAAGAAAAGTATCCGAGAATGTAAACTATATTTCTATTTATTTACGACAGAATTCTATTCCACCGATCGAGTAACTTCTACAGTTTTCTTTCTGAATTACTGCGAAAAAAGTGCATGAGTTCCATGGCAAATTTGTCAAATATCTGTCAAACTAGTCAATAATTTGACTCATTTGTTTAAATGTTTGTTCTTTATCGAGTTTATATTTACAACTATTGTTTGTCGATTACTGGAACGCCCAGTTAGGCGCATAATCCAAAAACTTTGTCATCCAGACACATTGAAACGTTTCTGAAATTTTTTATTGGTACACGGTTTGATAGTTTTATGGACATTTCTGATGGATGAAGAAATTGCGATGAAAATTGTCTCATTTTTCTTACAATTTGTTTCATATATTCATCGTGTATTTACGACGAAACATATTTTTTCGAAGTCCGAAGTGTCTAACTTTCCGACAGCATTCATGTTTTTCGAACCTTCCTTTTGCACATTAAAAATGTGTTTCAGACTTTTAAAAAATTTGATAAAAGTCAGGTTTACTTTGAATATATTCATGAAAAAGTTTAACAGATTATCTAGTTTCTTTAGGAAAGAAAAATGAGCTACAATCTTCTTCGTTTGCAATCTGTATCACGAGTTGGAAATTTCAACTGTGTTTCCAAATCCTCTGCAAGCTGACGCAATGTTCAAATAATTGTTTCCTATTTGAATCCAACGAAACACGTTTTTTTTTTTTTTTTTACAAACATAAACCGAGAATCCATATTAGCACCAAGTCCTTTATTGTATTACATGCATGTAACCGAGAATAATACTCGGTGTACCTCGATCGTCTTGCTTCATTTCTCTCTTCGTTTCTCTCTTCTAATCTCTCTGTAGCAAGAGTTTAGTCGACGAGTTTAATCCGGTGGTTTTTCTGTTCTCTCGCTCTTTCTCTTCACGTCACTCTCTGTCTTTCTCTTCCATGACCGCATACTCTGCGGTAGAGTACCTTACCCTCCATATACTGTGCATATAAATTACATATATATATATATATATTCATAAAGTTTGGGTTCGAACAAACCTCGTTCTATGTTGTATACTTCTAGCCTATATAGGATCATCGTCCTAAGTATGGGTGTATATCATGAGGCAAAACTTTTTGTCACTTACAAACTTAAATATAACTTAAGATATAGAAGTTTGCAAATTGATCTGAGACAAAAACTTTTAGTATTTAAACCTAACATTGTCTAGAACATCCAACACATGTTGGTAATTTTCTATTTACTCTAGAGAATGTCATTCTTGCCAAGCGTTGCATATAAAGTATCCTATATTATATTTTTATTAATATTCAAAAAAAAAAAATTAAAAAATTAACAACAGACATTGTACGATTATTGTTGGAAAAAAAAATTATCACTTTTCACCATAAACTTTCCAAAATACAAGTGTCTCCTTAACGACCTTGTATTAGGATCGGCATTCTCAAAAGCTTATGCCCCCCTATAGAAACAGGAGCTCCATATGGTTTGATATAATCCCGATGGTTGTATTCTTCTGAACTTTTGTGATAGTACAGTTCACCTATAAACACGATCTATCGCAGGGTATACTTTTTCGTTAATCTTCGTCAATAATTTTGAACGAATTGGCCAACACAGTGGAATCTATGACAAAATAATATGAATTCTAATAATAATAATAACAATAATAATCAATAATTAATAAGTTGTAATATGAATGGACCATACGGTCTTTCATCCTTGAAGAGAAGTGCAAGTTTCATCTTTCGTGGAATAGGATTCCAAGCTCCATCAGCCCTTTAATTGAAGAGCACATCGATATACGTGTAACCTGTTTCATATATGACTGTATGTTTTGCTCTCTCTCTCTCTCTCTCTCTCCCTATTTCTTCCACCGTCTCCCTCTTTCTCGACGTAATTATAGGTAGTGGTGAACCCTTGTGAGCTTCACACCACATTATCCACACGTGTAACCAGTCGACTTCTCCATTGTATGCAAACTTCTTACCGATTGTGTGAAACACGAAATAATAACGAGGAAACTGCTATTTCCATTTAAATCCTACTTAATCTCACATTGTGTTTATACTCGAGTTTCTTGTGCCTAGGATTCATAGTTTTTAGAAAACTACGAAAATTCCAATAAAGAGATCAAATTTGTTTTCTATGTTTAATTTTTTACGTGGCATCATTCATTTCAATGCTGAAATAACGAAAATTTGAAGCTTTTTTTTTTTCAAATTTATTTTTAAGTTTCAATTTTACTCGTTTTCGTATTGAAACTTAAGTTCGAAAAATCTTTGTTACAATTGTCTCGAAAAATAGCATAGGTTTTGGTGCGTTGCTTCGGTGAGCACCACAGATAAGCAACCTCCGGCGATCTCAATACTTGGTTGGGTGACCCCTTAGCCATGCATGGACTCATGTATCGATCGCTAAGCAAGAGACAGTTTTTTTCATAGTTTCTGACGGTCATAGCCAACTGAAATTTCGTTTAAATATAGCTGCAAATTCGATAAATTAGTGAATGAAGAAATAGTAGCTGTGAGCAACACTCTGGGTGGTTTCACAAGACCAGGAACAGGAGCAGTCAGATGAGGAAAAAAATGAGGTTGAATTGATGAGTTGGGATCGTAAAAATCCTCGAGGCTATACGCTGGAACTACAAAACGTACAAAAAAATCATGAATAAATAAAAAAAAACTACAAGTGTAATGAAAAATCGATAATATTGGCATCAAAGAAACATTAATAATGAGGAATAAAAAACTTGAGGCTAAATTTGTACACATAACTCAGATGTTTAACATCGTTTGCAAGAAAATACGTATAGTGATGAATCACTGTTTTTCTTGCTACTCGTCCCTATCTTCTGCTCTAACGAACTTTACCTCGTAGGTAAATCACCGGGTGCAATAACGTTGTAGGTCGAGAGTCTCCCTCGTCTTCTTGTCAACTCTCATTACTCTCATTACTCTCATTAGAGCGTGGGAAGCACCGGAATACATTTATCTACCGTAATAATACGACGATATAATTTTAACGGTGCATCAGTAAGTTTTCTCATCTTTTTTTTTTAATACAACGCAGCAGCACGTAAAGAGAGTACAAATTTATTCGTTCTATTTCCATATCGTACGGTAAAAATTAAAATCTTGGTCAAGTTTAACGAAAACGTATGTCTCATTAAAATCTTATCCAATTTATTTTTCGATACTTCATGACTTTCGAAATATTTTCAAAATATTTCGAAACATCGACACTTTTTCTTATTTATTTCATTTAATTCAAGAATTCTGTTTTCAAATTTCATTTAAATTTGTTTTATTGAATCATACACAACTAATAGATGTGATTCGTTAGTTTTTTTTCTCCAACTATTTGCATGTGTTTTCAAATCATCATTCAGAATTATTTTATCCAGAGAGTCACCTCGAAAAATGACATGAAAAATGAAAATGAAAAAAAAAAAAAAAAACATTTAAAAGAAATCCATGAGTTGTTTCTAGCTCCGCAATTTTTGTTCCCACAATGTCTCGTAGACGAAAAAAGCGTCAACGGGGGTGTCTGGTGGAACGGGAGGATGAAAAACTTCAAGTTTCCTCACCAGGCTTTAGGGAAAGATAAAAAAAAAAATTGAACAAAAGTAAAGACTTAGAACCCTGTGTGCGTACGTGTGCGTGTGTTTGGGTTTGTTCGTGTACTGAGATCGATAGACGTCCCGAGGCCGTCATGCTATGTGATGCCACGGAAAATTTTATGGCCTATATAGATTCGTGTGGCTGTCCCAGGAACGCTGAGCTCTCCGACATCGAATTTGTGATGTGCACCTAGAAACAGTAACCCTGGAGAGTACTCTCTCCCTCTCTCTCGCTCTCTATCGCTCTCTTTTATCAATGTCTCTGTCACTCTCATACGTTAACATGGCACAAATTGCGCGGCAATCCTCGTATCACTCGAGTGTCCTGTTGGTGGACGCGAGTAATTGGGTCATCCTTGGCCATTCCAATCCCGTCTCCTATATATATATATATATATATAATCTACTCTCGAGGCCCTCGTATCCGCAGTACTCTGATAGTCCTCTCGTTAAATCCTCTCTCTTGTCCTCTATTTCTCTGGGTTTATCTCACTCCCTTCTCTCTTCCTATTTTATTTCTATTTTCTCTCTGGCTATCTTTTTTTTTTATTCTACACCTCTTCCTGTATTTTTATCTCCGCATCTTGCACTATTTTCCATCTTTCTCATTTTCACTCCTTTCGTTATCTCTCTTATTTCCAACATTTATTTAACGGTCTCAAACTGTTTCAGTCAAAATCCTTTTTCTTTTCATTGCATGCTCCAATTATTCCTGTCTTTCTCGTTTTCATTCTTTTCTCCTTTCATCATCTTATGCTTTTCTTCCACACTCTCGCTCTCTTCGTTTATTTATTCAACTATCGCTACCTATTCAATTCTTTCTCGTCTTTTCTTCCTCTGCTGTGTGCATTGATCTTTCTTTGTTCATCGCAGCTTCCTTTTCTCTCTCTCTCTCTCTCTCATTCTTTCTCCTTGAGACATGGCTATATATACAATGCGTCCCATATTCATATTGCAAATTTAAATATTCCATTGAATCTTCTAATATCTTAATCATATTAACATTTAACTATAGAAGCGAAGGATCGATTTTTTCTAACGTAAACTCCACTCTGGGGTAAATAATTACTCAATTCTTCTTTGGCGAGCATAAAAAATTCCTCGTATTCGTTAATACCGTTTTTTAATGCACTATATTCTCTTCGTATTTTTATAATAAAGAGCGTACGGTGTGAAAAAGTTGCAAGTGGTTATTCTTTGATGACGAAAACTCTTAAAAACCGAGATAATGATTATAAAAAAGTAGAAGGGGGAAGGGAAATTCGAAATTTTTCTGAAGTACTTGAAAACCAAGTATTTCAACGAAATTTCATACCCATTGCTTCATAGACATTAATGAATAAACCCATCAGAATCAATGCAAAAATTGATTTAAAAAAATATACATAAATTAATGCAATCGGAAGAATAATATTCATAATCTGAAATAGAGCCGTAAGAGGAGGAAGAGAGCGAAACAAAGAAAGGGACAGTGAATCGAATCAAACGTGAAACAGAATGTGATAGGAAACTTGAACAGACACATGGAATGAATAAGAGAGTGACAGAGATTAAGAGAGAAGAACTTGAAGAGAATGCACCGACTACTGTCGAGTGTTCGACGTCGCGACAGTGTAACGCATACGTTATGTATCTTGCGTATATACACACATTGTATAAAGACCTATGTAATGGGCGAGTGCACCCGAGGAACAAAGTAAATACGCGAACGCAGCAGTTGCAATGCTACACATAGAAACACATCCAAGTATTACTCCACTCACTCTCTCACTTTCTCTCCTCTTTCAATGTATGTGTGTGTTTGTATATAACTGCGTTTGTACCTCGACGATTCACTATATAGCCTATTGCCGGCTGGTTGCAACGGTTCGGGGCGCGTGCACCACCCTCTCATTCTTGTCTGGATTTCTCTCTCTCTCTCTCTCTCTCTCTCTCTTTCTCTTTCTCTCCATGCGCTTTCCGTTTCCGCACGCTCGATACTCTCTCATACTGTTTATATATACACACACGCAGTACCGATGTGCTTGCTCCCTCTCTAGTCTATTGCTCCTGCAAAACGCGTGCCTTTGCATCCACCAGACCACCAGTCTAGCAAAATACTTGCAAAGAGAAAGAGAGCGAGACTGCCTCGAATATCCACGACTCTGCATATCCCATGCTACGAAACTTGGAAACCTTTTTGCTTGTGTATATTCTACGTATATGGATGTATTTTTATATATGTATAAATATATAAATTTGTGTGCACTTGGACTTATGGGGATGTCTTCGTGTCCATAGGCCAAATCAAGTCTCCTGGAGTGATTTTAACTTGATCCTATTTTTTTTTGTTTTAATCCTTCTTGAAGCTCTCTTAATCCCGATCACAATGTTTGTTTTATTATCATTTTATCAATATTTCTACATATTATCAGAAGCTCGTTTGGATCACGAGTAGAAATGCTATTTTCATATATTCCATTACTAGGATTTCAACGTTGTTCAATCAATCGATGCTCGGAACAGATTGTTCATTTGATCGATGATGGTTTCATTGTGACATAAAGTAGTTGGATAGAAATATTGAGATTTTTTGGATATCTTAGCCTTTGTTTTGATAAAAACTCGTAGCCAGCGACTTGAAGGTTTTTATGTTATTGTAGTCAGCGATTAAAGCATAAAAAAGGTGTGAGAAATTCTAATATTTACGTGAATTCCTTGTCGATTTATTAATTATGTGTTCAGAAAAAAAAGGATGACTTTACATGTGAAACCTCGTGTATGCTTCTTTCTTTTATCCTGGAGTGCACTCCTTCATGAGATACTCTTTTTTTTTTTTTTTAAACCTCTTTCTATCTCTTTCTTTCTCTCACTCTCTTGGCTTTATTTCGAAACTAATGTCCATAGGTATACCATAGGACGAGCAAGACTCATAGTGTTTTCCATGCTGTTTCTATATGACTCTATACTATACTTTGCGTTTATACGAGTCAGTGAACACTAGTGAAAAACCCCCGTGGGTTTTCATCGGCATTTTTTCATCTCCCTCTTTTTATCTCTCTTCCACCCACTGCTGTTTTTTTCTCGCTTACTTTTTTCCCTCTCTCTCTTTCTCTCTTTTTCTTTCTCGAGTTTTTTCTCCACCCTAGCATTCGCCTCTTTGCAACAGAATTTTCCTTTCCAGTGATTCGCAGATTCAACCGGTCTCTTGATGCTACAGCTACCTCGCAACGACCTCTTACTGCGCAACATATTTGCATCTCACAACCGCTTCATTCAAAATTCAAGATATCCGTTTACAATGATCTCACAATACGTATACAAGTTTTTTTCTTTCTTTGTGTTTGTGAATATGTAAATACGGTAATCAGTGGTCACGAAATATACTTTGTATCGTGCAAATTCAAAACAAAATGCTTATATATGTATTTCATTTGTTTTCAGTTTTTTCAATCAAAATTTCTATCGGATCTTATCATTTGAACAGATTGCCCTTAAATTGCACATTCAATAACACTATTTGATCGATTTTATTGTCTGCATTTTTTTTTTTTCAAAGATTCCAGTTATTACACAAGGATAAAGCAATAAATAATTTATTGATTTTATAATCAACTATTCCAATACGAATTTTTATTGGAAAATATCGAAAATTTATAAAGTTATAAGATAGCTTTCACGTGAGGATGAAACCAAAAAATTCCACATATTTACCAACATTCTTCTTCGTTGTCCTATCAGAATTTTGACGAAGGATTATTTGGCAATAAAAAAAATGTAGTTTTTTTTCGAATCCATATTAAACGGCTCTATCTTGAAATTTTTAATATTTTTTTACATAATTTTAGTCATACATTTAAAAATAAGAAAAATTGTCATAAGATTATCGACGAATTAACCCGACTGTATGATTATTATTCAGACGCGTTTATAAAAAATGATTTTATAAAAATCTTCATTTTGTGATTATATTTAATATATTTTTTACATACGTCCATTTTTCACTGCAATTTCGCTAATGAGAAGCTGCACAAGTATCAAGGGATGAAACCACATCACATTTTCGTTCGCTTCGTGCCCCCAGACAGTTACAACCTCGATATATGTCAATATATATATATATATATATATATATATATTGTACATAGACGTATTTCTAGATAAGGTTGAAACTTGGTTGGATGATGGAATGATGGAATTAGTCCGAAAGAAGAGCGATAGACTAGATGACGTTGCAGTCACTGACGCGAGAGGGATTAACTCGTGTCGAGATTTTCACGAAGAGTAGAACAACTTGGAAAGTGTATGGATCCAGATATATTTGAAAGACAGAGATAGAGAGATAGAGAGGCATCGCCAAACGTTTTTGTGGCCTTGGGTCGGAAAAAAAGTGAAGAATTGGTTTCTAAATCGTGAAGAAAACACCTGAGCTCATTTTTCATTATTTTTTATCGTTCAGTTCAAGATTACAAATGGAGATTAAATGAAATTGTCGATCGAACGATTACGAAGACAAGAAAACGAGAATATGGATTAAAAAAATTGAGTAGGCGCATGAGTTGTAGATTCTCTGGAGATAATCGGTGGGGGATAATTTTTTTCATGCCCCTTCTGATAACTTGAGAATAATATTAATTACGTTTTTATGAAATTGAGGCTTAGCTCCGCGGGAGGATTAATGGAACATATAATTGGAAGAGAAAACTCATTCAGAGTTGATTCCAAAGATTTGACTCATTCGTCAGTAAAACGTTTAAAAGAATTATTAAAAGAAAATCCGATTTTGATCGGGATTTCATGAAACAATAAAAAAAAATCACTTTTAACTATCGGCAAAAAATTCATCAACCTTTCGAACCAAACGATTGAAATATTGTTCTGTTTCTTTATTACTCTCAAATCCACGTTTCAATACGATGCTCGCAAGATTGAAAAAAAAAAAGTATATATGTACCACGTAATAATTGCCAATCTCGTAAATGAATCGTGAACATTCACTACAGAAACTTCGATATTTTTTCAATAGGGACAACCCGGAATTAATAAAAACACATTGTATGATATAAATTAGTCTCTCAATAGTGTATTACCGTTCGATATCCATATAAATCCATATAAAAATATCCATATAAATATCCATATAAATGTTGACGCAAATCAGAATCTGAACACTTCGTCAATTTGTTGGAAATCGAGAATAAAAAGATATGGGAATTTTTTCCAACAATTTTTTTTTTTTAGAAATAATTGATTCGATTCATAAAGTACGTTAAACCATATGTAAAAAAAACTGCTGTTTTTATTGCATTTTTTTTTTTTTTTTTTTTTTCCATTTGAGTCTAAATTAGAAAACTACCGAAAAATGTTTAGCCCTGTTTTCATCGATTGTCGATATTTTCATTCGAGCTTCCTCGGATGAAAAAACTCATAAATATATAAATCTATAAATAAATGGCTGGAACGGCTCATCGGACGTTGTGATCCGATTTTTCATTTGTTTTTTGTTTGCGGAGTACCAGAAGAATGGTAGCGGAGCTTGGACGCTGAAACAGCTGCTTGGAATTGGAGTTCGAGTGAATCGAGAAATAGAAACGAGCTAATAGAGCATGATGGTGTGAGAGGGAACAACAAAAAATCAAAAAAATAAAAGAAGACAACGACTGAATGAACGAACGTTCGTGGAAAAGCCACGAGGGAGATGAACTCACTGCTCCAACAATAAACAAAATGGAACGTTGAATAGAGCCCCACCACCATCACCATACAACCCTCGTTTTACATCCCTACCACCAATTCAAATGTTTTTATTCTCTCTTACTAAGTAACCGACGGTGAACCAATACAACATACGAGAAAACAAAACATGCGATCGAACTCAAGTCTCAAATAACGATCAGCACTTTGCATCTTTTTTAAATGAAACTAAACACATGTGCAGCCTGCGGTCGAAAGTTCATCGAGGAACAGACTTTTTCTCGTATACATAAAGACATTGAACGCAATACAAAAACAAACATTTTACCAAGAAAAATTTAATCAAGTCTCGAAACTCGGTCATCAGAGCTCACTGTCAAGCTGCTCAGCCTTCACAAATAGCCAATCTATACATAACTCGAAAATTGAATGACAACAAACAAACTTTTCTTCCGTTTACTTGTTCAATCATCGAGAATGTTTCAATGTTTCGTATTGGAAATAATTAGTAGAGAAATGTCGTTATCATCGATGTTTCAAACACATTGTCTTAAATCTGGACGACGTGAACTAATAATAACAAAAATATCGAAGAAAAATATATATTTAGAAAAAATATAGTCTAAAATACGTGCATTTTTATGTCTGTCTATGACAAGGTACGTTAACGAACCGTTACAAATGTCGACACTTAACTCAGCTTATCAGCGAGCAACAATAGAAAGTATCGAAAGGAAAGAGTCGTGTTCGACAGGATTGAAAAAAAACTTGAATCAGGTTAATGTTCTTCGATAGAATCTCTCGAGAAAATGGTCTGTTTTAAAACATTTCTCATTGATAATAACATCTTTGGAATGCCACAGAGTTTTCTTACATTTAGCGATTTCTGAACTGTGCATTTTATGAAATATAATAATATTAAATATTATTAATACAATATTTTGGACTGCTCTTAAAGAACGAAGGGCCCCCGTTGTTTCGACATACCGTTCTTCCATTCCTCTACTCTTTTTATCTTCCATCTTTCAAATGTTCTCGATCTCTTCCATGCACGTTCTTCTACTTCCTCTTTCTCTTTGCTCTCGAAAAATTTGAAACAAAGCTCTCGGTTAGCTCATAAGAATGCGACGGTTTTTTAGTGAGGTTCCCTTTTGTCAGTAATGAGGGAACGTTAGAGCAAAAACTTCAAACGGAAGGAAAAAATCGCGTGGCGAATACCAAAAAAAAAAAAAAAAAAACAAAGAAGAAGAGCGGTCGGTTACAGGAAAACGGTGGAGAGTAACTTTCAAATATTGCAGATCAAAAAGCGTCGTCTCAAGTAACAGTTTTGAGATAATAATAATTTACAGAAAACTGGATATTCATGCGAGTTTAGCATTTATCTTCATTATTTGTCTTCATTAAATTTATCTTCATAAATTTTGGAACATAGAGCGACGAAATCTCACTGTCAATCTGGGTGAATAACAGTCATTCTATGACATTTAAAAACTGTAATGTTGAACATGCCCGAAGAACTCATCTTATTTCACGAAATATGAAGCTCACACACCGGAAGTTGGATCTTTTTGTTTCATTTTTAAAAGACCTTTGAAATCTTCTTCGACTTGAGCTTTGATTTCATATAAGAGACTGACGTGCAGTAAAGTTACCAAAGGGTCGCTAACGGGGTACTCTATGACGAGTTTCTTCAAGAGTTTCTGCTCTCGCTTTTAAGGCTAATTGAAAACCAATTACCCAAACTTCTCTACTCGCCAATGTCGCGATCGTAGAGGAGCGGGTATCGAAACTTGCCCGGCTCAGTTCTTTTCACTCTACGAGGACAAATGACCAGAGACATCCTCAAGTTCAATCAGCATTTTCCAACCATGACATTAAAGTTGTTGCAGTATTAAAAAAAAAAAAAACTGTAATTTGGTTATACTTTTTCAGCGAGCTATAAATTAAATTGCAGAAAAAATTTGACAACTCTCGACAATCAAGAAACTGATAAGTGAAAAGAGATTTTCCTTTTAACGATACAAATTTCAATAACGTAAAGAGAAGCTTAAAAAATGCGGATACAAAGCAAATATATCGAGAGGAAATGAGGGAAAATCGGTGAAGTGCAGGCAATAAAAAAATAAAAATAAAATATCGATAAACGTTCTTTTTACAATGATGCATCCGGAAAAATACGCAGAGCGAAGATTTTTTTCAAGGGTTCCCTCGTTTATGAATAAAGACCAGCCACGCTTTTTTCCCTCTAACTTGGAATATTTCCAGCAGAAAAAATTTCCTCGAATCGACAAAATAACGAGGTAACAATTTTATTTATTTTTTCACGCTCGCTGCGATGTTTTTTTTTCTCTCAATATTTACCAACATTGAAAATATTTTCAATGTTTTCGAGAGCGATCACAGAGCCTTTTCGACGATTTTAACATTTATGAAAATCTCATAGAAAAAAAAAAACAGAAAAAAAGTATATTCCAATCCATTGTAGTATCTAGCGGATTATTACAAAAAACATTAAAAAGAAAAAAGCAAAAAAGTACACTCCCAAAATGCAAGGAAAATGGTGGGGCTTTGGTAGAGAAATGCGTCTTTAGTCTAGTGTGGATGAAAAACAAAAAAAAACACAGAAAAACAAATAACTGGCAGGAAAAAATACACTGAGAATGATAAAAGTGTTTGGACGAACTCGAAACGAGGGGGCTGTGGAAAATGTCTTTCTCCACTGGTTCTCGCTAATGACATTTCTTTCTCATGTCCCATACAAGTCGATAGTGTAATGTACTGTGGACACGAGGAAAAGGCAAACAAAACAAAAAAAAAACGAAAGGGTTGAAGAAAGAGAAAGCTTATGAAAAGAGATAGGAGCGAGCTTTGTCTCGATAGCTTTTCTCATTGCTGAAGCTTCGTGTACGTACATACATATACGTATTTATATATATATGTATCTGTGTGTTTGGCGTTCACATCCATGTTACATAGTGTACAGCGCTAATAGGATACACGCAGTGATAGCCATAATGCAGCCAGTTTTCACTATGTTTTCCGCAATTAAGTAGACATACAGCACGCCCTCTATTATTCATAAGTACAAGCAAACCGAGTGTTCGACCTGCCTCAACAGTCATTGGCCAAGAATCCGTCGCGAAAAATGTCTGTCCTTCTATCCCTGTGACATCTTTCTGTGGGAAATTTCTCTGTCGTATTTGCAGCGTGATTCGGGGAGATAAAAAGACCAAAAACGTTTGAAAAGAAAGTTTTTGTTAATTTCGTTTCGTCGGCCTATTTTGTCTTCATTAAGTTTTGTCTTCATTGTATTGGAGCACATTCTTAATTGAGATTTAAATCACCTTTTACAAATTTTTTCTTAATTTAGATTTGTTCAGTTTAAGAAAGTTAAGGGAGATCGATTCTGGATTGAAAAAAAAAACTCGTAATTAATGATTTTTAGTCACAATGGATTGGTATACAATTGTGTAAAGGAACATTGATAGCTCTTATACAAGACTACAAATTGCTAATAACTGTGTCTCTCATCATTAGAGCACAGGGAAACCATTCACGACTCGTTTTGCATTATCGTTCAAATCAATGACAATGACAAAAGACAGACAATGAAAAGAGTCGAGTCTCAATTCATTGTCGATATCGTAGACCAACAAGAAGAGAATCATGATCAGCACATATACTCGAAGAGTTCGAAGTTAAATTGACAAAAGTCGATTTAATAAGACACGATATTGATGTAATTAAGATATGAAAGTTTTTTCAATATTCAACGAACAATGCAAATCACTCAAATTCACTGCATTGGATCAAAAATATCAAATTATTTGAGAAATATTCAAAATCTATCCATTTTATCAAAATTATATAATTATTCACTTCGTATTCACAATCAAATGTTGCTGCAATTACGTTTTCGACACCCCACAGTCATAGGTGCACGGTCGGTGTGAGACTTTGACGAAAGCGACGCACCACTCGTACGCCTATAACCGACTTTCCAATTTTCCACCTCTTCGTTCGACCAGTGGTCGTCGATAAAACGAAAACCATTGGATTGTTGGGTAATGGCGTCCTATAAAACAGTCCTATAAAAGTACGTTGGTTGAAGAAGACATTCGCCACGAGCTTGTGTCGGGATAGCAGGCGCCATAAGCTTAGTAGCTCCTGTTTGTTCCTCCCATCCTAAGTCATGGAATCTGCGAGCATTCGTCTTGAATGTCATGTCAAGCTTTAAGGTCCTCCTATAGCCAGGGTACAAATCTCGAGGTGATGTTCGCGCGAAGAAATCCTTGCCAGTCATTGCCTGAAGCTGTGCAGTAACTTTTTTCCGAGTGACAAAAGGATCTAAAAATTCTATACCTCAATTTTGTCGAGTGCTGGGATATCGAAACGTTTCAGCACATATTTATCATTTTATTTTCACATTTACATGGAAGCAATGTTTTTTTTTTATACTCCAGATATTTATTCACCTTCATTTGGCATCGAATTATCAGTCTGGATGGATTACATATTTTGACTTCTATAAACTCATCCAACATTAACTGTTATCGTTATTCTACTCGATCTCATTATTAGGAACACACACGTATATAAATATGTATGATCGACATTTTGGTTTCTCTCCGGCACGATGATTCTCTCGGTGCTCGGGCGCGTTCAACGGCAAATTATCTCGAAGCACGACCAACGAGGCGTACGTAACTCGTTCTCCTGCCTCAATGGTCTCGGTCTGGCTTCGTCTATGATATCGCAAGAACATACGGTGCATATTCTCTCTTCAGTGCGTTTATACTAACGAATATGCTCCTTTCACGGTGCTTCGAGAGCCATTGTATATGCCTATGTATCACAAGCTGATGAAAAAGATTGTGGTTTGTATATATATATACATATATATATATATAATTAATATGAGTATATAAATATACGTAGTTGTGCTTCTCTCTTTATCTAGACACAGTATATTCCTGTTCTCAAAGCTATGTAACCTCCGAGGAATACAAGCGACCCACAATACAGACTACCAACCAAATGAGAACTTACGAGCATATAATTATACGAAATATAAATAATATGCTTGCATTTAATATCGTTACTTGCTGCATCCATCTCTGTATTTCTGTAGCTTTATTTATTTATTTTATTTCTCTTTCTCTTTTTTCCCTGTTCCCGTGTACGCCCTCGTGGGTTTTCACAAACTTATCCTATCGATTCAAGGATGTTACGTGGTTGCATAAAAATAGAGAGATTTTCACGAAACTTTGTGAAGTACGAAACATTACAGGAAAAAATATATTCTTCCGAAATTTTGCTACATTTAGAGCAGAATTTAGAATTAATTTATTAAAATGGTCTCTCGTGAAGTTGTGTCAAAATATCACAACATCATGGCTCGAATAAATAAATTTCTTATCGAAGTAATAGAGAATGAATATTTGAGATATATTCTGCTTGAAATATTGAATGATGTGTGCGTTAAGTCTTGAAACGATTAGGTGATGGAATGATAGAAAAAAAAATTAACGAAGTATCAAAAATGTTCGTAACCCACCGAGCGAAACACAACGTCACTTATTTCTACTGGAAATCGAGAAAAAGGCAAAGTTGTTTGTGCAGATTCGACCAGTATAAAGCGCCAGGGTTAAGCATTCACGTGGAAAAGCGACGAGGTTTGAAAGTTTTTTTCCTATTTGTTGCTACACATAGACTCCAAATCCATGCGTCATATCTCAATAAATCGTTGGTCGCTGGTCTGTCTCGTATTTATTTAACAAGCAATGATTCGTTCACTTAATATACGGTGAGAAAAATCACTGAATATTGATAACATGTGCATTCTGTTGAATCAACAAATGAGTTCGTTGATATGGAAAAGTAAACAAATTCATATGTCGATTCAATTTAACGTGTGATAATCAAGCACACCATATGATTGATTGAATGAATAAAAAACTTGGAGGATTTTCGACACTAACCCGAATGAAAATAGTTCATTTATAAAATCGTGAGAATCGTTGATTTCGTAATTGAACAAAGTAACGGGCTTGGAAAAAAAAGTGTTTAACTAGATGCTGGATTTACCTTGAATTTTACAAATTTTTCGTTACCATTTTCCATGTTTTTAATGTTTTTTTCCTCTTGATTTTTGCACCCTCGTTCTTGTTGAATCGAAACTCCCGTTAACGAACGTCATATATACACCTCTACACAAATATCCATACCTGTACATATTAGAATATATAGATATGATGATATGCATGTATAAGTATATAGGAGCAAAGAGATCGAGTTGGTGGCTCTCTTCGACGAACGAACGAGAGTGGTTTTAGTGCGATATCAGAGCAGTCTGATAGGATAAAAGATAGGATTCGAGAGAGCAGCCTATGAAGTCTACCGTAACGCGAGAGCAAATGTATGTTTGCCCGGTAATTAACAATTATCGCGATTAGCGTTGCCTAGACACTCATGGCTATATGTGAATGCATATCCCCATATAGACGTTTATAGACGTCCTGCCCATTTATGTGCTAGAAATAATATATATATATACTACACACTCGGGTAAACACGAAGGGTACCATATTTCGCAGCTAAGAGTCAAAGAGGCGTGACTCGAATGATTTCAGGCGTTAATTAACACGATCTATACGTCTCTTTGACCCCATGATCTCAGTGTATCGTATGTACCTCGATTTTCCACCGCATTGCGTCATTATTCTACAAAATATATAAATATTTATTCACGTTACGTATTTTCTCACATGTTTTTAAATATACATATATTTTCCAATTAAAAATTGCGTGCAGCGCCAAAACTATATTGTTTGTCGTCGACATCGTACCCACCGCTGCTACAAACTCTTCTTCTCCTCCCCCCCCCCCCCCCCCTCCTTTCTCTCTCCCTTTCATGAAGTTTACCAGTCAAATTTCCTCGTTGATGATTGCCCACGATTTTGCACACACCAACACCAAACCATCGAGTAATTAAATGCCTTGTTTATTGGTGTTGTCCGGTGCTATTTCGTACGAGAATATCGTGCCGATGTGTATGTTCCCGTATGTTCACCAAAGCTGCCCGGGAATTCTCCCACCTACTGAAAACGCCTCTGGCGACCAGCCACACAACTATGTCATCTACGCGCCCTCTTGCGCTCTCGCTACTACAAACCAGTGCATTCTGTGCAGGTACACTTCCTAAATTACCTTCTCCGTGATTGAATGGTTTCATATGTATGTATAAACACGTACATGCGCAGTATTATATTCTCAACGGTAATGTTAACTTTGTATTTATATATTTATTCCGTTTATTCGTGGGCATCCTATTTTCTCTCGATACCAAATTACCCCTACATATTATATCAATTTATTTGAAACTTTCGTGAAGTAATGAAATGGCGGCAAATTCAAAGTTATCGAAGCGTTGCGCCAGTTAATTGGTTTTTCTATTATGAAATTTTTTTTGCAATCCTTTATTGTAGCGATTTTTTAATTACTTCGAAATACTTGAATTATGAGGTTATCAGACATTCATTGAATTAACATTTCCGTTGTAATCACAAGTCTATTTGTTTGAAAAATTGTTTTTTTCATATTTAACCTATATTTTGAAACTTTACCCAAAAAGTGAAAAAAATAAATAAAAAAAACAATTTAATTAAAAAATGTGCAGAATAGCGGAGAGGAATTGAAAAATAGGTGAAATTTTTCGTATATTTCTTTTTCGTATATTCGATTGAGGAAAAGGCATTGCTTGTACTTTATTTTTTTGTTTCATTTTGTGTTTTCGTGTATGTTTCTTTTTTCATTTTCTATTCCCCATCGTCTATGCGAATTTAAATGTTTGAGTAAATCGGAGAAACTTCCGTTGAAGTGACACGGAAAATTATTTTCGTCAATTTGTTTTTTGATACGTTTTTCAATTTTTTATGAACTTTCCATCACTTTGGTTATGAAATCCTTGTAAGACCAGACTCGTGTGTACACATCCGGATAACCAGACCCACAAGATATTGAAAATGATACAATACCAACGATCTCATTGTTATAGACAAGGGGACCTCCGCTATCAGCCTAGAAAAAATGTATTAAAAGACATGCATGGAATCGGATATCCAACGAATTTTGATTATGAGTTAAAAATGATCGAAAATGCATCGATTATTTTTTACAAAATTTCTATATTACTATGAGCCACGCGCATGAAAAAAAAAAACTTATCAAGAATCCCAACTATTAATCATCAAGATTAGAACGGTATCAAGTATGATTTAATGGTTTTTATTTATACTCACGTAGCAAAATCCAGTATCTTTTCCATCTAATGAGCACAAATGCGTGTCCAAAATCGGATTCCATGAATTGCATTCTGCTTGCGTGAGAATAGTGGCGGTTCTTTTCTGAAGTATGTCCGGGTAGACAGCATCGGATTCGCTTCCCAACGCACCCCAGCCACTCACAACCCCGGTCACGCTAGTATTTATGTCCCTCGAAGGCAGAGAGATTGGTGCTTGATGAGCGTTCGTCGTCGCCGGGGTTGCGAGCTTTAAATATTTTTTCAATGCCCATTACTCTCCGGAATACGATTTGTTCGAATATATTAATATTTAAAGCAGTTAAATTTATCAGAATATTTGTCCAAGTTATGGTTCGAATTTGAAACTTGGACACAGATTTTTCATGACTTCAAAATATTACCAAATGTATCATTTTTTTAAAATTACTATTAGAAAAATAATTTTCTTTCGTTTAAAATTCACTTTGTAATATTGTTTATTTTTCTTGCGGACAATTGGCGAACCAGATAATAATTAGGGGCGTAATACATAAGGCACTATGAATTAATTTAACAAAATTTTATGATGTGAATTTTTTTCGGTTTCTTTGGGTCCCAGGACCCTCAATAAAAATTGTTTTAATTAGAGTGTGAAGATCTTACCGTAATTACAGCGATATCGTGACGCCAACGATTTTCGCTGTTGCCCTTAACGTATTTGGGATGAATCGTAACCGATTTTGCGGTGTGACGTTCACCACCGAAATTTAGGTCCCTTGTACCAGTCAAGATTACCAGTCCTTCGGTGTAAGGAGGCTTCTCGCGGCTCACAAAACAATGAGCCACCGTGAGCACGTGTCTTTCGCTTATTAAAGCGCCTCCGCATTCATGTCTCCCCCAGAATTGCAATGAAACCGTATATTTAAACTCATTATCCGCAGCATTCTTGCTGTTTAATAATCTGAAAACTCTTGCATCTATCGAAATAAACACATGCGAAAATCATTCAGCAGGTTTACACCGAACGTAAATAATACAATAACCTGTTATTTCTCTATTGTAATTGGAGCAAACGACATCATGCTTCCAGATCTTAGATTTTTGGCGATTCATTAATTTGCCATACAGAATATTAGTTATCGACATTTTTTCGATTCATATTCCAAAGTCCAATTGCAATCCGTTCTTCATCAATTTCACCAACATATAGCTTTTGTAATTAATTTTCCCAGCCATCAATTGATTTTCCAATAACTTACCTGTTAAAAAAGTACAGCTTGCCAGCAGCACGATCAATTTAACGAGATAATTATTACAGGAGCTCATTCTTGTCGCTGTTCATTCGGACAAGCGATGAAAGACTTACACTCGAATGAAAAATCTCTTCTTTTTATATTAAATCGATCGAAAATTGGAACACGTGCATATATTGATGCGCGATTACAACGAACACTCTTATCTTCTCACTCGAACGGCTGCAATTGTATCACTCATCGTATACCACTTGCAATATTTTTTAACACGATTGAAATCTTGTGACATTTGTGATTTTGTTTCAATTTAGTGCAATTTAAATCATTTCTGGGATATGAAAATAAATGTTGTGAAATAAAAATGGCGAAATTTCAATAATTTTTGTTATCTAGTGGAGAAATTACGACATCATTTTCTTCCATTCGATCTTGGATAACTAGACAAATTTATAGATCGTCGACCGGCAGAGTGAATCGACGTTTATTCAATCGCGATCATCGGTTACACATAAATGTGATTTTTTTAAATAACTGCAAAGAATGTCTTGGCCAGAAAAAGCCGCAAACAAATATTCTCCAGTGTCATTTAGTTTCTAGTTGCGTTAATGTTATGTAAATTATCCTGAAGTACGTGCGATTGTTGTTTAATTATGGTATGATTAATATCACGAGGAATGCCATATACACACTCCGTGTATAAACTGTGTACAGTGTGCCTGGCTGCGTGAGCTACATAATTTATTGAGCGGAATGAAGCTACGTCACAAGCAGTGCATCGATTTTGCTAATTACCGCTATGTTAAAAACGTTATGTAATTAAAAAGACAAACGGTAGATTTGAGTACATGATTGTCGAAATAAACACGATTTGGAAAATCAATTCTATGTAGACGTTGGTGGTCCCAAGTTCAAATCCCAGACCAAAATAAAATTAAAAATTTCATAATTCCATTACGTTTGTTTGGGTTTCTATTCTGTATCGGTAATTTTTAAATTTGATTTCTATTCGTGAACGATTTTAAGATAAACCTGGAAACAGTATACACAAAAACTACTTTGAACTACTTTTTCTCAATTTCCTGGCAATTTAATAAGTAATTTTTAATGCGATGTCCATTTACTCGGGCTCTAATTTGTCAACGCCAATCCGTTTTGTCTCTTGTCCCATGAGATCGTTAATGTTTCATCGTTTTTGAGAAGACAGAGGAAAAAGATCAAACCTGAAAGAGCGACCGGAAGAGCAAAATCAGGTGAAGGGATGAATCGAGAGAACGAGGCTAAAGGAATAAGTAGAGTGGGGATGATCGGGAAACAGGGAAGGATATAATTGATTTAGCATGTACCAAGTGGGTGTTCTCGTCACGTGTTCGTTTTATTCTTCTTCACAGTGCTCTCTGAAGTATATTTTTTGCCTTTGGATCTCAGTGGTATAGGTTAATGCTCGGGTAGACACTCATGGACAAATTTCGTACGATATCGAAGCTTAAGCTTGAACTATCTATAGAAATATGGATAGACACTTTATACATATGTACTTTATTGTGTATACATTTATATACTCATGTAAATTCTTATGTACAGATATTTATGTACAATGTACATAGAATGCGGGAGAGAGAGATAGAGAGAAAGAACGATGAAATAACGGTCCGTCCTAATAACGAAGTCTGCGTAGCCCAGTAATTAAAGTAACTCGACTAACCCAATTAACCTTAGCTCGAGGTCAACACAGACATTAAACAAATTAATCTTTTCTTCGTAATCACAGTTTTGTTGGTTTAAGGAATTGTTTACTTCGACGTTAACTCAAAGATTTGAACCTTCAGGTAAAAATTGTAAAAAAAAAGTTAGATTGAAAATAATATTTACAGAATCTTGCAGAAGTATTGAAAAACAGTTGGGAGAGTTGGAATATTATAAATTAATGAAAACTGAAAATACTCGATCGAGAAAAATGCATCGCTCGTTCTTAATTGTTTAAATTTTTTATTTATCGTCGTTCGTATACAAATTCAAATGTGAAATCACATTATACGTTTTCTCCGTTTATTTGTTTAGTGGTATATTTTTTTCAATATTTCATTAATGTTCCATTGCTTCTGTAATAAAGTCCCTATAGGCCCAAACTCGCGTGTACACATCCGGATAACCGAACCCACAAGACACTGCCCATGAAACAATACCAATGATCTCGTTGTTGTAGACGAGTGGACCTCCACTGTCACCCTAGAAAAAATACATAAGAAAACATGATTATAATCAAAAACCCACCAAAAAATGATGACGATCAGTTGAAATCAATTAAACACTAGTCGATTATTTGTAAGAAAATTATTTCCTTATTTTATTACGTGATGAAAAAATAAAAAAAAAATCCTTCGCCACTCATTGAAACATCATAGAACTTTAATTTCTTACATTTTTGTCATTAAGCTGCAATAAATGATAAAATAATGAAATAATAATATACGCAAACTACTTTCACATGAATTAATTATTATCCTACTGGAACGTAGTCGTTATTATAAGTGTGTCAATATTAATCACAACGACTAAAAACGTAACAAGTACAATTGATTGATTTTTTTTACTCACGTGGCAAATTCCAGTTTTTTTTCCGTCTAGTGAGCACAATTGTGTTTCCAAAATCGGGTTTCGTGAATTGCAGTTCGATTGTGTGAGGATTGTGGCGGGTCTTTTCTGAAGTTTCCGCGGGTAGCCAGCACTCCATCCGCTTCCCAATGCACCCCAGCCACACACGATCCCGGTCACAGTAGTATTTACGTCACTCGAAGGCAGAGACACTGGTGCTTGATTTGCGTTTATCAACGCCGGAGTGACGAGCTTTAAATATTTTTTCAATGCCCATTACTCTTCACGATCAGAATATTTTCACGAGTTATGATTCGAAGTTAAAACTTGCATTTAAATTTTTCATAAATTCAATATACTGTTATAAAAAGTATAACTTTTTGAATAATTATTACAGATAATATTTTCTTCCGTTTATAATTCACTTTTAATATTGTTAATTTTCCTTGCGGTCGATTGAAACAGATAATAATTGGGGACCTTGTATTAGACGCTGTAAATTGATTTAACAAAATTCAATGATGCCAATTTTTTTTTCATAGTTTTCTTCCCTGCACCTTGACTAAAATTCGTGCTAATTAGAGGGTAATGATCTTACCGTAATTACGGCAATATCGTGACGCCAACTATTAGCGCTGCTACCCTTAACATATTCGGGATGAATTCTAACAGATTCCGCATAATGATGTTCACCACCGGAACTAAGGTTTGTTGTACCAGTCAAGATTACCAATCCTTTGGTGTAAGGAGGCTCCTCACGACCCACGAAACAATGAGCCGCCGTAAGCACGTGTCTCTCGCTTATTAGAGCGCCTCCGCATTGATGTATCTGCCGGTATTGCAATGAAACGGAATATTTGAACTCACCTGGTGCAGCATCCGTGCTGCTTAATAATTTTTGCGGCTGTTTTCCATCTATCGAGACAAAGACATTTAAAAATCATTAAGCAAATTAATACCGAACAGAAATAATATAAAAATCAATGAAATCATAAGTTTCCAATACAGAAGATGTAAATTATCCTACAGAAAGTAAATAAATTTCGTGACGAACCTCACGAATTTACCATGCACAAATATTAGTTATTAAAGTTTAATATATTTGAAGTTTTTTCGATAAATATCCCGAATGTCCAGTGCCAATTCTTTCCTTACCAATTCGACTAATATAGCTTGTAATGAATTTTCCCGGCACTCAATTAATTTTCCAATAACTCACCTGTTAAAAAAGTACAGGTTACCAATAGCACGATCAAATTAACGAGGCAATTATTGTAGGAGGTCATTTTTGTTGCTTTTCACTCGGGCAAGCAACGAAAGACTACACTTGCATCACAAATCGCTTCTGTTTATATTGAATCCATCGTAAATTGGAACACGTGCATATTGACGCGCGATTACGACGAACTCTCTTATCTTCATACTCGGACGGCTGCTATTGTATCACTCATCGTATTCCCTATGCGATATTTTTCATATTTCTTTTTTTCATAATCATTCGAATTTTTCTCGAAACGGGGGACGCCTTCGAGTTTTTATCCTCTTTCGAATTTCCAACCGCGTCATGTTCGACAAAAATATTATCGTTAATACACAAACACGAGGCTGTTTAAAAAAGTTTTATGAATCAATTCAGTAATTAAGCAAATACTATCGATATATCTACATTTATTAATAACTGGTGGATTTTTTTAATTCGAGCTACATAATTTATTGAGTGGAATGAAGCCACGACACAAACAATGCATCGATTTTACTAATTACCGCTGTGATAAGAACGTTATATAATTTAAAACACAATCGATCGATTTGAGTACATGATTATCGAAATAATCACAATTTCAAAAATAAATTTTATTCACGCGGAGAGAAACGAAACCTATAAATTACTGTCACAGAGAATACAAACAGGTGACGGTCCCGGCCTCGAATTGCAGGTGAAATATGAATGAAAATTAAATAAACAGTGTCAAGTGTTTCTACTGCAATCGAGTAAAAATTGCCCGAAATTCAAGGTCATCCCCTGTTTTTATTCTGTAACGGTAATTTTTAAGTTGGAATTCTTTTCATGTACGATTTAAAAAAAAAAACCTGGAAACAGTACACACAAAAACTACTTTGAACTACGTTGCCTCAATTTCCTGGCAAATTCATAAGTAATTTTTAATGCGATGTCCATTCACTCGGGCTCTAGTTTGTCAACGCCTATCCGTTTTGTTTTTTGTCCCATGAGATCGTTCATGTTTCATCGTTTTTGAGAAGACAGAGGGAATAGATCAAACCTGAAAGAGCGACCGGAAGAGCAAGATCAGGTGAAGGGATGAATCGAGAGAACGAGGCTAAAGGAATAAGTAGAGTGGGGATGATCGGGAAACAGGGAAGGATATAATTGATTTAACACGTGCCAAGAGGGTGTTCCCATTACGTGGGCGTTTTATTCTACTTCACAGTATTCTCTAAAGTATATTCTTTGCCTTGTATCTCAGTGGTATAAGTAAATGTTCGGGTAGGCGTTCTTGGACAAATTCCATACAATATTGAAGCTTAAGCTTGAACTATCTATAGAAATATCGATACACACTTTTAACATATGTACTTTATTGTGTATATATATATACTCATGTAAATTCTTACGTACATATTATTTTATGTACAGATTTATATATATATATATATATGTATATATATATATATATATATATATAGAGAGAGAGAGAGAGAGAGAGAGAGAGAGAAGATGGAATAACGGCTCGTCCCGTTGATGAAGTTTGCTTAGCCGAGTAACCAAAGTAACTCGACTAACTCAATTAATCTAAGCTTCAGGTTAACACAGACTTTTAATAAATGAATCTTTTCTTGGTAATCACAGGTTTGTTGGTTTGAGGGATTATTTGCTTTGAATTTAACTTAGCCTTTCGAACTCTAAGGCAAAAAATGTAAAAATAGAAGATCGATTGAAAATAATATTTGCAAAATATCGTAAAGAGGAATTATAAGAGGGTGGGAAATTTTTGATACTTCTATGAATGAAAATACTGGATTGACAAATAAAACATCGTTTGTTCTTTATTTTGTTTTTAAATTACATTCATCCGTAAAAATCTAAAAGTTTACGTAGATCAGAAAAATCTTCGCTAAAATGACATTAAATATTTTCTCCGTTCATTTGTTTAGTCATACGATCATATTAATTTTTCATGGCTGCTGCAATAAAGCCTCTATAAGCCCATACTCGCGTGTACACATCCGGATAGCCCAGCCCACAAGACACTGACCATGAAACAATACCAACGATCTCGTTGTTGTACACGAGTGGACCTCCGCTGTCACCCTAGAAAAAATACATAAGAAAACACATTACTAAAATTAAAAATCCAAAAAATGTTGATGAAAAGTTAAGAAAATTATTTGCTTCTATTATTACGTGATGAAAAATAATATAAAATACTATATTACTTATTAAAACATTAATATTAATTTCTCACATTTTTCCCTTCGCTGCAAATAATAAAATAGTAACATTCTCACTCATATTTATTATTATTTTCCTGGTACGTATTTACCATCACACAACATGGTGGATGGAAAAAAGTATTAAATAATCTCAAGTATTAATCATAAAAATGAGAAAAGTTTTGTTTTGTTTTTTTTTTTTTTTTTACTTACGTGGCAAACTCCCTGATCATCACCATCTAGTGTGCATAACTGAGTGTCGACAATCCGATTTCGTGCATTACACTCCGATTGTTCGAGAATGGTGGCGGTTCTTTTTTGTAGTCTACCCGGATAGCGTCCACTCGATCCTTTTTGCATTGCACCCCAGCCACACACGACCCCGACGACGCGAGTAGTGATGTCTTTCGAGGGCAGAGACACCGGTGCTTGATTTGGGTTTTTTGCCGCCGGTGTGACGAGCTTTAAATATTTTTTCAGTATCTTTTAGTCCCCGAAATAGGATTTATAGAAATATTCAAATATCGTAAATAGCTAAATTCATTTGACAATTTTTACGTGTTATGGATCGAATTCGAAACTTGGACTGAAATTTTTGTTTCTTCTCAAAGTATTGCCAAAAGTATACCTTTTTTTTAAATAGAATTATCGAACGAATAAGTTTAATGAGAAGTTTGAGCAGTTTTTATAATTTTCAAATTTTTTATTTTGTTGACTTTCGAACAGTTTTCATTGCTGTGTGTCCCAACATGGTCTTTGTGACTATAATGTGAATCAGAATGTATTGATCTTACCGTAACTACAGCAATATCGTGAGGCCAACGATTAGCGCGGTTATCCGCAATATATTCAGGATGAAGGACAACAGATTCCGCGTAATGATGTTCACCACCAGAATCAAGGCGTACTGCACCAGTCAAAACTACCAATCCTTTGGTGTGAGGAAGCGGCTCATCCACGAAACAATGAGCCGCCGAAAGCACGTGTCTCTCGCTTATCAATGCGCCTCCGCATTTATGGACATGCCGATATTGCAATGAAACCGGATATTTCAACTCACCTGGTGCAGCATCCGTGCCGCTTAATAATTTTTCTGGCTCTTCTGCATCTGTTGGAATAAACATATGTTATAAATCTGTAAGCTCGTCGTCTACACCGAATGAAAATAATACAAAAGTCTGTTAATATGGTAGGACGATAACCGTAGGAAAGAGCGTTCCCATCAATTTTCAAACTGCCAGTCAGCATCAATTACAAAAATCTTATTTTTTCGCTAAAGAAATAAACATCGGACTCTCCTCAAGAGAACAAGAAATTTCGTGCCGAACATACGTACATTTTTCCACATTGTACACTTTTTAGATTCATTTATTTCCTACACAGGATATTAGTTATTGAAATTGAAGATTGGTGAAGTTTTTTCAATTCATATTTCGAATGTCACCTTCAATTCATCCTCGATTAATATAACCAATATCGTTTGTGTTGTACTTTTCCCGAAACGTGAATCTGACTGCTAATCAACTAATAAATCTCCGGTCATCAATTAACTTTTCAATAACTTACTTGTCGAAAAAATACAGACTGCCAACAACACGATAAAATTAACGAGACAATTATTGTAGGAGCGCATTTTGCTCGCTGTTCTCGACAAACGACGAAAGACCATACTCGGATAACGAATCGTTTCTTTTTATATTAAATCCGTGGTAAGTTGAAACGCGTGTGCATATTGACGCGCGGTTGACACGAATCCTCTTATCTTCTCACTCGAACAGCTGCTATTGTGTCGTCCGTTGTATTCCCCTTTCGTTATATTTTTCATCGTTCGTTTCTTCATCATTATTCGATTTTTGCTCGGACAGGACGCTCGCGAGTTTTTATTATCTCTCGAAATTTTGGCAATTAAGTATCAATGGTGTCACATCTTACAATGATATCATTATTCATGAACAAACACGAGGATGAACGAACACAAATGATCCATTAATTCATTTATCGATTGATTAATCAAAAAAAAAAAAAAACATTATCAAAATCTTATGACATTTGTGATTTCGAATGAATTTCGTGGGCTTTTTAATCATTTCAGTGCTGTGAATATAAAAATAAATAAATCCTTTTCATTAATTGGTGAAAAAATATGACATAATTTCTTTCCATTCAATCTTCGATGGCAAGAAAAATATATATGGATGTTTGACCTACTGATCGAATTATTGAACCGACGATTATTCAATCATACATAAACATGATTTTTATAAATACATGGAATCCACATTGTGACATGAAAACGCTTCGAAAAAGTGTAAGCAAATAATTTCCAGTGCATTTAATTTGTAGTTGCATTAATGTTATGTAAATTATGTTGAGGTTCGTGCGATTGTTGTTTAAATTTGAACTAAATAATTTATTGAGCGGATAATTATGCGATCGATGTTATGCGATTTTTTAAGAAAATTCTGAAACAGGATTCTCCAAATTGTTTCGAAATGGATTTCTCGATTTTCTGAATATTTCATACGCAACAATTAATCCAAAGTCCATGCACTCAACGTCAATCCCCTTGATGTTTCGTCCCATGGGATCGTTCACGAAAAATCGTTACACAAAAAAAATGGGTGTTAAAGAAAAAAAAATAGATTGCGAAAGAGGGAGAACCTGAAAAAGAGATCGGAAGAGGAAAATAAGGTCAAGAGCCGATTTGACAGAGCGAGGGAAAAAGGGAGGAAGAAAATGATGGGGATGATCGGAAAAGTGGAAAGGATAATTGATTTAGCATGTGCCAAGTCGTGTTCCCGTTACGTCCTCGTTTTATTCTTCTTCACAGCGCTCTCTGATGTATATTTTTCGTCTCGTATCTCAGTGGTATAAGTAAATGTTCGGGTAGACGCTCTTGGACAAATTCCGTATGATATTGAAGCTTAAGCTTGTTCTATCTATAGAAATATGGATATACACTTTATACATACTCTATTGTGTATACATATATATTTATACATGGAAATTCTTACTTTCATATTCTCTTATATACCGCTATATACGTACATAGAAAGAGAGAGAGAGAGAGAGAGAGGAAGAGAGAGAGTGAGAGAGAAGATGAAATAACAGCTCGTCCCGTTAACGAAGTTTGCCTAGCCGAGTAACCAGAGTAACCCGACTAACCCAATTAACCTGGGCGTAGACCTGGAGCTCGATATTTCGTGAAACGGTACATATATGGACCATCACCAACGACAAACCCATATATCATCAATACTGTAAGAACAAGAAATCGTCTAACGACTTCACACATATAAAAAGTATCGATTATATACATTAATCATATTGTACACACATGTAGCGTTTAATACATATATTTTGATCGATTTATACCTACAATTTTTCAACATTCCCCAGGAATGTCAGGACTATATACACAAAGTCGTGATCGAAAATGTTTATTACGAAACGTTGCAAGGCAACTCACTAAATTGGGTTCGGATTATTAACATTTTTCGCTTAGGATTAATTAATGTCGTAAACTTCCGTGAAACACAATTTTCAAAGCACCCTCGGACGTACAGTTAGTTACAAACTATCAGAATTTTTTGATCAATTCGGTTAGAAACTTTTGTATTTAATAATGTTTCGTCGATGTAGAAAAATAATGGAATAATATATTAAAACTGTTTATAGAATGCAAAGTATAACAAAATACGATAGCGACTACAGTTTCCAACAAAAATGTTGGAAACTGCCTTTCAGTTGCCCGAAAAATGTTATTTTTTAGATTCAATTCGTTGAGAAAATAATTCTCCGCATGATACTAAATTTCCGTCTACTTCTTTCAATTTTTTGACAATTACTGCTTTTTACTTTTGACAAGAATTGTACGGCACTGCACTATACCACGCTGTGGGTGAACGTATACTTTTGTATATGAATATTTAAATATATACCCCGTCGACCAATGACTGTGTCTAGCAAAAAAATCCACTAACCGCCCACTTATCAATCTCGATTATCAAAAAAAAAAAAAAAAAAAAGAAAAAGCTTGCTATTTATAGACATTTTGATACACTAGAACTTTGGTCTAATCGAATTTTCTTTTATTTAATCTTGAAAAATAGCTGATGATATTTTTGATGGATATAATTATTGAGCCACCCTGTATAAATCTTAGTCGATATATGCGAATGACCTAGAAAGCTCGAGTATATGGTCAATATTACACGAATCTACACACGTGTACATACGATTATGTAATAAATAAATTATATATACATGGATAGTATGGTGTAAATAAATGGACGCTCACGTTTACGTAGTACACTCGTTGTTCGCCCCCGCAGAGTGAGTGCCACAGGCGACAATGTATATATAAACACGCGGGGGATTCCCCGATCCGATTACTCGATCGCCTGGCACGGCAAGAGCGACAGCATCAGTTAGTTTCAGAATAAAGCTCCCTCTTTTCTCCTTCTCCCGATATATATGGATATATATATATATATATATGAAGAATTTTTTCTCTCTGCTTTTTCGTGATAACGTAATCTCCTCGGGCTTTTAATTTCAAAAGATTCGTGCGGCTTGATTCGATCAGTTTCCCTCTCTGAACTCTCTCCCGTCTCTCTCTCCCTCTCTCTCTCTCCCTCTTTTGCTCTTTTGCTTTTTTTCCCGTTCGATCTTTCCTTTCCTTTTTCTCGCGAACGCTTTCGGAAATAATTGTACGATATACTGCAGTAGGATACGAGGTGAGGACCATAATTCGCTCTTGCCTCTCGTACAATTACGCGGTCTCGAGAAGCATACTCATGAAGAAAAAAAAGAAATAGAGAATGAGAAAGAGGATATATATATATATATGTATATATATAAAGAACAACACTGAATCTCTTCTACTCGCGGTTAGCTCGTAAACGAGGCCGCGCCCTCACTCAATCCGCTAGAGCTACAGCTTTATTTATGGACCGCTGGAGATGAAAGATCCAAGAATCTAGCTCGAGAGAGAAATTCATTTATTACGGAAACGTATAGTTTAGGGACGCACCATTATGTGACACTTCCAAACGTGATTCTTAAATTCATTACAAGAGTTATTAAAAAAATGTATTTTAACACACACAAATTTAGAATAACATATATACCAGCTCATACTTGACCCATTTTGAAATTTGGAAAGCAATGAAACTCCTGTTTTCTTTCTAACGAAACTCTAATTGTCTCTAAATAGGAATTTCCTGGTTATGGTTTTTTTTTTTTTTTAATTCATAATACCATTATATTATACAATTTTTCAAAAATTACTATACTCAACTCGTTTATTTAAACGATGCAATTTACTTAAACAAAAATGTTTTTGAGGTCGAGCAGATACCAAGAGGGGAGCTGGAGAATTAATTAGTCGAAAAAGTGATTAGTAGACGTCAGTCTGAAGATAGTGTATTTAAACACCCCATTTCCAGGCAAACGCAAACGTCTCGTTATATAGTATTCCACCCTAAATCCTCTTCCTCTTTGTCTCGTGGCCCTTTGTCCATGCTACGTAAATACTTCCATGAACTGTTCTCCAACAGACCAATGGATTCTCTTTGTTACTGATCGTAGACACCTTTGATATTCAATCTTGCACATATAAAGACAAACCATTTTACGTCACTTTTACGTACCAAAACCCTGTCTTTTTTAATACGTGCTATATATATATATTTTTTTTTAGAGTTTCTGTAAAAAAAAAAACAAGCAAGATAAATACAAGTAGCCTCGTGTTTCGCGATCTTTCGATCCCACCATTTTTACTGCTAATTAACTTTTATACTTCATCTCTCAATATAAATGATTAACGTCAGGAATTACTCTTAATTTTAAGCCATTTCCGTTCATTATGAATTATTCAAATCTAATAATAAAATATTTGATCCTGATTAGTTAAACTTAAATAAGGATGAAGGGTTCATTTTTCATAAATATCATGATCTTATATTTAATAACTGATTACGTATTCTATCAAGAGACTCGGTAGAATCTCAGGACAAGTACATTTAACAGATATGTCGTCTGCTGGCCCGAGGCTCGGTCGTGCATATTGTCTCGTAATAAAGTGATTTTTGGTGGTGGAATTTTTTTGACGTTTTTCCTGATTACAAAACCTAGAGGTTGTTCATTTTTGAGTAAAGGACATTCCAAAATTTTTATTACAAAAAAATTGTGAGAATCAGAAGAAAAGACACAGATTTCCACAGAAAATGTATGCAAAAAAATTCAAAGCTTTTGTTCGAAGATTGCCTCTGTTGTTATGTTTTTTCATTCTCACGAGAATTTGCTTGTTGCGATAAGTAAAATCCGAAAAATAATAAATAATCGAATACTCGGTGACGTATACTTCAGAAAATCCTTGATTATTTGTTAAATATAAAACTATCGTTTTCACGAAAAAAAAAAATGAAAGGAAGTATTTTTTTAATTCGAAGTATGAACCCCTCGATGTAGTTTGATCCATTTAGTCAAAATTTATCGCAAAAAAAAAAAATTCTTTGTACATATAATGAAATTTTTTCTATGACGACTGAATTAGTGAATTTATCTTTTATAATTAAAAATGAAATGTATAAATGTATATAGAAATATATATGAATATGTAAGTGTATAAATTCGAACGTAATCTCTATAGAATCGAACGAAACCGTTTGTTCCAGAGGTGACGATGTTCAACGATCGATCGAACTGCTGGACAAGGTGCTCTCAGAGTACGACGAGCACGAGTCAGCAGACAACGATTTTGGGTCCTTGGTCGTTGGTAGTGGAGGAGCCGACGACGGCACCGGCGGTGGCGGCGTCGGGGGAGGAGGAGGAGCCGGAGGAAACAACGTTAGCAATAACGGGGTCGACGGAATTTCACGAAGCGTCGAAGCTCGCTCCGACGTCGTCGTTGAAACGACTGACGCAGGCGAGGATTGCGGGAGCAGTACCGAGCCTAGTATCGGTCTTACGCCAGAAGACGAAAGCCCTTCCTTAGGTACTTATCACCCACATGGATACATGTCGGTACACATCCACACACACACACACACACACACACATATATATATAATTATATATATATATATATATCTATGTGTTTATATACCCTTAAGTCTATAGCCTTCGATCCTCCCTATCGAGGTCTTACATTCACCTCTTGAAGCAAAAGTCGTAAGGCCAGTCGCCTAAGGAAGACCATTTTTCATTTGGATAACGACGGCTAAGTGCGTGACGGGTAATGCAGGATTGTGTGTAACATGGCTGCGAATAATCTTTATTTCTATCCCCCCGGACGTTACCCAAGCCTGCTATAACTTTTATCTTGCTCACTTTTTTTTTCCTGCAACTTGACTTTTTTTTTTATTGAAAGCTTAGCTGTATGAACCATACATTTTTCCTTACGTGCAATTTATGAGAAATTTGATATTCGAGGATTTTTGGACTCGCAGATTACGAACTGAACTCGAAATTTGGAAATGTCAAATTCATTGTTGCTTTATTTTTGATTTTTATCTTTAAAATTTATTCAATTTTATTGGGTTCGAGGAAAATCATTTTCGATACAAATTCCTTAAAACATTGTTCAATTTTTTTTCTTTTCACTCGAAAGTCAAAATCTTTTGTCTGCTGTGTTTTGAAAAATAACATCATTGATAATTACTTCCGAGAGATCATTGAAAAATATAAGAATCTACGACTAAAATTTTTTCAAAATATGCATTTTTTAATCACTTTAAATCGATCTCGATTATATCTTAAAATATTGCAATTTTGAATTCTATGGCAACCTTCCTACAGTGACCGCGATACCTCTCGCGACCACCGGCAAAAAAAACGTCTGCGGTGCCACAATTCCTTTCTGTTAAAATTTGACTACGTCTCAAGATCTGTATGCAAGACCGTTCTCTTTATCCTTCACTTCTTCAATTTTCCGTCTCCAGACGTCGTCGGGAACACTCGAGAACACGATTATTTAAGCTGATAGATTCCTCTCCAACCACGAATGAAAACATTTGAAACTGGATTATTCACCATTACGTGACAAGATAAAGATTTCACAGAATAATCCAGACATTTTCAGGCTTTTAAGAAGTTGAACCAGAATTTCGTTTTTTTTCATTTCAATGGACGTATTAATTGGGCGATACTTTCGATCGGTTTACAACAACGATAATTCATTTAAAAAATTTCGACCATTTTTTAATCACGATTGCTTAAAGATTTGTTTTAATCGTAATTTGGATTTTTTGACCAACTGTTTGCAATATTGTGAATTTTCTAGATCTGTATTTTAGAGGTAAAAAAAAATATCTATTCGCTACAGAAAAAAGTATTTTCTACGATTTGTTCAAATGTTGTCAATTATGTTGAAAAAATGAATCAAAAAGGAGAATGTATTAAAAAGAAAATTGACTTAATTCATCTAATAATAAATTTTGAATAACGAATGATTTTCTTTGTCTATTGTTGACTCGAAATGGTCTTTTGTCATGACGTTAACTGTCTCTAATGTTGCTGGTAGCGTTAGAAGACGTTTGTCAGCGGACATTTTAGTCATGAAAAACAAAAAAAAGCCAGTGAGATGGAAATTCAAGAACTGGCACACGTGACTTAATAAAGTAATTGCTTTGGTTCAAAGGTACTGGTGGGCATCAATCCGAGGACGACGGTTACATGAGTATGAATGGGCGCAAAGCGAAAATGGCATTGGTAGCATTGCGTCCGGTACCTGATTGTCCTGAGCCACTTCAAGAAACAACGTCAAGTCCGGTCGTCTCGTCGAGTCTTTTGCCAGTCACGACGCAAGAATTTCCTCCACCCCCGGAGGAGGCTGAGCGTATAATCTCCACGCTTTTGCCCATGTGAGTGTCTTCAGACTATTCTCTTCCTTTCTCTTTCTCTCTCTTTCTCTCACACACACGTGCGCACACTAATGTACACTTTTCATTGCTAAAAGTGGCTCGCTTAACCCACCTTGCTGCATTTTCATCTTTCGTTATGAAACTCAACGCTATAGCGTAGACGCTTCGAAACAACGACGCTAGAGAGCGGTTTATGGTGCGGTGCGCACGACTACCCTTTACTCGTTCTCCTTCAAAATTGGGAGAGCGAGAGAGAGAGAGATAAAGAGAGAGAGAGAGAGAGAGTAGAAGAGAAGGAGAAAGAGAGAAAAGAGGAAAAAGGGAGACAGAGAACAAGAGCGTGAGGCCCCCCTCAGGATCGATCGGTCGTGCCCGCGGGAGAGCGAGAGCCGCCACGTCGGCGGCGTTTCCGCAGCCGACGATTTTCGCATTCCCTTTCTTCCGCTAACACGCTTTCTCTCTCTCTCTCTCTCTTTCTCTCTCTTTCTTGTTAAAGCTGGGTCCCGGACCCTCCAGTATTTTCCTTCTCATCCCTTGACTCCCTTAATCCTTCGCAGCCTACTGAATTTATCGTTTTCTCGTTTGCTATACCAGCAAATCCGTAGATAAGTCGCTGTGTTGGATATGTTACATGTATATGCCTTTATACACATTCAACAATATATTTGTATGTATCTCTGGATATATAGAAACCTTATTTGGATTACTCAGAAATTTTACCCAACATTGACGATATATTTACTCAGCAAGAAGAAAAGAGTTCACTCATTCAGCTAATTTATTATATTTACGGCTGAGAAAACGTGATGACTTTTCCAGACTATTGACTACTTTTTAATTCCACTTCCTAATTCGATTCAACTTTCATCAATTTCGTAGAAAACATTGTTGAAAAATTCAAACTTTTCAAAATTTGTACCCTTGCGGAATAGAAATAGAGAACAACTTTGATTTTTGGGTATTTTTTATTATGCCGAATATAAATTTTCATGGAAACAAAATAACATTTCGTGTAAAGATTTTATTAATTTTTTCATGAAAATTTACATTTTGTATCGTAGAAACTGGTCAAAGTTCAAGGATCTCCATTGTTCAATTCTGTGATGGTAGTTTTTTCTCAGTCTCAAGTCTTTTCTGTACCGAGGTATATTGTTATAACATACAAAATATACATTTGTTTATACATTTAAACGACAATGTCAGATAATGAAACGCTTAAAACTCCCAAGAGTTGTTGATGGCTTTTATTTACATAAAGTAGTTTTGGAGAATTTATTGGCTGTAAAAAGCTTGATTATCTCGTGAAAATGATCGTAAAATTGCGTGGGCGGTCTTTCTACCCACCTAAGAAGTATTACACTCCAGGGAAATCAATGTCAAGATAAATAATGAATTTAGTGTCGTTGCATCTCACTCACTGTTATTTATGACGTGTATTTCGCTTGAATATAGTGCTGTAGAGTCAAAAAGGCTGAAGATGATAAACAAAAACGCATTACAAGTGACATTTATCCGGGTGCAAAACTGTAGGAAGAATTTTATTAAGCGAAAATGAGAAAAAATGATTAAAAGAGAACTTTTTTGATTCGCCACAAGATAAAGCTTTGATCTAATGCCAAAGTTTCTGTGCCATTTACTTATTATTTATTCTCGAAGTAATAATTTACCCATTTCTATGCTATATCTACAAAACTGTAATAAGACGTAAAGTTGGATAGCTGGTAAAATGCCTTGCCAAAATGTAAGCAAAAGAATTGTCAGGGAAAACTTGTCACATCAATCTAACGTATATCATTAAATAAAACGTCAACCCCATGAAATATATTTGCCCCTTTCCCGCTTCCCAAACTAATTAGATCTTTAATAAATTTACTTCTCTTACGAGTTCGGATCTTCAATCAATTATATTATCCCGACAGGGTATCCCCGAACAACTCGTCCAAAAGGACGAGCGTCAAGAGTTCATCCCTGAGACAAAGTGGAAGAAGAGATCAGACTGGAGGATCACGCTCCAATGCGAATTCTGTTCGAGACTCGGAAAACTCAGTCTCGTCTTCCTTGCAACATCAGCGAGCAATACACGATCCGGCAACGAGCCAAACTACCCTCGTGAGTATATAAACAGTATCACGCTTTCACCAATCCTCTCCCCCCCCCCCCCCTCCCTCATCTTTATATTACTTTATATATCTATAAACAGATCTGTGGAAATGCGCGAAAGTTTGTTGCGTATGTATATATTCTTAAAGAATAGTTTTTTGTTGTCGAGAAAGTTGAGGGGCGAGAGGGAGGAAGGGAAGAGGTCGTTATACCAACGATAAAGAGTAAAACGCACGATCTTGATCCAAATCTCATCGATCCACCGGTTTATATTACATTCATTCTTTTTCTTCATTTCTTTTTCTTTTATTTTTTTAGCCAAAGACCAGACATCGTCGACCATACGGATGGTGGGAGAGAAGAGGAGAGAGCGTCGAGAGAAGCAGCGGTGGAAGCCAAACTGGCAGAAATTCAATCGAGAAATTTGCCAGTCTTCCATACGACGCCAGGGTCGTTTCCTACGATTGGATAACCGGTATCGTGGCTAATTCCGGACGCACGAATACAACGAGAAGCGCTCCAATAAATAATCATCATTATCTTCAGCACAATTCATCGCAACAACAACAACAACAAAATCAAAGGCTTTACAATCACTTTCAACATCACCATCATCATCAGAATAATCATCATAATCATTATCATCAACAGTCGGAAAAACGTCGAGAAGCAAACTCCTCGAGACGACGACGACGACGTTCTACCGAAGATATCGATGTTAAATCGAGAAACCACAATCGTATCAACGACAGTCCCGAGACTGATGATAAACACTCCTCGAAAGATAACGATCTTAATCCTGATGACGATCTTGACGACGAAAGGGCAAGGATGCCCAATGAAATGAGCAAATCAAGCTCCGCCGAAGAATGCGGCAGAATGATCGCCACCCGAGCTATCGAATCACGATCCGATCGTATCAATGGTGCCGAATCCGATTCCTCTGAGGCAAGATTCTCCGAGAGAAGAAGAAATTCCGTATCCGGCAGATCTTCCATACCTCGCTCCAGCTCCGTCAGCGTGGAACGTTTTTCCATGAGAGCTAACTACGGCGGTGGTGATTCGTCCGATTTTTCACGAGCTAATTCAACCTCTAACGAGCGCTTTAATTCGGACTTTTCTCTTGCCGTTGCCAGTGCGAGCTCTAACGATCGCGTTTCCGTACCATCCTCCGATCCGTTCTCACTCAGAAATCTCGATTTTGTCTCCTTGTCTCTACTCGGCCAACGCGCTGATTCTAGCGAAAGATTCTCCGATGTTTATTCCACGAGAAATTCAGATTTCTCGACTAGAAACTCCACCGATTTTAGGACCCAGTCCGAAGAGGAGGAACGATTCTCCGATGACTCACTCGAGGAATTGTTACCTGCACCAGGACCACCCATCGCCAAAAGACATTCCATCGCTTGGGAAGTCTCTCTCGAAGAAGATCCACTTTACGCTCCTGGCAGCACCAAAGTTGTGGGTAGAAGGCGACGAAGAAGCAGCGATGTTTCCAGTGAGCATTAAAAAAAAAAAAAACTGTTTCAATCGTCACTCTGAACACTAGAGAATTCATAAACGTATTTTGATTCTAACACACTGTAATATTTACGTTTTGTGAATTTTCGTGTTTTTATGATAAAATTTTGTTTAAAATCATTATTACTGAAAATGAAATTTTTATAAAGTTCATACGTTTCTGTGATAACGAAACATACTGTAATATGAATCCCTTGTCAATTGATTTCATTGTTGTATTAAACTTTGCATACAATTGTTGTAAAAATTTCGTATTCATCGAGAAGTATGGAGCAGACGAAAATGTCTGTTGTTCGAGTTCAATCCTTGAAAAGTTCACTTCATGTTATAAATATTGTATTTAACAGTACAAGTTTATGGTTTTCTGATATTTTGATATAATTATACGTGATGAAAGATAAAAATGTCAAAACTTTATTTTTCAGGTGCTGGTTCAATATCGAAACTTCGTGATTTTGACGATTGGCAAGATCCCCGCCAATCGACGACTGACGATGATCTTGTATCGCCGTACTCGGATTCATCTACGAACGATCTCGATCGTATTAATCCACGTGATTTATCAAAAAGTGGTACTTACGTGATACGAAGGGGAAGAAAACGAGAGAGAAAGCCCCTCGTGCCAAAAATCGTTTCACCAACGGAAACAAAAAGTTTGAGCTCGTTCGGTAGTCGGGAGCTCGATCGTCGACTCACTGACGCTTGTGGAAAACGTTTCTCGACGACATTCGACGATATAAAGAGTCTTTTGCGCGAAGGAAGATTGGAAGGTCTCGACGAGCCACCGCCAGACTTTGTACCCCCGGCGCCGCCGAATCTCGTTCGAGTTGTGCCACTTTCAGCGGTTGACGATGACGATGACGAGGATGAGGAGAGAGACGAGGAAGCTGATGCTGATGCGGAAGCCGATAACGACGAGGACGACGTGGACCACGTCGATGCGGGAAATAATCGTCGACGTGCAAGTCAAAAGTCCGAACGTCACGATAATGCAGAAGATAAAGTTTTTCCACGGCTACCACCCTCTCCTCTCGACGAACGTGAAGAAGAGGACGAGGAGGAAGAACGAGAGGCCGAGGAGGAGGAAGAAGAGTCCGCGAAAACTCGAGCATTGGAAAAATCCAGTGGACCATGTAACGGTGCTCCTCCTGCAAGGGGAAGAAATTCCGTAACGACCTCCAAAAGCCTTGACATTGGTACTAATTTTTCACGAGATCGAGAAATCGGTCTAATCGGTGGAAATGTCACATCCGCCGTTTATACCGGCTCTCGTAGATCATCGAGAAAATCCGTAGCCGCTGACAGAACCGAAGGCAAAATTCCCGTTAACATTTTGATCGAAGATCAAATCGTGAAGAAAGCACTCAATGAAAATCGTCGACAGCTCGAGAGAGTCAGTGACGAGATCAAAGAAATTGAAAGCGTGAAGAAAAACAGCGAGGCTTTCGTTACCGACGATATTAACAAACGAACAAGAAAAATAAGTGTGGAATCTCGAACAAATAACGATTTACTCGTCGCCTCAAAACGCAACAGCTACGAGGCTGATGCGTCTAATGAAAATCTACGAAAAAGATTCAACGAACGTATTTCCCAAAATCAACCGCTTTTACCTTCTACATCCGTTATTAATTCCTCCTCGTTAAATCCGCGTGAAACTGATGTTCGTGGTAACAATATGCAAAATTCACTCGACTCCGAAACATCGAAAACAAGCAGCAGTGGATCCGATAGCGCAGACTTCGACAGGCCACCCAGACGATCTGCCACCAATGGCTGTAAATCTTCGAAAACAGATATTTTTTATTCGTCTGATCGTAAAATTCCAAAGCATCAGCTTCAAAATGGCCAAATATTGGAAAACCGTAAAATCGATCACAAGGAAATCGAAAATGTCATTGATGCTATTCTCGAGGATTCGAAAAATCCTGATTTTCAGGTAATTTTATGATAACTTTTCCAACTATTCTTATTAACATCCCTCTCAGTCCTGTCTAAAATACATACATTTTTTTGGTTTCCACAATAGTTTGACAAAATCAAATCAAGAACAATTTTTAATCAAATATTGAAGATTGACGTAAACATTTTTGTTCCGTTTCATTTTTAAAAACCGACAGTTTAAACTTTCATAAAAAGGAACATAAAAACTTGAATGAACAGCGTAATCTAATTAGTTTTTTTCAACAGGTCAGCGTAGAGGTTCTCGAATTTCCACCTCTTCCGCCATCGCCAGTGGAGGAAGCCGACGAGGAAAGCTCGGACGTTGGAAATGGTCCGATATCAACACAGACTACGTCAACAAAAATAAAGCCTAGACAAACGACGAGAACCATGGATGGTTACAGACCTCGTGTACCGCCTCATCGAGGCGGTTTGTCGATAATCGACGGCAAAGATCACAGTCAGTCGTCCCTTGATACGAGATCCATGGACGCTGGTTTTCCAAGAGGACGTAGAACTACTAACATTGGTAGTAGCTCGAGAAGAGAGGTGCGAAAATGAATTTTCACATTCAGCAATTAAACAAAATAAATTCGAACCTCAAAGCATTTCAACTTTTGTTCTTATTTTCGCGACGTCTCTCCATAGATTTTATGTAATGAAACAAAATATTTTGTTTTCAAAAGTTTGTTCGAAAGTAATCTTTTGAAAGAGTGAAAAAAAAACAGTCGTACATTTTTCCACTTATCACTGAATATAAGTAAAACTATATAAGAAAAAAAGGGCACAGAGATTCGGGGTCGAGACAAAAAATAATAAGAGACACAAGAGTAAAATTAATAGAACACTTAAAATCCATTTGCATTTGCTATTTTGCTGCAATGCTATGCTCCTTTACAAGAATTTCATAAAATGTAAATATAGTGAATAGTGAAACTACACGAGATCGGAGATAGCGAATGTTTGAAAAAGAATTCGACGCAATTTCGATGGACGATCGGTCCTCGAGACTCGGCAAATCGTTTTCCGCTGATCGATCACGAATCACGAAATTAAAGCTATCTCTTCACTGTGCGCCACTCGAGCTAGTAGGAAGAGGCAATCGAGAGGTTCTGAGCCCTCGACAATTCGTTGGTTAGGAGAATACGCGATTGATACATCTCTGTATCTCCATTTTTTATCTGATCTTTTTTTTAATGAAAGAGGGAAAAGTGCGGTAGCCACTTTGACCAACACACACACACACTGATCGTTCGGTCATAGAGAGAGAGAACTTGAAATTTCTACAATGCAATAAGGAATTTTGAAATTCGTTTGAGAACAATCTGCAGCAGCAATTTAAACAGTTTTTCGCCCTTTTATTCCAGATACCAGTCGAACGACGAACGCTGCCTACCGATTTACCTGGACCGTCGAGACGACGAGCAATGACAACGAAACGACAATCACCGTCGACCGACGGTACAATCGACTGTGGAACCGGCGGCTCTGCAACCGGATGTGTTGCACCTGGTGGCAGTACACTCGGCACCACTGTGCTCGGTGTTGGATGCCCTGGTTCTGGCATGCAAACGTCGTGCTCCTTGCCAGAAACTCCCGTTTTTGCTAGAGGCAGCGACGTTCCCAGAACTCCACAACACGCCGGTAATCCCACACAACCACGTCGGCAACCCGGTTGGTATGCTCCGACCACCGCTACCACAGGGTAATTTTCCATTTCAATCTTCATTCGAAAAAAATAAAATACAAAATATTTAAGAGTCGATCGAAATATTAATCATCGAATCGACGTTACAACAACAAAAAACGAGAACAATAATTCCTTTACAAAAAGTCTTCAGTGATTCGAAACTTCCGTCATTATTTAGAAAAAATCAATTATCAGAATTCGTACGAAACGAGGGACTGATTCTAAACGGAAACGATGATTTTCATTTTATACAAAATATGTGGATTCACATAAGAAAGCGATCGACAGACTAAAAACAAATTGCGATCTTTATTAAACGAACAAAAAATCTATAACAACTCTTATGAAAACAAAAATTGATTAGAAATCCGAACTGCACTTTTCATTCAGTGAAAACGAATATAATCTTAAACTCTGATGTTTATTCAACTAAAAAAATATGCAATCAACGAGAATATTGGATGCAGTTATTTTGGGAATAAAACTAATCTTCTATTTGTTGAATTATTTCTAACGTTTAGTTGCATACGTTAAAAAGATTTTTGAGGTTTCGAAGAGAAAAAACTCACGATATAAGAATTTGCAGAATTTGTCGTTGAATCGAATTCTATTCTACTATTTTTTTTTTTTTTTTTAACAGCCTGACGATATTAAAACTTTGTTTTTCATTAATTTGGTTTCTTTCTATATTTTCAGATACAGGAGGAACAATCCGTGCATGGAACAGGCGATAATAGGAACAGAACTTTTGCGTTTGGCGGGTGGTCCGAATCGTGGATGGTATCCAACGCGTAAGGGTGCAAATCAACCGAGACCAGCGTCGATCGAACATCTCGAACGTTTGAACAGCGCTTACGAGTCAAGATTGCCGGGTTCTTCAGGAGATCAAAGAAAACCACTGACACTACCAACAAACATCACGCCCAACAAATACTTCGGCCAAAGTAAGCACAGCTCTGCATCCAGCACTCGCGAGGCGCTACGGAGGGTCACTAGCTTGCTCATCAAAAAAGGTAAGCGCCGGGATTTTGAGTTTATGTTTTCTTTTCATTTATTTTTATTTTCATTTTTATTCAATTTTTCGTTGTCCTTTCAACCGTTAATTTTCAAGCCTTGACAAATATCCTGAAACCTGGGAATTTATTGCGAGCAGCCGGATAACGACATTCGATCTCGTCGCAGTCGTCATCGTCGTCATCTCATCAAAAAATGATTTAACCATTCGACGGACGCTGATCCTCATGATTTCGATGTTTATTTTATTTACTCCTTTTTGTTTTGATTCGTTTCGTTTTTTTTGTCCAAGTTTTTTTTGCACATTCGCATTTCGAAAATTATAGTTCGATCCCCAGGTAGTTTGTGCAATCTCTCGGCGGATTATGCTCGATTCTCGGTACGTATGCCGCAGAATGTACCTTCAGCTTAAACGCATATCGTTGTACTTATTAACATTTTTTCTATCAATTATCAGTCTCTACGAGTTTCGCTTTTTCTATAAATTCAATCTTTTTTATTTGTCTCTCTGTTAGATACAGTCTGACCTCGAGAAATACAAGTACCGGAAGATTTCGGCTGAGAAAATATTGTGAAAATTGCACAGTGGCTGCGAGGAAAATTCTATCATTAAATGACTGTGTTGAAAATCAATTCTTCCACATTGAAAAACGTTGAAAAAATCTCGGCCAAAATTTCTCTCAAACAGTATTCTCGCATGAGGAACGTGAAATATCGAATTTTTCAATCACCGAAGAAAAATTTCGGCACGATTGAAAATTTGGATTTTTTTAGACGCTGGATCCCATCAATATTTACATTTTAATATATATGTGCACTTAAATAACTGATGTTCAGCGATGCTGTAGGTTTTAATTAGAATTCTTAGATGCAGAAGTTCAGAAAAAAACAAAATTCAAATTTTCGTTGTTATTGCTGCATGCGATAGGTCGTAATTTGCAATTCAAGTTCTCACCTTCGAGACGTTATTGTCTCATGCAAATGACATTGTTACGGGTATTTTCCGGTTCCAACCCCCGCATAGTCTCGATAAAATTTCATCTGTATATTTGTAACGTGCATATAAATACACAATTATTCATACATATAATTCTCGAGTTGTAGAAGTCACGGACGAAAAGGGTATCCAAGCTTGTGGCTCCATCTATTCCAGTGGTCGTATCGAGGCCGCGAGGCTCACTCACTGTCTGGCTGAATGTTGGCGACCTTGAATGCGTGACTACGGGGGACAAGGCCTCTCAGAGTCCACGTTACACGTTGTCATTCCATATAAGAGTGGTCGTGTGTGTATTTATCTCTGCGCACACACGGAGAAAGAAAAAAAAAACATTTGGATCACATCTTCTTGGCAAAGAGTTCCAGATACGAGGACGATTCGTCTCGATACCATCTGTAGATCTTCGACGAATCCTCGAGCACAAACTCACTTTGTCGTTCCAGTTTATAAAAGGAGCGATCGCGATTGTCCTTTTTCCAACATCTTTTCGTCATTTCCAGTTATTTCTCTTTCTTTCCCACGCACAGTCCTATCTTTTTACTCTTCTCTTGGGATTTTTTCTCTCTCTCTCTCTCTCTCTCTCTCGTTCTCTGTCTCTCAAACGATCGCTGTTTATGTGATACAACAAAAAAATTGCATCGTGTATAATGTACTGGAATTTCCTGTCTCTCTTTCTCCGTCTCTGTCTCTCTCCCTCCTCGATTTCTCTCACTCTTTTTTTCTCCCCTCTATCGTCTCACCCCGATGACCAAGAGGCCTCATACGTTCATAAAGCCGGCCGGCTGGGCCTCGACCGATCGACCGACCGACCGAAAGACCGAAAGACCGTTTGATTCATCTCTCTTTCTCTTTCCTTGTTCTCTCGTTTTGCTCTTTATCTCTCACTACCATAATCGAACGAGCTGACCATAAATCGTCCACTCGCTAGCTCGTAGCTGTAAATTTCGTCTCGCCTATTCGTCCTCGAGGTTTTCCATCCCATCTTATTCAATGTTTGTATCCTTAATTCACGTCGTAGTACGTCACGGTGGAAATATTATTGAGAAATATGAACGGAAAATTTGAAGTGCGAAAGCGACCAAGGACATTGAAATTTTTCATGTTTTTTCGCGCAGCTTTCAAACATTTTCTTTTCATGCACCACAAATATAAAATAAAACTGTTTCAGATTCTCGTTTGACGAAAATATCATTTCTCCAACATCGAACTTTCATTTCGAAGTGGAACGAGATCTTTTTTCGTTCTTAACTTTCTGTAGACTTTGAAATTTTTCACATTTATAAATAATATTTGTCAAGGCTGAGGCCTACCAACCCACACAACAATTTATATCGTAAGAGATATTTTCAAAAATCGTTTATCATTGTTATAGCTAGAAATTCAAAATTTTATAATCATTTCAAGAACACCTCGAGGCACATTTGGGAATTGAACTTTTTTCTATTTCGATTTTTCGGCTCGATTTGCAACTTTTCAGCCAAGTCACTCTAAATCAATCGAGAGAAAAACATAGTTGCGTTTTATTATAAATTGTTGGGTTAGGTTGAGAAATTTTTTAAATTTAGACAAAGATGTTGGAAAAAAGAAAAACTTTTCTCAGGTTGAATGTTTTGACATACTCACTGTCCGGAGGATATTTCAAGATTGAAATCAAGGAAATATCATGAAAATTCATCACGGCATGATAGGAGTAGACTCTACCGAAGCTTCACAATAAATTAAATGGATCTCGGTCCTCAGAAGACAGCTTGTTCGTTGAAACGTTCAGAAGCCATACATATCTGAATATCTCTACGAGTGAATAGTCGAAAAGACGGCCAAGAACCTCGAGGACGATAGTTATCGAGTTTTCATAGAGCGAGACAGTGAGAGAAAGAAATCAAGATACGGAAAGATGTTTCCACTAGGTTGGCAAGGCTCGATAAGGTTGGCGAGAAATGTACAAACGATTCGCTGCACCGAAACCTCTCGCGACGGACTTTTTCGAGCACTCCTTATCGTCCGTTTATTTATAGAAAGCGAGTCGAGCTTGTTACCGATACGTGTCGAACGGTCGAACCTAATATATAAACCGCGTAATGTCATTTCATCTGCTATCGTATCGCGGATGCTCTTCCCTGCATTCAACAAACTGATAAGAAAAATTATTACACAGTTTTTCAAAACAAATACCCTATTAAGAAAACATTCTCTCCCTGGACATTTCGAAACTGTAATTATTCAATTTTATTATCCGAATCTCCCCTCAATTCATTCTCCCATTTGTTAATCAATTCTTTTCACTATTTATAACCATCTCTTGTTATTGAACTCAGTCATTTAAGTTTGAATATAAAAATCGAATTTTTTGTTCCTATCTGAATTTTGAAAACACACGAAATGAAATTGCGTTTTACTGAAAAATCTCATTTGAGTCTAAATTCTTTGATCACAGACAATATCCGTTTTAACTCTAAATACTATTTAATTCGAAACTTGAAATATCGATTTACTCACAATTGTTGTTCAAAACTAAATGGATATTAAATTTTTTTTAATCCCGAAGAACATCAATAAGATTTATAATTAACAAGAAAAAACTTAAATTCTCTTGTTCATAAAAAACGATGATATTTCTTTGAACTCTTTTTCAGTAATTCCATTTACCAAAGAATAATTCCGTAATGAGAAAAAAGACATGTTGTATTCTCGTCATTCTTGTCGTTCTATTGTAATAATTGGCTGAAAAACAAAACGTAGCTCAGAATTCATATGAATGCAAGCTGTGTATACGTTTGTGTGGAAACGTTCCGGGATAAATGTTTTTCGAAAACTTAGTAGTATTGGTTTAAGGGTGAGAGTGGGTGGATGGCGTTACAGGCAACGGGACAAAGTCCTTCTCTTTCTTTCTCGTTGTCTCTATCTCTACTTTTCTTTCTCTCTATTTATTTCTCTTTTCGAGGGAGTCCACGGGGCGACACAAGCTGTTCTCTCGTGACGAGGGGGCTTCGCTCTGTTGCTGCTGCTCACTATGTAACTGCTGACGGTTTTCAGGCAGCAGGAAAGAGTCTATAGTGACAGATACAGCGCGCGCACTACCTTTCTATTGCTTTCTCTTTCTTCCTCTCTCTCTCTCTCTCTCTCTCTTTCTCTTCCTCGTTCCCTCAACTTCTCTGACTACCTATGCAATCGTTACTCCTGTCTGCTAGCTCGTCTACCATCGAGCTACTAGTCCAACAACCCCATAGATACATGCCATCGTTCTCTAGCTTTCATTTGCTCCAGTACATACTCCAAACTCTTCGATATCGAATACAAGCGACTGAAAGATTCTGAACCTAAGCAATTTAACCCTCAGTTTCCCCTTGTGTTATAGTATTGTTCAGAGCTCATAGTATATACTAAATTATATTTTTTTAAATATTTTTTTTTTATTCGTATAAAAAAAGGCATTTTTGTTGGATGAAAAAACATTTTGAAAAATAGAGGGACAAGGTTGTGTATTTAAACTTTTGAGGCGTACAATTTTGTCTTACGTGCAATTGACTTAAAATTTTGTACTAGGGAATTTTTGAAGTTGCTTATAAAAAATCGACAGTCGAAATTTGGAAATTCAAAATTGATTGTTACTTTATTATTACTTTTTTTAACAAAAAACACAGTACGTATTTGTGCAGTTAACCAGTAATGATTGTAACCATTTTATTTATTAACTCATTTGAATTTCTTTGCAATCGCATTTATTGAGTTGTACGAAATAATATTCCAACTTAATAAGAGCAACTTAATTAGAAATTCATAAAAATTCATTCTATTCTCAACGTTTTCAGAAATAGAGTTCAATGCATTTGGAAAACGATTGTGCCTGAAAATTTATGCGTATGCTTTGGAAAAAATATGTCGATGCAAAGTTTCGTTCTTTTATGTCATAAAAGAACAAAAAACGATTCGGTTTCGTCGTCCTCTCGTAAAGTCTCGTCTCATTTTGTATAAAGTGCATTTCTCATGTTTCCACATAATTTGTTAAATCTCTCCCCCTCCCTCTCTCTTTCCCACACACACACACAATTTATATATGTTTATATACGAAATAAAATCGATCGTCTAAACGTTGAATTTCCATGGGGTAGTCGCCCGTGGACTCAGCATTCTGTCCTCTCACTTGCTCATAGCACAGCTCGGCAGCAGAAATTATTGATTTGTTCGGAGGGCGTACGCGTTTTGAGCGTATAGCAGCACCCGAAGCTTCGAGCCCTTGCGATTTTCATTCTCGGGCAAAATTCACTTCTCTTTCCACGAGAAAATCACCCCCGTCAAGTTGGCTCACACCCACGAACGAGGGGCTGAGGCAAAACGAGAGATAGGGTTCGTGAACTTGTTCGTCCGAGACACGAACCCTCGTGTGCAAGAATCGATGACGAACGCATAGTTTCGTCCCACATAGTAACTCAATGGTTAGACAAATGTGCCTAGTACATAGATCGCCGGTGACCCTGACCGTAGCACGAGGGTCATAAAAAAAAAGAGAAAAATAATCTTCAGAAACATTGTCGCCTAATGTAGTGGAAATATGTAGAAAAAAAAATATAATTATGAGTTGAAATTCAGGGTAATTGGGAGACAAATTTTCCCAAGTATAGAAACGAACCTCATTAGTTCAAAAAATATTTTTATTTAAGCTAGTTCTGTCAGAATAACTTTTTATTCAAAATCATACTCGAAAATTGTCACTCGGAGCTACAATAATTTAGTCACAAATTAATCTTCGTGTTTCTCTACTCTTATTTTTCACAATTCACGTAAATTCGCATGTTAATTTCTTAGTTTATGGTTGTAGGGTATAAACTGTATGGTAAAGAGCTCGTCTACCATCAACCAGTAAAATATTAATGTGCACGAGTGCATGAAATATTCCAGTCGAGGGTTACGAGACATTCTCATAAAGCAATAGAAATACACTATGTTTATTGTGTTTCTCTCTTTCTCTTTGTCGTAAGCACATCGATATTAGCTATTTACTATTTTTATTAAATTTATACAAAAAAATATATACAGTCACGTCCAAAATAAATGAAACACAATGACTTTTTTCGATTGCTCCGAAAACCGACTGCTTTGACCGATTAGACATTTTCAATGCAACAATCGCATTCGAAATCTTAATAAATTTGCTAATAATTAGTGTTTTTTTTTATAGTTTGAAATCATCTAAATTTATATACAGTTTTCTGCTATTTTAATTCGTTAAACAAGTTTTTTTGCAACCAAAAAAATGATCCTTCGTAAAAAATTGAAACAATATTGCAAATTGAAAAAACGATGAATAAAAATTAATTATTTTCATCTGTTTCGAATAATGAACATTTCATAACGATCGGAGAAGGTTATTTTTATGTTTTATTTGTTTTGGACGCCATTGTACCTGTACGTGTCTACATATGAATATATTTGAATATATATTTATGTGTACGCATTCACATAAAAGGTTGGACTTGCTGTACACGTATAAGCTAATAAGAAAAATATTTTTTTTTGTTGCTGTTTCAGGAGGCGGAAGTAAAGAGTCTACGGGCAAGTCTGGCAAGGATAACGTCTCACCATCGGGACCTTATCCCGGTAAGTGCTCCCTTTCCATGTGAGATTCATCTTCCATTCTTTGACGCGAGTCGAGAGAACATCTATAGACAAATGAGAGAAAAGGAAAAACAATGCACGAGATTTTTCTTCTCTTTTTCGAGACCTCCCGACTTCAACGTCTTGACATTATCGTAAAAGCTTAGAAGATTTTTGCAAAAGTGCATCAAAGGAAGAGACGATGGGGAACACGACTGGAAGAGAATTACTCCGTTTTTTATATTCATCCACGAACTCCATCAGCTCTCTGGCGTTTTTATTGTCCACGTACAAGTTTTTCGCACTTTTTAATGCAATTTTAAACAACCGGCACATTCAGAACACTCGCGAATCTTGCACAATTCACGAAACTGTTTACATAGAATGTTACAGTTCCATTTTTTTTTCTTCGAAATAACAGAAATTCGAAAAATTAGCAGGGAATAATACTTTTCGAAAAACATTCGAAATCACGGTTTTGCTGTTGCTGTAAAGATTCTAGATCATGATTCAATTGGTATGAGTATTCTCATTATTGCAGAGTGACTGGGTATTTTAATGTGGATACTTAAAACTTCATTTATGTTTCGTTTACAAATCGTTAACGAGTTCTTTTATCATCGGAAGTAAAATATGTCAGGAGGTTTCACTAATGAGGAAATATTCTTCACAATGTAGAACGCGGTTGAACGTTCACGTTAAGAAGAAGGTTATTCTTAAAATTCCTTTTTTTTCTTCATTCTTTAATTCAGAATTTGAATTTTACTGAATTATGAAAGAAAAGAGACTTTACGAACAATGAAAGAATTTCCAATATTATAATTCGTCATTATTCAAATATTTATACATTTCGTGTCCATTTTGAGAAAAGATCTTAAAAATGAAGATTGCCACGTAAATATATGACAGAGGATACGACGATTGAAATACTATATCGCGTCTAAGAACGTCGCCGAGAACCAAGACTGGAAGAGAAACGACTACGTACCAAAAATCTCGAAATAAACTCTTCCTCTTTTTTTCTCTCGATGCGATGATTCGTCGTTCTGTCGTACTCGGGGAACGGTCTCTCTTTGTCCCACACTATGACCATTCGAAACAACGAGCGAGCAAATTCTAAGCTCTCGGATTTTTCAATCTGTCGCTGGAATAATTTTGCATGCTGAGTAAGAAAGTCGACAATCATGATTAGTGTTTTAGGGACGATGATCATGATACGTTGCAGTTTTATATTGTACGATACTATTTTTTTTTTTTCGTTTAATTTTGTTGGTCATTAACGTTTTCGTTTCTCTCGTCACTCAAAGATGCAGCTGTGCTCTTCTTGTAGCCACTGGAAAACAACGTTCCGAGGGTGGCAAAGATATTCCCTTTTTTTCCTCGTTTTTTTTCTTTAAAGAATCTAAGAACAGAGCGACTCTGGCTGTCTATGGTTACAAAAACACGAACCTCGAGATATCTCAGCGTGTGGACTTTGAAAATATATTCCCAGTAGCATCTATATATATTCACTCACGTTCTCTCAACTCTCGTTATACGTCGACTCCGACCTCGTCTCTTCGTTATTTTTGGAAAAGACCCCTGGATTCGTCATTTCTCTTGGCTTTACAGCTTCTTGCTCTCTCTCTTCCTCACTCTCGCTTCTTCTCTCGTTTGCTTTTTGAGAATTTTCCTTCTTATATTTTCTTCACAATCATTTTTACACTGCTTTTCTCAATTGGGTGCACTCGACAATCATTTGAAGATATCAGCACTTATGAAAAAAAAAAAAAAAATGAAAACAAAAGTCTAACAAGCCCAAATGTTTTTGTTTCGACGCGTTCTTTCGGTTTTACCGAATATGTCACACGAGACATTGTTATGTTTTTCTTTCGAGCTCTTTTCTCATTATTTTGATGAGTATAATCGACAAAATGTCACTAGATAATAACAAATTTTTATTATTTCCACAATATATTTGAAATTATAGCAAAATATAATGTGGAAGTGACAAAAATGTCGCCATTGTCCAATAATATTTTGTGAACTCGATTGAACAAAATGATCGATACTTTTCAACAAAATTTCGTTATCCACAAAACAAAATATCGTTTCAGGTCAGGGCTGAAAATTCATATAAAAACTTATCCTGTGCAAAACAATTTACAGAGTGAGATTTACAGAATAGAACCAGAAGACGATGAATTTCGGATAATTTTTCGAAAGACAAAATTTGAAAGAAATGAAACAGAATTTCGTATCCAAGAAATTTAATAGATTTTCATGAAAATTGAAGTTCTCCTTAGTAAAAATTGTCCAAAATTTTACGTTGCTGCCTGTTTTTATTCTGTTACTATAATCCAAATCTCGTAACATTCAGTTCACTTTGAAAAACGTCAAAAAAACGTTCGATCGATACCAAAGAAAAAAAAATGATTGAAATTTGATGAATTTGCTCAGCACGCAGACATTGATTGGCGTACAAAGTCTCTTGAATAACCAAACCATGCGTGAAGCATTGCCAAACATGATAAATATATTTAAACAAGAATCATAGAAAAAAGAAGAGCTAGAGAGAGAGAATAATATGGAATAGAATTGAGAAGTAGAAACAAAAACCTATCTCTTTCGTTATGTTTCCGATTCGCACATAGAAGAAGTCGCGTTAACGTGTTTCTAAAAGACAGCTTGGGATGACGACGAGGGTGTCACTTATTGCGGTTAAAACGGAAAGAACGACGTGAGAACAGCAAGCGAACGAATCGGAGAATGTGAGAGAGAATAAATAATGAGAAAATCGTGGAATTGTATTTTTTTCCATTTTTTTTTTCGTTTCGAACGTTCTCCACTTCGTTGTAGGTTCGTTGCGAAGGGGATGGTGATGCTGGATAGATCGGACACACCCGAGACACGCAGCCTGGCTCTCTTGCTTTATACGCGCCCGCGCGCTTCCGACCTATACAGACAGCATAGAATCTCTCTTCTTCCCTCAGCAGCCACGAGAGAGAAATAGAGAGACGAGAGATGTAGATATAGCTGTTGGTATGCTCTATTCACTATTGCGGGTATTGATCCGTGTAGGCCTCTCGGTCGACGACGTCGTCGTCTACTCCATGTCCAAAGGACCGGCCGAGATCGAGTACGCATGTTTTTTTCCAACCGTACCTTCCAACCTCCAATTTATATATTCTCTGAATTATTGGATTTGAAAACAAAGGATACTGGACACGTATTTTCGTATCAACCCTAAAGAATTTTTCTTACTCTGAGCTTCATACAATTCTAAATCAAGGCATTCGAATTTTCGTATTTAATATATTTTTCTTCAGTTATTTTTATAAGCTAAAAAAAAATTATTCAGTCGATTGAAATCGAAAATGTCGTAGAAAAAATATCGTTTTCCAGAATAGTGAATCGTCATTTAATGGATGTAGAAAAACAACAAACATTTCGTTGATTTTGATGTAATCTGACATTGAATTGAAAAAAAAGCTAGACAAGATCAGGTTTTTTGTAAATCCAATTAACGCCATTTTTCTTCATTGTTTATGTTCAACGATTTATTCAAATTAGTTTATAATGTCAAATATCTGGGACATAAATTGACGTATGAATGACTATTTTTTGTGGGAAAAGTACTTCGGAAAGCAGGAGGAGCTTTGTACGATTCATCGTTGAACAATCTCTGCAAAGTGTACTGCGCGTAATATACGATTGAGCCGGAAGTAAAACTACTTGAGATGCGAGATACGATATACTGGAGGTACTTAAAACGACAGGGAAAAGAAAGAGAAAGAGAGTGAGAGGAGACGGACGCACGGATTGGTAATGCGCGATGGTTTTTGCTTGAAAAAGACTCGAGATCCGTTGGCCGCAAAATCGTGACTGGAATGTTGATAGAAATGATTATTATTTTGTTCATTTTTTCGCGAAAACAAAATTACAGAAAATACGAGTAAGAGTGAAGAATCTTGAATAATTGAAGTTCTTTTTGCAGTGTCACTAAATAGAAATGAATAGAAAAAAAAACAAAATTTATGGACTGACGGTGTTGGAGGAATATTAATTATCAAATAAAAATGAACATTTTTTCATCATCATTAATCGAGCATTTCGCTTTGGTTTTGTTTGTCTTTTTAGCAGGTGCCAGTGAGCCGAACGACGCACCAAAGAAGAAAGGTTTCTTCAAGAGCTTTTGGAAACGGTCGCGTCACTATTCACTGGAGAATCAATAGCCCAGGTGCGTTCTGGTGAGCAGCCGGCAATCTCATCATGCTGCGGAGATCACTGGGCAACAGGATGAACAATCGCCCGGTAATAATCGGCATGGTTATCAACGTAACGAACCTGGAGGAGAAGGAGAAGGACGAGGAAAGCGAAGACGTCAGATAACGACGACGAGCAATCATCTTGTAGTGAACAATCCATGTTGCTGCATCGTACAGTGATCGCTTTCTCTCTTACTCGTTCCGTTAATTAATCAGCCTTTCAAATTAATTTATTGAATGCAAGTTGTATAAAAAATTTCATAACCGTGTCGGGTCTGGCGACATTAAACCGGTAAATCAATGATTTCGATATTAAATCGATGACATCGATGTAAATCCGATAATTCAAATATTGAATCGATATAAATTTTCCAAACTTTCCATCCTCCTGGATCTAAGAGAATAAGTTCGTAGTATTTGTTCACGTTGAATATGAAGAGGCCTCGATAAAAAACAACAACAGCACAAATTAATTAATACGAGTGCTGAACGAAGTGTCGAATTGTAGAAAGCAAAGTGGAACTCGCGAGCATCGATTTTTTGAAGCGCGATAATAAGAGTGGTGGGTGAATAGGCCTCGAGGAAGCCATTGAGGATAAAGTGTAGCGGCATTCAGACGAGAGGAAGGAAAGTGCAGTAATTAGTATGTAGGAAGGAAAAGAAAGAGAAAAAAGAAGAGAGAGGGAGAGAAAGAGAGAAAGAGAGGGATATAATGAGAGAAAGGGAAAAAAGAGTGTATGCGTAGAACAGGTCGAAGGTGGTATAGCTGATCGGTGGGCCGTTCGCTCGGTCAAGCACGAGTATTAACCCAAAGAATTTAGTAGTGCGACGCGTTACGTTTCGTCGACAGGAGGGCAAAGAAAAAACGATGATAAACGGCACAACTTCAGGTCCGAGAATTCGTAAAAAATCTCGATAACGTATCGTGAATTTACGAAATTGAAATCGTTATTATTACCATAAAGAAAAGAAAAAAAAAAAGAAAAAATGCAACGCGTCTATGACCCCTTGTTCCCTCGTATTATTTATGAAATTATAACGATCTATGATAATAGTGATTCTTCGAATGAATTTAATATATGCAATTTAACGAGAAATAAATATAAAAAAATATAATAATAATAATATTAATAACATAACATTAATAATAATAACAATAATTATTATATTAAATAACGATAATATTAAGTAACGATAAAGATAATAATATGATTAACAATGATGAAATAATGAATATTAATAAATACTATAACGATAAATAAAGTGAAATAACAAATTGATAAACGAATATTGCCCACAGAATTATTTATATTTTTTCATCGAACGCTGCTTTTTAATTCTCCACTTTCTTTCTCATTGCCCTCCGCTACTTGAATACACTGTTTCTTGTCACACACAAAACGAAACAAAAATAACCGCATTGTCCCGCGAATATATTGCGCGAGATTGCACAGATTATTATTATTTATTTATTTCGAGCATTTACAACTCAACAACGAAACGTGCTCAATGTTAATGAATTTTTGTTGTCGATCAACGATCAGCGGGAAGAAAAACAATCTTATTTTTTTCCATCGTCGTGATTAAATGTGCACCGTCAGCGGAGCGAGCTAAAGAAAATCATCGTTCAAAGTTTATCATCATTTGTTTGAGGTAAACGTTATATTTATTGACTTTCCACGAGTCGAAGAAATTTTATTGAAAACTATTGTTTTTTTTTTAAATGATCTAATAAATGAAAAATTGTCGAAATTTTGTTTTCATCGAGTTGATTCTGCCAATTTTATTAGAGGCTGATGCCATCCTGACAAAACAAAATTAATGTGCCGAAAAACTGATGCTTACAACATGTCAAATTTATACTATTTTATTCTATTCCTCGGAATTTTTGTACCGAACATTTTTTACCCAATATTTAGATACATGGAATTTTCAATCCCGAATTTTGATATACATTAAACACTTTTTCCACAAATTTCGTATGTATCTGTTAGAAAAATATCATTTATCGAGAGAATTTTTGAAAAATCGCAAATTCGAGAACATCGGGGTGTCCTGACAACGCCTCCAAAATTCTGGCACATTTACCTTGTAAATTTTATTCGTAACATTATCTGCTTACGAAAAGTCCAGATGAGTTTTATTCATAGGAATTATTCTTCTATAATAGCGAGGCCTCGTCAACGGCTCCTGCACAAATTGTACTCGATCATTCTGAATAGATTATAGAAAAAAAAACAAAAACAAACAGCTGACTTATAAGCAAAAAAATGATTCCCGTCTAAAACAGGCGTCAGCATAAATAAACGAAAGTCTATATCACCAAAAACGAAGAACAAATTTTCCTTGCTCCTAGAAGTCACAGTCGCCAATCAACGTCGTACATCCAATTCTTCAATCCGTAAAAGAATGAATAAAAAAAAATGAAACAAAACTACCGTTGCACCGTCACGAGCTTGGAGTGCACCTGCGAGACCGAGCGAGCAGTAATTAATTCCAAATAAACGCGTACACGAGGTCTCTCCTGATAAAAATTGTGACGCGCTTTTGACAAAAGTGGACAAACCGCGATAGTCCGTTTAGTCACTCGGTTTGGTCATCGCAATTCCGCCGTAGAAAAAACAATTCCACGAAAGGAATAACAAAGAAAAGTAATAACACAGCCATAGGAACATCTAATTACTTCATTCTCAATGAATAAATAGGATTTAAAAAAAATTCAGTCAAATTTTGATATATGATAATATAAGAATTAATCATTATCAAATATCCATACACGTAATTTGCGATGTTATTTTTTTACTAATAATTTCAATTCCCATTGTTAATTTCCGTACACAAAATTTTCGGTCATGATTACGACAAAATGAGAAAAAAAAAGAAGAAAAAATCTCATGATTTTAATTCTGATAGCGAAAGGCTGCTGTGACTAAAATAATAAAACCCCCGCACAGTAACTTCCAGGCTCGGGAAACGTTGTAATAGCAGCTAAGCACCGAAACACATGCCTTAATGATACAAGAGTACACTTATACCATACACGTGTGTGTATACCCCCTTATATATTTATGTATATCGTTATACATAGTATAGTTACGTATATAAATATGGAAAAAAAACTATATACATATATATATATATATATTATAAATACGAAACAATATACGTATTAGATACGCGTATGAAGACGAGAGAATGGTCTGATCCAGTAACAAAAAAGATATACATGCGACATTTCTGGTTCTAAGAAATTCTCTAGCTATTTATATTTCCCATTTTCAAGGATTTTAAACAAATATCATACGATCATTAGTTTGGTTGCAATTGATTTATTTCAGAAATTTATGTATTTTTTTTCGGTGGTAAGGATTCATGAATTTGTGTTTCTTTTTAGAAATAATAAAAAAACAAAAGCAACTGCTAATTTGACCAGAAATGCCCCATATATGTAAATATATGTTCACCTTCAACATCGGTACCCTTTCATCGTCAAATAATATTTCGAGATCGTAATCATTTTTGAATAAGTATCCGATATTATGTACAATATATACGTGCTCATTAAAAAAAAAGAAAAAAAGAATACATCGCCTAAGACGTACTTACGGTATTTTCCATGTATAAATATAATTTTCTCAGATATGGTAATCAAAAATCATGATTGTTCTAAATTACGAATAACATGAGACAGCTTGGGTTGGCAATAATCCCGTTTTTTCTTTTCATTTATCAACAATTGGCAAACCTTGCTCTTTATTCCTCATTACAAAGAACCGCTCGAGCGCCGCAATTACGAAGAATATTTTCAAGGTCAAGTGAAAACTCATGAAATATTAAAGCCTGGAAGAAAATGGAGTCAAGTGACAAAAATGCTTGCTCTAACCTTCAAAATCGATAATCTTGCTCTCGGCGTTGCAGAACCATGTGATATACGAAATTGAATAAATTGCGGCGTTTCAAAGCTCAACCGAAATAGTTGAATATGCAGAATAGGGGTTTAAAGTTGAGCAAAACTTTTGAGACGTGTTTTTGCTACCAGAACGATTAAAGTCTGAAATTCTTTTTATCGTTTTTTCCGAGAAGTAATTTCACGCTGAGAAAAAAAATAGTCATCCATCTTTCTACTTTATCTCGAACACGTGACCAAATTATAATCTCCAATCGATTCGACGGAAGTCCTCTTTCATATCTCGGTTTACTTACCAGCTTTTTGAGGGATGAAAGTCGAATGACGTGGCGAAATGAGAAAACATGGCAAATACGTGGGTTGGGGTCAGAAGTAGGTCGTACTTATCGGTTTTTTCTCGCTCCTGTCGGGAATTTCGAGATGTCGGAGACCGGAAATAGAGCTGTGGTGACGAGAGCGACCATTTCCTTTTCTTCACAGCGACATCATAACAGTAAGTAAATATATCTATTTTTTTTTCGTTGTTTTCGAATTATGACGATTATTACTGCGGACGAAATAAATAAAAATAAAAACAAGTGCTTTTTTTACACCACTTTATACAAATTTATTACTCTCTTAACACAATCTTACTTTTGATGTATGCAAAAAAAAATCTTAAGAGGAAATATCGTTTTACAAAGCTACACCTCATATCCGTTGCTCTCTTTATCGTTTTTCTCGCGCAATCTCTTCTCTATCTCTCTCTCTCGCGTCCTTTTGTTCCGTTTCTTCCGTGGCATTCGTCGCTCGTTAAACTCCGACCTCTCTTTTTCTATCGTTCTTCTCTCTCCTTATCTCGGGGACACGCGCACGCGCATTTAGCAGTTTAATTTTTATCTTTTTGTCAAATATTTAAACAGGTAAAGGGCTTTAACTATTCGTGCAAATGACATAGACCGCGACATCTTCAAAGGGACTAAAAAAAAAGAAAAACAAAAAAATGACGATGATTTTTGGCGAGACGACACACTTTTTTTTTTGTTATACAATTGTTACTCAATTTTTTATTCTTTCCAGTTTTTTTTTGTCGGTTTATCGATAAAAATCGTTACACAAAAGTTCGCCCTGGCACGCTTGGCACATCGAATAATCACACGAATACTTTTTTCTTTGTTTCATCAGCTCAATTTTCATTTTTTTTTTTCCATGCAACAAGCGCCCAGTTTTCATAGTATGTAAGTAATAGGTAAGGTGGTAGTAATAGTTAAGGTGGTAGTTAGTTAGGTAGTAGTTTTTTTTGTCCTTTTCTTTTTTTTCTCTTTGTAGTAGTTAGCGATAGCGGTAATAGTACAAGAAGTATAATAGTTCTGTAGCGAACAGGTAAGAGTGTGAATGTCGGAGAGCGATATTTTTTACCACGCCATTTGTTTATTTGCCTTTGTTATTATATCATGTTGTAAAATTGTCCCACATATCAAATATTCGACAAGGAGTTAGCGCCACCGATCTGAGCTGGTTTTTTTTTTTTTTTTAATCTTGTTTAATCAATTAGCATTTTTTGTTCTTGACATCTCTCGAATAAGGGTTTAGATTTTTTTTTCCCACAGAATCACCACGTTCGTATGATTTTCAACGCCAACAGCAAGGAAGCCTGGAAACAAATTATTTTTGTCGTTTTCAACTTCACATTTTTCTGTGTCATTCTCCCAACTGTTGTTTCATTTTTTTCCTCCCTTTCTCTCTTTGATACAGTGGCTCTAATCTCCTCTCTATCCTCGCTCTCAGACACACGCATGCTCTCCCTTGTTTTTCTCTTTCTTTCGCTCTCACAAACGCACACGCACACAGACACACTCTTTCTCACTCTTTCGCTCGCTTGGTACAAGAATTTTCTCGCTCTCTCTTTCTCTCTCTCTCTCTCTCGCTCTGCCATGTATGATTCTTTCGCTCGCTCGCATCTTTGTATGTATATATTGATTGTGTAAAAATGTCGGATGGTGTGCACGTGTTGCGGCGCGGCTCGCTCTCCTCTTTTGCCCCGTATCTATTTTTTCCTCTTTGTTTCGTTAGGTTTTTTTTTATTTTTTATTTCCTTCACTTTGTTTCGCTTTCGTTCTTTCTTTTCATTATACCCATCTCGCGCCCGTATATTCCCCCATCGTCGATAAAAAATCTCAGCAATATGACACATCGTTCGCCTATCTTATACAGTAGCAATAATAAAACAGTTAAATAGCTAAAACGACCGCGTTTTGTTCCGTCATGCCGGATGCTGCAGCCAGGTTGAATTCTTCTTATTTCTTCAATTTTCTCTTCTTCGTTTGTTTGTTTGTTTTTTTTACTCTTTCATTCCATAGCCTGCCGGATTTTCATCGTCTCGGACTTGCATAAGATGGTTTTATGTTTTCTTTTAGTTTGTCTTCCTCGAGCCATTGTCCCTTGCGTTTTGACTCTTCCACTTGCTCATCCGTGCACACCGCCGGAGCTAGTGTTTCGTCTCGCTCCCACGCGCAACATCCAAATCTCTAAAAACACTCACACTCTTAATTCACTCGTTTTCTCTCTTTCTTTCTTTCGCACATTCGTAAAAAAAGGCCGTAACTTTATATTACGATACGAGTTTAATTATCATTGTCGACTTTAACGGTATAATATTGTTATATGCTCATCGATCTTTGCGTTTTGCTATTCCTTCTTTTTTTCTCAGTGATGTTTAGGGTGAGTATCTTTCTTTCTTTCTTTCTTTTATTTTTTTCTTTACTGCCAGAGATCTTTGGAAAGCGGTCACGTTACAGCAGACAAACACACTCACACACACAGAGGCACACACAAATAGCAGTCTCGCTCGTATCGTCTTTTCTCGCAGTATGACTCGCGCATCTCAAACGTAGTGGGAGACTTTTCTCTCTCCCTCCATCTTTTTATCTGTCTCTCGTCCTCTGTGTGTTTTACTCCGTCATATGCGTCGTCGTGGTGAAATGAATGCCGAGGGTAAAGCGAGGAGAAAATGTGAAAGGATCGAAACGAAATAAAACGCGGTGAAAACACCCTGGACTTTCGAGGGAGGTATTTTTCCTCCCCCACTCTTTTTTTTATTCTCTTTTTGTGGGTGAAAATATATTTTCGACGTTTTTTTTTTTCGAGCACAAACTTATTTTTTTTCGCGTCATATTTTTCTTCCCAACGAAATTATTGGTACGCGAGACATTTGTGTTTTTTTTCTCAGTTACGCGCGGGTAAAACGCTAGCGTTTTATTGTTCTTCAGATTGTTTTTTTTTGTTTATTTGTTTTTTATTTTAATTTTTTTTTAACGAAGAGGAGAGGACGATGACGATGACTTGAGTACAACAAAACACGTTGCAAGTTTCTCACATCGAGTCGCAGAGGGTGCGGCCAACATTGTATACAGTACAAATTAGGCTGCTGCAAAAATTCTGCAACGGCGATGACGACGACGAAGACGGAGACAACTACGACGACGACGACGACGACGACGACGGTTTAGTCCGGCGCTGTTCTCGATCTCTATCTATCTTTCTCTTTTTTTTTGCCTTCTATCTTACTCTCTCCCTCCCTTTCGTTGCGCTGCATGGGGCGCATTTTATATTCCGTTCGCTGTCATTAAAATAATCGATCGTATCATTATCATTAATTATTAGATATTTTGTGTTGGGTCCCAGAGGTTACTGCAACAGAAATAAGCGGAAGAAAATTCACGATGTTAGATGGCCTTGCATCCTTTTTTTTTGAAATTTATTTTGTTTGGGAAGATTCGATTTCTCGATTTTAAAGCTTCAAGAAAAACAGAATTTACATTCTTGGCAAACGCGACAAAATTAGAAAAAGAAATGTCACATTTTATTAATAGAAAAACGATAAGAATTAGTCATCGAAATGAGAATATCAGTTGGCAAAAATTCATGAGTTTAACGGCAGGAAAACGCATGAGTCATAGCAAACGTTGTTATGGCGATCGTTGATGAGTGTGGATACGTGATTTGAATATAGAAAATTCACTAATTTACTACTCACGTATATTCGGACATTGAGAAACATCGTTGCGAATAATAGATTTATCGAAATTTGTTCGAGCCTTAAAACTCGCGTAATCCAATTTAACATCAATCTTTAAATGTTCTCTATTCCAAGCGTACATACCGCTGTTCTGACCAATTTTCTGTTCCATTCAAAGTTTTAAAACTTTACTATTTTACAAATTTAAACTCTTAATTTTTTTTTTTCACTAAACCTGTCATTATTTTGATCAATATTCTCAAGTTGTTTCGTTTGCAGAAAATTCTAGCAAGTTTTTCGGTGGAGAAATTGATCGTTTTCAATGGTTACAGTTGAAATGTAGTAAATTCACTTTTTTTTATTTTTTATTGCCAAGAGATTAGCGTAATTTCAAGCTACCGAAAAAATGTGAGAACTTAGAAATATCGGGATATTTAACAATAAATCGGATGAAATTTTCTCTGTATTCTAATGTTCAAAGTGATGATAGTACAAGAACAACGGTTTGTTTACAAACCTAATAGCCGCAGGACAAGAGGTAGTCGCCCAATTTTTCGACGACCGATGCAGCCTGCTGTGGTTGAATTGGATCTTCGTAGAGGGAAATGACAACCGCCTGCGACGTTTTCATGCAGTGTACACCGACCTTGCCCAGTTTTGCCCTAATCACGCGATCTGTTCCAGACAGATAAATGTACCTGTTGCCCGCCAATGTGACGCCCGACGACGTCAATATGTCCTGTTCGTCGAAGCCTTGTAGGAGCTTCGACAGTTCCGCTTTACTGACCTTTAAATTAACGCAAAACAAACAAATTATTATTGGCTGCTAGAAAATTTCAACAGCACATTAATAATAAACTATGAAACAAGGGAATCAAATAATCAAAAGTAAATCGAAGAAAGTGAAAGGAAAAAATTTTACAATAAGACGGAGAAAACTTGATTTGTAGCTGAAACCGATTTCATTGAAGCATCGGAATTGGCCAATAGCCAAAAACGCGCACATACGTTGTTTGTTTTCAAATTCAGTCGTGACTCGTCGATGCAGTTTACATGAATATACGAGAATATCGCAACGTACGTCGTAAGAAACGAGCCGACTTTGCCCATTACTTGCCATTTGCTGCAACGTCAGATATTTGCGTCGAGTGTTCTCATCACGATTAAAACGAGCCAACTCGAAAACTCAATCTTCATCAAGCGCTTTCAGAGCACGATTATTTATGCTGCTCTAATTAACCATTTTAGTCTACGCCCGAGAACTTTGCTTTCAAGTGAAATGCTTCAAAATTAAACTTTCTAAAATTATCTTCCAATTTTTTACTCCCTGGCGATCAAAAATCCATAAATTTTTGATAATCGAATCAAATAGAGTACTAAATTAATTTATTGATGCGTGCAGCCAATATTCCTCATGAATTATCATCTGATATTCATTTTCCAAATACAGGAAAAGTGCTTTAAAATATTTTTAATGGCTAATAAAATACCAACAAGTTTTCAACAGATTAATGACGAACGTTTAAATTATTTTACCTGGAAACATCTTACAAACTACTTATCCCTAATATCCACTTTTTCTATAATTATGAAGCAATTAATACCCACGATGTAATCTCAAACCTATCGCGGAATAAACTTCCATAATATCCAGTCTTCATATATTCCCTAATAGTTTTTAAAAAGGTCACTCGTCCCATTTTCAACTCGTTGGCCCAACATACTTCGAATTTTTGCAAGTGAAATTTTTCGTTCGACCGTTTGGAATGAAGAAAAGATTCCAGCCCACGTGGGGAAATGGCAAAAATGGACTCGATCTTTCACTTTCGAAATTTACAGCAATCTTCCTCGCACTCTAAACAAACTGATTCACACTCTTAAGGGTGACAAAAAAAAACATCACCAGCTCTGAGGAAGTAATTTGTCTCGTCTTATGATCAAAAAGGGCTAAATCGCTTTGCATCACAATTAATATGAATATTTTTTACTTAAATTCCTCGATACAATTGTTATAGTAATAATTTTATCATTTTCTCAATTTTTATAACCGTATCAACACAATAAACATAATTATCGTAATTTGATTAAAAATCAAATCATTTTAAATGAAAACACAAAGCTCAAGCTGTGACAAAAAATCATCAAATTGAATGCCATTTAAAATATAGATTGAAAAGTAGAATCCATTCGTAGCTTTCAATCAGCAGTAAGGGCAAAGGGCGAAATGATTCAACGAATGAGTTTTCTGATGTAAAGATCAAACGTCATCAACCCTCAGGGATAAAAGGGTTGAACGCGCGAAAATGCGGAAGAGAAAGAAAGAAAGACAGCGCTTTACGAAGCCTCGCAAAGATAACGTTTGGAGCAATCCATCCAAGGGGTTGACCTGCTTTCAAAGCGATCGACGTCACGGTCACCGACAAAAACTGCACGCGAAAAGATGCCTCTCTAAGTAATTGTTACTCTCATCCACGTGCGAGAGAAGATTCGTTTGGACGCTCTCGGGTATTATAAATATTTAAAAAATCAAACACGCACATATAAATATATATTTATACGCATAATAAATACGCGGAGAAAATTCAACTTGAAAAACCACAAACACAGAATAGAAACGACAGATAAACTTGAGTTCTGAATAACTTTTACTATGCGAAATATTTATTTTCATTGAAAGTATTAAAACTAAAGAATTATCATTTCAGGATAAAAACGAAGGATGACCTTGAATCGTGGGCAACTTTTATTGCGTACAATGTAAATTTTCATGAAAATAAAATGGAAATAATTATTTTATCATAAAAAAAAATCACTTTCCACACAGTGAAAAATTACCCAACATTCAAGGTCACCTCTCGTTACTATTCTGTGACGATACTTTTTAAGGTTTCATTCTCTTCATGTAGTAAAAAATAACCAAAAACTCAAGATTGTCCCTCATTCCTCTATTCTGCGATGATAATTTGTCAGTTTTCTTTCCGCGCGGACGCGAGTGTGTGTTTGTGCGTTTGTACGTCCTTGTGTAGCGAGCATACCGGCTAAAACTGTTTTCCCATAGGCAGGCGAACTGAGCTCTCGTTAAATCGACGCAGGTGCACGACCAATTGCAAATGAATTGAGCCGTCTCCATATACAGCTGTGCTCTTTTTCTTTTCTTTTTTCATCAACATTCGACATTGGATAGCAATCATCAATAAAACTGATTCATATCGGATTTAATCGGGCCAACAATAATTATTTGATTCTCAATTTACTTTGCGAATCAAGTTGTCATATCAATCTCATTAATCATGAAATTCAATTGAGAATTATAGTGAATATCGAGACGAAATGTAATGTTGTTCAAGTTTTTTAATTACTTTTCGAATTTTATTTTCTTCTTTTTAATCATATCGGATATATAAAAACATCACAAAATAATTTCTCTTCACTGATTCAAGTTTCACGCTATGAATGACCTTGAGAATTTTTTTGACTCAGAGTCGTAGCCATAAAAATATGATCAATTGGTATAACCTGCCATTTCTCAAACAAATTAAATCCTAACTGGACTTATGAATATATTTTATTCAGAAAAAAAATGTTTCCAGTTTATATAAATTGTCGACTTTATTGCACTTTCTGAGGGAATGTTTGACACGGTTTTTTTTTCTGCTACGTGTTATCTTTTAATCAATAATTGACATATGTACACTATAATCCTTGCTCGTTTAGTTTGTAATCGTATGAGCTTCAAATTGTCACTCTACTCATTGGCCCAGAGAGTTTTTTTTTCCAATTCTTATGAATATCCTCCAAGATCGATACATCGATTTTAGCTGTTTATTTTGTATTTTTTGCGATTTCGAGACCCGTCATAACCAATTATTTTTAGATTCTTGTCAACATTATATGAGAGAATTCAATTAATTTGAAAATATGGACTCAAGGAATGAATTTTTTGTTTATCGAATCGAAATAAAATAAAAGACCAAAATATTTTTTGCTAGTTGTGTGAAACATCTTCTTACTTTGAATAAGTTTTTAAAACTTTTAATTAAATATTGAAAAAGTAATTCAACCGACAATACAATTCCCTAGCGAGTTTTCCAACCGGTGCGTATCTTCGATCCTTGGATTATTTTCAACGAAAATTTGACAATCTTCGTTCAAATTAATGTCGAATGTCCAATGAATTGTTATCAGCATACTTTTTTAACGAATGAATAATTATTTGCCTCGGAAAAAATGTAACCGTACAAAGAAAAGTAACTTGTCAAAACAAAAGATAAAAAGTTGCGAACGATCTTCCAAGAAGTTGGAATTCGAAAATTCCAAACAAGTCCATGAATTCTTTTCTTATTTTACAGTATTTCAGTTTTTTTTCTAAACCATAGAGATCAAATAATTTTTCCAAGATTCAAGGTTTTACCAGGAAAAACGCGACAACTAAGAGAGGGGACGAAAAAAAGTAGATAAAAAAAAAAGATCGTGAGTCACAGGGTGCATCGAATTATGAGTACGTCACTGAACCAGCGATGAATCACACGACGATCGGGGTCCGGATTTTACTTCCCTTCTCTCTCTCGTTCCTTCGTTCAACTTTTTTCTTTCTCTCCTTCACTCGCGCGCCGTCCTAACGGTGAAAATGGCGAATCCTCCGGAGTCCGAGAACTCCACTCGCTGTCGCCATGCGGCGAACGAAAGAACCATCGTCAACGACGACTAAACCGGCTACCACTTCTTCGTATTATGATAATTCCTGTCACTCGTTCCCCTCATATCCTTTTGTTCTATCATTATTAACATTATCTTTCCGGGATATCATCTAAGTTCGCCTATTATCTGTCAGAAGGGGGCTGGAGGTGGGGTAATAATTATTCGAGCGATATGGCATACCAATAAATCAACGAGTGCCCTAATCTTTGCGACTAACGACGAACACAATCATCATTCTTTTATTATTTTTTATCCATTGAACGCTTCACCAACCAGATATTAGAAGAAAACACCGAAAAAGTAGCAGGAATACGATTTGAAAGGAGAAATAAAAAGTAAAAAAAACAGTGAGAATCGTTCAAACCGTCAAGTGGCTCGAACTTTAGTTGCTACGGCCCTGACAAGGTTGCTGCCCAGTCGGCTGTCGCCATTTTGGCAGTCGCAACCGGAAGGTGTGTGTGTGTGTGCACCTATATATTTATACAACGCTACTTGTAGCTAAGGTTCGAGAAGCAGATGCCCAAACTTGTAATACCAACATTCAGGGTTCATCGCATTTCTAGTTTCTGTAAAAAGAATCCTCGCCTCAAATGGGGCTTGTTGAGAGAAAATGAGCGAAAGATCATGAGAAATATCAATTAATCGTGAAAGACCGGCACGAAAGATTCGATAAAATCCTCTATGTGCTAGTGGCGTCGACACGTGCTCATGTCGCTTCACATTGTCGCGAATAGAAATAGACAGTAATAGAGTTAAATGATAAAATGAAAGAGAAAGTAAGATTAAGGTTTTCACTACAAGTTCTTTGTTAAGAATTGTTATAAAAAAATAGATATATTTCATCTTGGATAAACAATCGAGAATCGAGAAATTTATAAATTCGAAATGCATCGTCTGCTATCTCAACATTATTTTTGATCGAAATGCACGCTACTAAGATATGTAGTATAGAGAGAGAGAGAGAGAAAAGAAAAGCGAATAGGGACAAATTATATTTGACAAGTACCTCCCGTAGTAATAAGAATGCACAGGAATGGTTTCTGGAGACTTCGTTGGGCGGTTACAAACGAGATTATCCTCGGGAGAGCCGTAGAGTAAAAAAAGAAAATGGAGGGGGAAAGCTCAGAAAGAAAGAGAATGAGAGAGAGGTGGAGATAGGAGATGCACAATGCCATCTCGATTCCAGAATTTTTCCTCAATCCTTCCAATCGTCCGACCAGATATTTCGATAAGTTTTTTTTTCCCCTTTCTAGAAACATCGATACGCTTCGAGAATCCTTGATTAAAGCGCCGTAAAAAAGAAATAAGATCGATACGAGAGAAAGGAGAATGTAAGAAAAGTCAAGGCGGGTATCGAAGACTTTGAATACGTTTGAATTTTCGGGTGCTAAATTTGCCACACCCTATTTGTAGCGAGGAAAGTTGGGAGGCAACAGCGTGCGGTTAAATGTGCGTTTAAGCTTCATGTGTGCGTGCTACGGAGGTTCGCTCTTTCAAAAATATCTTTTAAAGGCAACCACGGCGCCGGATAGGATAAAGTACACCATCGACCTTTTCTCACTATCCTTCTTTGTCTCTCTTGCTTTTTCTCATCTCCCGTCCCCACCGCCCGGAGAGTCAGTGAGAAATCTCCAATCGTATTTCGCACGTTGAGCCGGCCATACAGTCATATTAACCCGATCGATATTCCCGGTATAGCTATGTATATGTGTATATATATGTTTGTAAATGTGGATATATGCGTGTGCGTATATCTATAGATACGCGTTCACAGCGCCCTCGCGATCGAGGAAATGGCTAAACGTTGAATGATTGGATAATACGAAGGGAAACCGACCATTCGGATTTATAATTCGCAACCCCGTTCTTCACTCGTGCGAACCAGTAAAGCTACCGATTTTTATTTTCATCACAGGCTCTCGCAAATGACGGTTACTACGTGGCACAGAGAGGATTCTCTCCTCTTCTCTTTTTCTCTCCCCCATAGTTCTTCCTCGCTCGCCTTGGCTTTTTTGCCTCGCTGGCTCCTCTCCCTCAACTCGGTCGGTCGAGCGGAGTAGCGCGCCCGCGCGTTCAATGCCTCTACTTCACTTCCCCTCCTGCCCAGCTCGCAGTCAACATTTTTCGGGGTTAGGAAAATCGTCAAGACCAAGCCGGCTTTACGGTGAACCTCCCCACAATTCTTCCTTTCTCAAAAGCTCAACTTTTTGTTCTTTAAAATTTCATCTTAGCGATTATTCGCATTTGAAGGATTCACACGCGTTTAAGGATTTGTAAAGAAAAAAAAAACGCGCATGGCTTCGCGAGAAGCCGGTTCTCCAAGGGAACCGGCAACCATTACTTCTGGCGAAATGCGACGGAATTTTAAAGCGTTGCGTACGATTTTTATTCTACGATCGAAATAATATCGATTTTTTTCGTAAAAACTCATCAATCGCGGGGTTTCGTACGTTACAGGAATTTTAGAGGATTTATTTTTTATTGATACGCCAAGGCAAGAAATTCTTGTGCACTATAACGCAAGTACCTAATCTGCTTCTTTTTTTCAAGGGTTTTTTTCCAGATTATTTTCTACTCACTTCGAAGCCTTCCGACTTTGCCCATACATTTCCATCATGACCGGCGATCGCGGCTCTTGTGACGCACCTCGACGCAAGCAGCTGCTTGTCAACGTAATCCTGCCAGCTCATATTTTCAACACTTCGGTAGGGGGAGGGAAGGGGGCGTACTTAACTTTTTTCGCTACGACACTAGAGACCACAACCCGTCACCGTCTTTCTCGACTCACGTCTCGCGACTAAACCTTTCGTTCGTTTCTGCACACGCTATACCCGGCGCTCTTCCTCAGACTTCCCTTCCCCCTTCGCCGTCGCGACTTTCTTCTTCCTGACACTTGCGTCGCCACCATTGCGTATTATACCGCGCATGCCTAGCAGTCCCCCTACTTCGACATATCAGGGCTGTAGCGTTTAGTCTTTTCATATTTTTCTCCAAATCAGTAAAATACTACGGAACAAATTATTTTTTCTTGGTTTCAAACATTTTTTAATTAAAAGTGTATGGCATATTCATTTCTTCGATGCCCATTATTCTAGCAATGGATCCCTCAAAAATGTAAAATTTGAATATATTGTTGGCAAAACTGGAGCTGACTCACCATGGGCAACGAATTCAGACGTACGTAGAACACTAGTCCATAAGGATTTTTTGTGCCGACTTTACTGGGGACATGCCCCCAGTTTTAGTTCTCGGTAAGCGGCGCTGATGGCAGCGGCTTATTCTCGCTCTCGCTCCCGCCCGTAGACTAATATGCTGGGGACATCGTGGCGTCTTTCTTGCTCTCATAGCCGTAAAGCGCTGGGGACATATGCGGTCGCTCGCGCGCTCGCTGGGGACACGCTCGCTCTCTCTCCCACTTTGTCGTTTCGCGAGCTCTCTATCTTCGTTTCTCTACCGCATGATCTGATGAAACCCCTTTCCCTCTCTTCCTGGAGTATCAACAGTTATTGGAGTCAACGTTTATTGTGTGCCGTGCCACCGAGCCCTTTAACTTTTCGATTTAAAATAGATATTTAAAATGCCAACTAATTGTTTGTGTGCCTATGAAGGATGTACGAACTCGAAGCGAAAAAATCCGGAGCTGACATTTCATCGTTTTCCAAAACACGACCACTTGTAAGTTTTTGTTGTTGTAAACCAAAAAAATGATACAATGTATGATTTACAGTAAATTTTCGGATCAAAATTAAAATAATAAAACAAGTTTAGATATGATTCGTTTCAGAAAGCCTAAAAATTATATCAGAATTCCTCTCGTAAAATAATTTATTTATAAATGTTAAGGTGAATAATTATTAATTTCCTGAATGTTGTTTATTGGAGGAATATTAGCAGTATTTCACTATAAGAATAAGTTCGAACGATTTAAGTTATGTTTTATGGCTAAAAATGAAACTTTGAAATAAAAATAACAAAAATTAACATACAGCTTAAAAAACATTCAAAAAATAACCCCTAAATATTAAGCCCACGTCACAATTTTAATACGACTTTCCACCATTTCCATCCATTAACTAGTTCCCGTCTCTGGAGCAACGCCGCTTCACGACAATCCGAGGGTCGAGAGTTCGAATCCTGGTGTGTCATTTTTTTTTTTCGGATTGATAATGATCAGTTGTATGATTGAGAATGAAATAGTTATTTCCCTTAATTTAATCGAACATAGATATATATATTTATATATATAAATGTGTCAATTTTAAAATTGATACTGAGACTGCTATTTTTCTGATGTATTTATATATATATATATATGCTTGATTTCGTTTAGTTTTTTGCAAATGGAATCAAAGTTTCTAATTATTCAATGTTTTCCGGTTAAAATTATTCCCACACCAAGAAAAGTTAAAAATAATAAGCCCTAAATATCAAGCCCAGCTCAAACTTTTTGTACCAGTTTCAACTGAAGTATAATAACAGCTCGGTTAGCGACAAGAGCAGAATCACTGCGCGGTGATACAACGGTCGAGGGGTCGATCCCCTGACTATACATTTTTTTTTTTTTTTTTTTTTTTTTTTCAAATATGTTGATGTATTTTTTTAAATATGTATTAATTTTAACAAATGTATATGTATATTTAAATATTCATTCATTTATTTATTAATTCATTTGTGGGAATTGAGAAAAAAAAATGTATCGTCGGGGGAACGACCCCTCGACCATTGCGATACCGTGAAGTGATGTTGCTCTTGTCGCTAACCGATCTGATATCAGTATAGTGATTGGAAATGGTACAAAAAGTTTGAGCCGGGCTTGATATTTAGGGTTTATTATTTGAGAATTTTTTAGGTTGTCAGAATAATTTTTTTACGGAAAGTATTGAATAATTGTTACTTACTATATATATATATATATATATAGTCAATATACATTAGGCCATATATATATATATCTCTATAAAATTTAAAACGAATGTACTTGATTTTTTTTTCTTCATTTGGATTTTTTATGCGTTAGATTTTAAACGCAGTAAAAATCGATTGATTGCGTGACAGCTTTTTCTATGCTTCTGATTTATACATACAAAATTTTTAACGTCCCCCATCCTTCACTAAATATCCTACAACCAAAGCTGTTATTTTTATTACACGTTTTATTGAAAAGTGAGAAATGAATGCATGCTTTTTTCTCAATGCAATGCAAGGCATTTTGAGAATGAATTTTCTTTTGTTTATGTTTTCACATGACTGCAATTTTGACATGTTTCTTTATTATTTTGGTCCGACGATTTTTACTGAACATGGATTAATTTTACGTGAAAAGTGAGCGGTCTGAGGCATGTTAAAATAATCTTCACATATGTTCTAAAAATATCCCACACATGCAACTAACTTTTTTTACAGTGTTTCAACTTCTTCATTTCCGGGAACTCAATTGTTTTTCTAACGTCTTTCTCTCACTTTTCGCTTCTGCTATTTTCAATATATTGGTGGACATTTTTACGCTTTTCCCCACCCACTGCACTTACAATACTTTTCCCACATAACCAACAGTCGCACGATATGGATCACTCGATCCGAAAATGCCGCTTTGGAAACGAAAACACTCGCTCAATTGCAAAATGTAAGGATGTGTTGTGAACATTTTTTACAAGATGATTTCGTCTCTGATAAATCAGGTAAACGATATTTACGTCCCGATGCACTGCCCATTGATGTATCCAGAACGGATTTAGTAGTAGCTAATGATGCGCTCGCATGTCTCGCAAACGCTATAACAACACCCGTGTTAACGCCACCCGCGATAACAACACCCGCGATTACAACACCCGCGATTACAATACCCGCGACAAGTAGCTCAGACGTGCCGGAGAAGCGAAACCGTCCACTTGTCTCGCGAAGAAAAAAGATTAGATTACCCACCCCCTATGAATCAAAGCAGAAACGATTGGTGGTTGCCTTACGCGCTGAATTAAAGAAAAAAAATCAGAAAATTAAAAGACTAGACGCTCAATTAGAAAAGAATGCGAGGGACGTGGCATTTGCTAAAGCCGCGTATGACTTAAACGACGATCAACTCGCTTTTTTTAAAATGCAAATTAATCATATTAAAAAACGACAGTGGACAAGTGACGAAAAGCAATTTGCTTTGTCCTTGTATTATAAATCACCGAACGCGTACAATCATTTAAGAGATAACAAGCATTTTGCTTTACCTTGCGTCGCATTGATACGTTCGTGGGTAAACGATTTAAACTTAGCCCCGGGAATAGAGTCGAGTATTATTCAAAAACTTGCAGCAAAAGTTGAGACAATGGACGAACACGAAAAACAGTGCGTTCTCATGTGGGATGAAATGGCAATTAAGCGACATCTTGAATTTAACCCGAAAGCTGATTTGGTCGAAGGCTTTCAAGACTTCGGTGAACTCGGACGAAAAGACGCGTGTGCGAATTATGCACTCACTTTCATGTTGACCGGTCTGTCTCATCCTTGGAAACAACCGATCGCATATGTACTCTCACATGGGAACGTAAGACATACTGACTTGACGCAACTGATACTGAAAGTACTAGATGCATTAGAATCAATCGGACTTGCAGTACGCCATATGGTTTGCGACATGGGATCCAGCAATCGTTCTGCGATAACTTCACTGGGAGTATCAATAGAAACACCGTTTCTCGAAAGAAACGGCCGGAAAATTTGCTTTAGTTTCGATCCACCTCATTTAATGAAGTGCATTCGAAATAATTTGATTAAATATGATTTTTTGGATGACGGTCAATTGGTCTCCTGGGACGTGCTTCGCGAACTCCGAAGCGTCGAGAGCACTCATGCATGTAGAGCGGCTCCAAAACTCACTGACCAGCATATCAACCCGAATAATTTTCAAAAAATGAAGGTCAGCCTCGCGACACAGGTCTTTAGCCATTCCGTTTCCGCCGCGATCAATACGGGTAAAATGACGGGCGAATTGAAACATCCTGCTTGCACCACAACCGCGAATTTCGTGAAAAAACTGAATGACATGTTCGATTGTCTCAATAGCCGTTCACCGTCCGATCCTAACCCATTACGACGCGCATTATCCGAAAAGCAAACACAGGTTGAAGAATATCTTAAGAATTCCCTTCCTTGGATTGACAAGTGGGGCATTTCCGGTAATCAGAAAAACCCACCGTCTTTCGAAGGCTTCAAGTTAACTGTCAACGGCGTTTTACAACTTTGGGAAGACTTGAAACGCGAAGGGATCCTTTATTTGATCACGTCGAGATTGAATCAAGACCCTATCGAGAACTTGTTCGGGGTAATTAGAAATCACGGCGGGCATTGCGATAATCCATCATCGCCGGCTTTTCGTCGAAATTTACAATATAATATGGTAGCTCACCTCATGAGACCACCGGTGGGGGCAAATTGCGAACCGGACGATGATGCAACCGAGCTTCTAGCCATCGAATTAAAAGCGAAAAATCCTATTCCCAAGGTTGATAAAACGCAAAATGTTGATGGGGATATTGATGTATTCTTCGATGACTGGTCATACGTCGACGAGGTCTGTGAACCAGCAGATCGCGAGGAACACGAAGCTCTCGAGATAAATAACGAGCAAACTTCATTCGGAATGCTAGAAGAGTGTTCAATGAAGTATGTTGCTGGTTATCTAGCTCACAAGTGCCTACTTCAATTCGATTGTGAATCTTGTGAGCTTAGTTTAACGCGAGCCGAACAAAATTTTGAGCAAACCAACGATCTTCTGATCTTTTGGAGAGCATTTAAAAACCGCGAAAGTCAGGAACTCGGTTCGTTGAGAGTTCCCACGGATGAGTTTCTTAAAGTCATTTTAACGTCATACAAAGTTTTTGTAATTACATTTCCAAAAGTATGGCACTTAAAGGGAGTTTCGCGAGTCCTCGTGAACTGTATCAGCAATGCTGTGGTTCAAAATCATATCGATTTTTGGCCAGTTGATAGTGAATGCGCATCTCATCGCGAGTTTATAATCAATTTGTTCGTTCGCATGCATTTATTTAACCACTTAAAGTGGAAAACCCGAGACATGCGAGATGCAACAAACCGCAAGCGAACGCAACCTACCGGAAAACCATCGCGAAAATTGCTTAAAGTTTCTCATCAATGAGTGGTGCACATGTGCAGAGTCGATCAACCTTTTGTTCTATCCTCTGTTTCATAAAACTTTCCTCAAAAATCGCATGTTTATTTTAATACTTTTTCCACTGTTTGTTTCTTTTAAATCTTTACGCTGTGATCATTTTTTAATTTTCTAACGATATATCAAACCAAAGGATTGATCCCTCCACATCTAATTTATGTGTTCGTGCATATAAAAGAGAGTACAAATAAAGATTGCATGATAACATATGCACGCTCATGTAAAAAATAAAACATATTTTAATCAATGTTATTTTATTTTTAAGTTTTATTTCATTTGATTTTAAAGTTTAAGCGAGTCGTTTGTTTAATATCTCGCACAAGTTTTGTTTGAAGACTTTATTTTTTATTTTTGAAGAAAGTTTCATTTAAATATATATTTTGTTGAAAGTTTTGAATTCAAAGTTTCATTCAAAAACAGTTATTGTTCAAAGTTTGAAATTAATGGTTCATTCTTAGATTTTTTAATATCTTAACATCATTTTATTATTTTTTTTCATGAACTACGGTTATATACCTATTGCTTACTACGGTGTTCAATTACTCAGTTTTCACTTTAATATACAATGACTTTCACAATTTTTTGTGAAAATGATTTTAAAAGGTTATAAAAAATTATTGTTCAACATTTTTCACATTTCGCTTTCAGCATATGCCCGTAGTCGGTAATAGGCAAATTTATTTTGAATTTAGTACGCTGTCTAGGCGTCTCAAAAATCCTGCTTTAAGGGGTGGTCCGACTGTGATATTTATATAAAAAATAGGCTCATTGTTGTAAATTTATTTAAAAAAAAGGGCACACCCGTTTCTTTTTCTATCTTTCTCAAACATAAGTTGAGACATTTTTTTCATTTCAACAGTTGGAGAACCCCTTAATTTTTCACAAAATCCCTATCGACACTCTCCCTCTCCCATATATCCTTCCTCTCCTGATGGAAGAAACCCACCACCTTCCCGTGGTTTCCATTGAATAATTTTAGCTCACGCACGTTTTTTTCTCGTCTTTATCCAATCTCTGGAACTAGCTTTTCACCTATTGAATTAATTCTAATACACAAGTACACGTGAACTAAAATTAACCGAGAGTGGGTTAATTAGAAGATTTGTATGCTTGCATTATATTTAATGTCTTCAATAATGATAATTTAAATTTATTTCAGCACCCAAAAATATTAAAAATATCAAACTGCACGAAAAAAATAAAAGAGAACGCTTCCAGGATCGAATTCTGAAATATATTCTATATATATACTGAATATATAATGATATACTGAAATTTTCTTTAAAGTTGTTGTTATTGTATACATACATTTATATTAATTCTTTCAGTGCACGCTTAAATGTCGTTGAGAAAAAAAAATCATGGATAATCGCGAAGAGGTGATTTTTTTAAAAAGATTCTTGATATTTCCCCCCCTAATTTCTTTATACTTGAGGCATATAAGATGTGTTAAAAATATAGAATATATTTGGCCCTGTTCAGCAAAAAAAAAAAAAAAGTAAGGGGTTTGAACACTAGACCCCACCCTCAGATCATCTCTCCCAGCCACAAAAAAAAGTGGCTCATAATTTCATCATTTGTTTTTTTTTAAATACTTATCGTGTTGAAAAACTTCATTCACGATAAAAATACTTGAAACTATGTGTTCAATTTATTCATGCTTGAAAAAAAAAAAATTTAAACGGGTAGGGTTTGATCACTCGACCCAAGGGTTGTGGCTCAAGCATGTTTTTGCTCCGCAACGTGTAAGAGAGAGACAGCTGCCCCATTCCCTCCGCCGCCATGACAGCTGTGCGCTCGTCACGCCGCCACGCGGCAGTTTAGGTCGCAGAAAACTTGTCTTCAGGCCGCCCATAAGAACTGTTCTTCTACGTACGTCTGAATTCGTTGCCATGGGACCTGCACATGCGCATCTCAACAAACGCGCGCGCACAACATGTTCCAATAATACGCCCCTGCACCCATTTTGTGGACTATTGTGTCTATTGTCAAATTTTCGTCCTGTGCCCGAGTACATTTCAATGTGCATGATTTAGACTCTACTAAAATAATTAATTTTCTATTTTTATATTGTCTTTTGTTGAATAAAGAAATGTCCATCTCTCAATAATAATTAATCCATTCTCACACCCAAGTAAAACAATTCTTAAACCTTGGTTTTCATTGTTACCCGCATTTTTGCGATCTTACGATAATTTATGTTCAAATTAGTGAATCATCAGAACCCAAAACTCTTGCTGATAAAGATAACGATTATTATTCTATGACGTGACGAGTTTGGTAGTTATTTCAATCTTTGAGTTTGCCTATTCTCAATGATCTTCAGGCGTGTAGATAGACGATGAAATACCTCAAGCAATACAATTGCGTATTGCATTTCTTTACGAAATCGCAATGCATCTTCAATTCTTCCGTCCGCATGAAACGGATATCTAAAATTGTATTGAATAAACCGGACCACATGATCATATTTTCCAATTTCGAAATAGATATACTCAATATAATTGCAAGCCGAACAACGGAGTTTTCTCGAACATAGCGATATATTTGATCACCAATTCATCTTTAGCACACTAGACTCTGGACTGTTTCTCAGAATCCTCAGTGCCTCTTCACTTCAATCCGAATCAATGAGTGATCATCCTCAAAACGTTTATCAACGTGGTTTTTAACCAAGTGAAAAACAATTGTTTCAAAATATTATTTTCTCGTACAATTATCAATAATTACTTGTTCGCATTCAGTAAAAACGTGATGGATTTTTATTTCAAATAATCAAACTAACTGGTCGAACTATTTCATTCGCATCAAAATGTTAACCTCAAAAACTGACTCGCCGATCTTGTAATGTTTGAAGAGTCTCAAATTTTATACAATTCGATGAGAAGAGATATTTAAAGAAATACAATGGCGAAACACTTGACCTGGTGCTTTCAACGCACGTTGCATTTTGCAAATACCGTGAACGTGTACGAACAATGTTCACTTCTTCGAACGATCAATTCTAACCCCGCTTTCATATCAATTCGAACAGCAAAGACTAGCATATTTATTCCAAAATATCCTGAAATCACGGGAGACTGCGATGATGGCGACGACCCAAAAGGTTACAAAGACTTTTTAGCCAGCACACGATTCAATAAGGGAATTACAGCCAAAACGCTTACGAAAATCTTGTCCTACACAACGCCTGATGCACGTAAAGTAATTGAGAACTATCCGGCTCTTCAGCGTATGCCATCAAAAAGTATTATCAAAATTTTCGAAGATCTTCGCCAAGCCGGATTTCTCAAAACAACCATAATCGAACATCCGTTTCTCCTTGCGGACACCACTGGTGATTTGGATAAAAAAATAAACATCATAAAGCAAATCGATATAGAAATCAACGATGCTGCCCATCTTTTCAATCTTAGCCTTACGAAGCTTCGGAATTTTCATCTACGAAATAAAATGGATGCAACTTATTTGCCTGACAGTAACAGATTTCGATACTTGGCTCGAAAATTGGGAGTGAGCATTTTTTCTATTACATTGATTTTATTAAATTACATTAAATTTCAGAATCTAAACAGAATAACTTTTATTGCGTTCCGATAATGCACTTTAACGCTATCACCCATTTTTATCGACTTGTTTCCCTTAGTTGAAAAAAATTTGGAAGAGAATCGCTGACAGTAAATTTTCTCTTGTACGGTTGACTCATTTTATTTGAATTCATCATTTCAAATAAAAAGTCTGGCAATTGTAATTGGAGGCCTGGGACATACAAAGTGCTGATTATTCAACTTGTAAAATTGTTTATATTTCAACTCAATCTCTTAACTTTTGTAACACGGATCTCAATAATTTGTTTGTTCTTTCATAGTTTGATATGAGCACGATTTGTCGATGGTTGAGCTACAATCCTTACATTTTAATGATGCCAGCTCCCAAACTCATGAGCGTTACAGAATCTTTTTTGGGTAAGCAGTTGTTTCATAATTAAGTCATTTATTGTTTAACCCAAATTTGTTTGTTGGCCGTAGGAGTTAAGAATGAACAAAAAGAATGTTGATAATGTGTTTAAAAATATCACTAGAGAATAACAGGTTTGAAAAATTTATTATTTTTTAGAGGCTGGTGTCGCACCCAAGGATATATTGAGTGATCCAAACGCTTACAAGTTTTCGCTTCGTCTGATAAAAGAGAAATTGGCATTAGCCAAAGAAGTGGGTGTGACACCACTTAAACTGTGGGTTATTAGAACTGGTGCACACGCATGGGAGAGGTGAGTAGCTACTTTTTTACACAGCTCCATTGCAACTTTATCTTGAATGCTTTGTAATTTAAAAAAATCCCTTGATTTTGCAGGTGCAAATTAAAGTACGAGAGAAAGAAAAATGCACTCAGTATATATGAAAATAGGCACCAAGCTTTGTGTGAGATATTTGACTGCGAACCAGAAGAAGTTGATACTTTTATATACAAGATGCCAAAATACAAGAAAATTGGCACTGAAAAGTTATTAAATATCACAAGGCTTCTACGTGATGCAGGCTACACCATACAAGATCTTCAACTATCACCACAAGTTCTACATCGTAAATATGAAACTTTAAAAGAGTTAATAGAAATGACTAAAAAGTATGGTTGCAAACGCAAACAACTTTGGACATTATTACTTTCAAAACAAAAATTCGAACAATGTATTATTCGAGACAAATATGGAGAATCAGAAAAAAAAATTATTTGAAACTCAGAACATCCATTTTTTTTTCATTCTTCAATTTTTCTTTTTCACGATTTCTCACTTCTGTAGATACTTGACAGCAGCAATAAAGAAAAAACAATAACATCCCAATACTCGAAAATGAATCTGAAAAGAAAAAACGTTTTTAATATTCAATCGTATAGAAAATGCTTCAGAGGACGTTGTAATCATGAAATTTTTCAACTGGTCCAAACTTGTAAACTTGAGATACGTTTTGAGTAGTAAAAATAATTATTGTTTAGAGTTGAACAGGAAGCGAATTTTTCAAGATTTTTAAAAAATCATTAAGAATGTAAATTCTGATCGAACAATATTTTCATGCTGAGAACATATGGGAAAGCATGCAAAAAATAAGTGAAAAAGCTGCAAAATACCGTGAAATAATCGATACATAAAAATGTTGCCAATCTCGTCACCCGCGAAGAAGTAGAAATTCGAAGTTGCTGAGAGAGCCAACAATGGCGAGGCCAAGGCACAGTTGAATCTCCTGTTGTTGCGAGGGTTCAAATATTTGTTTTTGAATCTGCGATACGTTGTAGAGTTTCCGATCGAATACGCAATCTCTTCAATGGTCAGTCCGATGAAGTTTAGAAGACACCAAATAAAAATAAACATTTGCATTCCATGCCAAAGGAAAACAAAACTAAAGCTCAGGAAAGAGGCGAACACTTTGGCCAATGGAATGTCTTTTCTCGATATGGGCACATAAATATATCTACGAAACAAAAACAACATTTTATCGAAATAGAAAGAAATGACTGAAAAAAAAAAACATCAAGTTCCTCATTTTTACCTGATAAGAAAATTGTACAAGCCTCGATCGAAGTGTTTCCACATATCTGAGTAAAGATGAATTCGTCCTATGCATTTTGGATGAGGAGGTGCATTGATGTCGTCTGCTCTGCTGAATTCACCCCATATCCCATAAACGACGACATACTTATTGAGAAAATATTGTCCCATGCAGTATCCGAAACCATAGAAAGCCCAGCAGTCCATTTTTTCTACGACCTAAAAAATCATCGATTAAAGTAAATCAATTTTAGAACACAGATTTCCCAATTTGTGACAACTGTTAATGCGAATGGTTGAGTAAATGTACTTTTGGGTGATACTGCAAAACGTTGAAGTAAAGAAAATGCATGGAAAATTCCGTGAACCGTAGCCAAAATAAATAACGAAGCAGATTCAGCAAAAATTTGATGAAACGTTTGAAGTCCCATTTTGTTGGACCTTTTTCCATCTGTAAAAAAAAAAAATAACTCACTTTCGTCTACTTAATTTTTTTTATTAACGAAATTTTCTACTTACACCATCGATGAATTCACCGTACAAAATCAATGGTCCCAAAAACAAGGTTGGTAAGTACAAACAATAAGCAACACTGTGCAGAAGATCTCGTACAAAAGTGCTCAAATTTTCGTGTTTGTAACTGTCTATTCTATCGATACTGCAACTTATGCATCTCAACTGCATCCAGCATATTCCAATTATGAACATTTGATACTGCACGTCTCCCAAACCCATCCAATTTTGCATTACAACGTGCATTGTTTTGGCCATTTGTAATCCACCCAGTGATAAGAAATGAACGACACAGGATATGCTTTTGCTCCTTAGCGAAACGAGTAAGCAAGCAATGCAAGGCTGTATCAACATGCACAGCATCCCTAAAACTCCTATATATCTCCAAAGAAACAGCAAAGATATACTCAGATTCCACAACGAAAGTTTCTGAAAAAATTACATTCGTTTTGGAGTTGTCGACTCAGGATCATTTCATCTGATTTATTTGACAGTACAATTGACCGTAAAGTCCTTGTAAAAATATGATTGTGAAAATATGATTTCAAATGACACAGATTATACATTTTTCAAATTAGCTACTTTATGATAGAAATAAATATTTAGAGTATAGCATTGAAGCAAAGAATGGTTATAGAGTGAAAAATTAGGAGCAAAATCGTTGTTTTGTCATTTTTATTCATTCGTAACAAGTGAAAAAAATCATGAATAAAAACTAAATGAATTCGATCAAGTAGATCTGACTACATTTCGTATTTCGTGACTGATGAAAAAATGATTCGATTCAATTGAAAACAGTCTTTAGTTTTTAATATAAATCCTCTCGAACTGAATCTTGAGAATTTACTAGGAACACGGTTTATTGAATTTTCATAAAATTGTAGAACTTTTATGTTAATGAAGATAAAATAAAATAAACATCTTACCACCGTGGTGCTATGGTAATATTTAAGAATTTGGCTACCAGCGAGCTGCATGACAGTCCACGGAAAAATTCCGAACATGAACGGAATCCACAGAGACCATTCAACGTCCGAGGTATCGCGTTTACCTCCGATCCAGGACCATCCTGGACTAAAGTCTTCGTAGGCTGCATTGTAATCAGCAAAATCTGTATTCGAAATATGAATTTCGTGAAAATATATTCATACAAAGTTTTGCATATTTTTTTCTCTGTTCGAAAAACTCACAATAACTAATAAGATGAACTTTGTAAATTGAGTAAAAAACTCCGATGATCCAGGCTCCAAAATAAAAGGTTGTTTCGTACTTTCCTAGCGACACCATTGTCAGTTTCATTTTTGGTCTTCAAATATCGCGCCAAAAGTGGCGTTCTGGCTCACGGTCGTCGACATGAAAACAAAACGATTTGAGAGTGTACTTTTTTTACGAGACGCTCTTCTCACGTGCTTTTCGTCGAACAACCGGCAAGGGGAAGAAACTTCGTTTTTCACGAACGTGGAAATGCTTTTCCAAGGTTCTTCGTTCGGATGCTACGTTTCGAGTTTAAATTTTATCGTAATTAAGGTTATTACACGAAATACATATCGGAGCGTTCACACAAGACAATCTCGTTCAACTTGAGAATTGCTATTCCGACACCGGCATTCTATCCCCCCACTACTTTTCTCCGATTTGTGACGTCCAGTTACAAACGAGTCGAATTCTTGCCTCAAACCTTTTTTTTAATTCTAACGATATATAATAACGATACCAGATTGATTATTAAAAAAAAAGAAAAAAAAACAAATATAACCGAGATTGCACATTTTATTGAATATATTTATTACAATTATATACAAATTACGTACATAAAAAAATCCCCAATCGTACAATATATTCAAGTGAGGAATAGAAATATTTGACGTCTTAATAATTAATGTTTCGGCTTTTCAGACGCTGAACTAATAATACAAAACTCATGGTACAGAAAAAACTGGTTAGCTGCTGTAATCTCATTTTTACAAATCACATGTATTGAAAATTTTATATTTTTCTTTAGCATTTCGATGCTGAATAAATATCGAACAGGAAATGATCGGTATTTCTTATTAAAACGCAGGATAGCACACTTTTTTGCTGCGTACTTGTACACATTGGGTCTGTAAGATCGGTCAACTTGTGAAAATCATAATGTCGAAATAACTGGAAGTATTTCAATTTTTTGGCAACATGAAGGCCTAACTCTGAAAATAAGGTCCGTACAGGCAGGTACAGAATTTCTTTACGAAAAATTAATTGTTTCAACTAGTAAAGAATTCAAGTGAAAAAAAAATTGAGTTTGGACCTTTTTTCAGGTCTATCAGATCCAAAAAAGCACTTTTAGGGCAAAATCACACTTTATCAATGAATATTAAATGAACAAAAAAGGATTTTAAGAACCCTTGAACCTGTTATCGAATAAAAAAACATTCGAGTCGAAAAATAAACAAGTGTGTATAAAAATGATAGAAAATTATATTACTTTGAAGAAAATTTTTGATAAATTTTTGTTTTCTTTTCATATACACAATCCGAATAGCAAGGAGCCCGAACACATTAACAAAACATACAACTTCCGGCTCAACCACGATGTAAAACGTCTTTCTCGTCCGAATGACTTTTGAATGCAACCAAAAAGATGCTCAACTTCTCATCATTTGAGTTTTTCTGCACACGATCTTATGATATATTTTTTTGTTCGAGAGTTTTTTGGTCAATTGTTCATAGTCCCATAAGTACGGTGCTTGCCGAAATGGGTGTTTGCGTGGGTGCGCTGGCCTGACGAACGCTCATTTCCCATGTGTCTAAAAGTTGCGAGACCGAAAAACGTTTAGGTAATTTCGTGATTCTCGCATTTAAAGCTTTTTGTACGGCGGACAAAAACGTCGTTGCGTATTCATGGGGCGCCATAACACATCGAGGTGGTGTTAAAGGATAGTCCGAAGGCACAGTTACCGAAACTGGAGGCACACACGGCAGGTGTCGATCGTCCAACCAACATATCAACTGTATACATTTCGAACCATTTTGTTGGGCCGGATCTAGGCTCACCTGATAAAAAATACCACGAAATATTAAAGAGATGAAGATACTTGACTACATGAATAATTAACAATTCATTAACATTTACAATGAGGTCATGAATGATAATTGTCACAAAATTGTCCAAAAAAATGAAAAGAGATTGAAATGAGAAGAAAAAACTGTACTAAGACTGATTAAAGACGTAAATAATCATTGTTCCAAGAACTCATGTCAGGGGTCAATTTAATCGACGATAATAGTCGGCAAACTGGAACTTGTGTCGATTTTCTGATTTCGTTTGTTTTCAAATGAGTTTTCCATCAACTTGTTTTTATTTAACCCAATTTTCCGTATATTAATGAATTCGTTATTGAAAAACGAAGACATTCATGTGCTGATAAGTTTTTTCTTATTCCTGTTACGATGATGGTTGAAAATCTCATGGGGTCCCATCGACCCGGCCGTGAGTTAACAAGAAAAAAAAATGGGACATGAATTTGTAGTGTTACAAAAACAGTGCATTATCCTAAGGCGTAACTGGAAATTTATGACCGGATGAAAATTAAATGAATACTGAATAAAGTGACTGAATAAAGCGTAAACATTTTACCTTAAAACGTTGATCCAATCGTGCTATTTCTCCCTGAAGAACATCCGGTATATCACTCACGGGTTCTTCTACTTTTTGCTTTTTCAGTGGAGGTGGAAGATTTCTGAAAAACAAATAAAATCACGTTATACAAACAGATATCGTCAATTGCTTGATTTTTAATAAACAAATAGTGGTAGTTCGTTTTTCTTACTTGATTTCCGGGCCGAATAGGGCCTCGAGAGAAGGTCCAAATGTTCGCTGCAGCGTATGATTGACCACAGTACTTTGGAGATGGGATCCAACTGCATCAAGTAGAGGACTGAAGAAATAGTGTTCCCTGCCTTCGCCTCTTTTTAAATCGAGCTTTTCAAGAACAACTTCACATTTTATGATCGTTTCGAGAGGAACTCTCTTCAATGGATTCGAAAGTATCTCCAAAAGTTTTTTCATTTTGCTCATTTTGTCGACATCTGTATAAAGAAATAAACAATATTATTATGTGTTTTTCTGTGGAACTGAAATATGTTTAGAATCGTCACATGGAATAATTATTTACTCGCTTCGCTGCCCATTTTCGTGATCATTCGCCTGAGTGGCTCGATGTATCGATTCAATTGACGAATTTTCTCCCTGTAAGCTTGATCTTCCTGAGGACTTGGCGTAGCCCCAACTCCTCCGGGCGTGTTCAACGAACTACTTGGCGATGGTGCCATTCCCACCGAACGTTGAGGACCGGCCATCATTGAGTGCTGCGGACTCGGCGATGGAACAAGAGCCGGAGATGGAACCATTTGATTGCTAGAATAAATAACATTTTTTCAATTAATATCCTTCTACTTCGTGATTAATGAGATAAATAATGGACGTTTATTAACTTTTTCGACCGAAACAGCCATTTTTCTGCTTTATTACAAAAGTAACCACAAAACTTTAACTGCAGCGTGAGTTTTATGAAAATAATATTTGAAAAATCTTTAATTCTCGTGATAATGATAACGAAAATTGTTCATGGCTGTGAACTATCCATACTAAAGTCAATTATCGAGTTGGCAAACGTTGAATATGTAATGAACGTTGCTTGGTGATATCTCACTGCTTCTCTTTTTTCTTTGAATACTAATATACGTTGTAAATTTCTATACATTTGTAGTAGATATATTTATATTATCATAACAAGCCAGTAATTTTCACCTCTCTTTTTTCAACATTGTAATGATTACGAAAGTAATGTCACAGATTATAGAACGTAGGAATAATCCAAATTCTTCACTGGAACTATGTAGATAACTTTTCTTTCAATAATACTCAGGTGTTTGCTTTAAAATCTATTTCTCTATCTTGGTGCCACGTCTTTGAATTCTTATTTCTAACTGAGATTGTACGTGATCTTATGCTGCAACATGCACCTAGTCATACTCACGTATTCACACACTCTTGCCTCATGCAATTTTTCGATAATACAATCATAAAACACTCTACATCTTTATAGATCTCTGCTGAGTTTTATCTTTTTTTTTTATATGTTCGTTAAGCAAAATTTACGATCGTTTCGTCTAAACGGTTTTTCTACACTTCAATTAATGGTTTATTCACTGTCCAATAAATATGGTCCGGTCTCGTTTTTTCTTGATATGAGTTGATTGCGACGATGTCAAAGCTTGCATTATAGGAATGTAACGAAATTTTCACAGTTCATTTTCACCCTCGATCGATGCAAAGATTCGAGTCATCAAAATAAAAAACATTTATTGGAATTTCGTTCATAGATTCTCAAGAAAAATGGCGCAAAAAAGATCTTCATTGTTTAGAAAATTGAGAAATGAGAAAATGAAAAAAACGCGTTCATTATTTTTTAACGGATGTGACGATGTTCGGATAATTATTTTATAAATTTGCTTTTGCATATAAATAAAAAATTCGTATTAATAGAATATTTCCTGAGACATTTTCAGGTCCAATGACAATTATTTACTGGTCGACACTTGTCTTTGATTCGAATTCTCTACGATTTCTGATTTTTTTAAAATCTGCATTATTAGTTGGCAAAATTTACTGTATTCATATTCTTTCATCACATTCGATTATGAACTTAATGATAATTTGAAGATCGAGATAATTGTAAAACATTTACCTGGACGGTGCACCTAAACTCGCTGGGCTAGGGGCAGACGGTGAAGGACTTTGTCTGAGAAATTGATTCGGTGTGACATTCCTCGGGCCCGGAAAACCAGCATTAATCATTTCATTTGACTGCAAAAAAGAAACAAACCGATAAGTATAGTTTGGAGTTGTTGGCAAATATTATTATTTTGATTCTTTTATATTAGTAATATTTTTATATTCAAGTATTTTCTCTTCGCACCTTTCGTTGCATGTGATTCATCTGCTGTGGCATTTGACCTGGTCCCATTTGACCTGGCCCCATTTGATTCATTTGCTGTTGCATTCCACTTTGTACACCCATTGGTCCGCCAATCTGATTAGGTATTTGACCTGGCATTTGACCCTGGATCTGATTCTGAAATATTTAAAGATCAAATTTTTTATTTAGAAAAGAAAATCAGAATGAATTTTATAAGATTTAAAACCCTGTTTCATCATTATTCTAATTTCAACAGAAAATAGTCCGAATCCCTTATGTTTGAGGTTTTTATTCGTACCTGCATGTTTTGTTGCATTTGTCCGGGAGGAATTTGGCCCGGACCCATTGGACCCATCGGACCAGGACCTATTTGATTCATCTGTTGTGGCATATTTCCCTGGTTCATTTGATTCATCTGTTGCATCATCGGAGCACCTTGCATCTGAGCCATGTGACTCATTGGCACAGTAGCTTGTCCAGGCATCATACCGATTCCAGATATTTTGTTTTGCATGCCTTGCATATTCATATTCGGATTGGGACGTTGATTCAAACTTTGCAGTACTAAACAAAACGACAAATAACAATCGTTAGTTAATAAAAAAAGGTCACAGGAGTCCACTAGCTTACAAATTTTTACAAGATTTGTTTTTAGGCCCAAAAATTACGTAGGAAAATAGCTTTAGGTTCCTAAGCACAAAATCACGTAAATCTTGTGTTTGAGGAAAGAATAAATATATCAACAACTAGACCTGTCTTGACACACCGGGTCATTTTAAATCGGACTAATTTTTTTTGCGTTGATTATTCCTACTCTAAAAATATTCGAAGATTTCAACAATTTATTTTAATAAATAAATTTTATATGTTGTACACATGTTAAGGAATGTTCAAAGTGCACCCCTGGTTTTTTCCAATAAAAACCGACCGAAGGGCTGCTTATGGAAAGTCTATTGAGCATGCCAGGGGTTATTTTGACTCAGTGTGTCAAAGAAGAGTTGATGATAGTTAAAATTGCTGTTGATGCATTAAAGTACCTTTTTCTCTCAGATAATAATAAACTCATAATTTATTTTGTATTCAACTAAACAGTGCTGGTGGCAAAACTTATTTTTCGATTCACTTATTTTATATACAATAATAACGATAAATAATTTTCGTAAATAATTTAGAACAATATTAATGTGGAAGTGAAAATTTTAATGACTATCGTCGTTTATTTTCTTTGGTCGTTTTCGCTTTGGAGTTGCACTTATTTCAAGATTATCGACTGATGAAGACGACAGGGGAGATGCTTGTTGATTTGAACTCGAACTTTTTTCGAGATTTTCAACTGAAGGAGAAGACAGTGAAGATCCTTGTCGATTTGGACTCGATCTCGTTTTAAGATTCTCAATAGATAGACTCGATCGTAAAGTCAATAGGTTGGATCGTTGTCTTTTTAGATTAGAATATCTTTTGAGTTCTTTGTCGGACAGAGATTTTTCGAAATTTTCATCGGAACTCAGTTGAGAAATTTGCCCAGATTTGGATGCAGTCATAAATTTTTCGAAAGCATCGCTGAGTGGTAAAGTTGTGAGTATGGCTAAACGTTTCGCTAAACTTTGCGTAAGGAGTTGAAGTTTGCTTTGTCTCAGGTTGGCTTTGTAAGTGTAACTGTAATGAATATTTCCCTCTTTCACATAAAAGTCATCATTCAGTTCAATTCTGATAGACAAAGAATCGTAATTACTCGTTTTCGGATGGCCTGGCAGCCAAAATCCGTTCTCAACTTCGAACATCAATGTGACTTCTTCGAAAAAGCGATTAAAGATTATTTTCAACTTGTCATAACGTCGTTCCATCATTTCCTCGAAATTTTTGTAATATTCTCGTTTCCGGACCCAATCATCGATTATATTGCGAGTTTGTAAGAGAAAATGTATGGCCCTTGATCCTGTGGGATCGAAAGTACCTTGTTCTGGGAAGCTCGGCAATTTAGGGAAACTGGGAACAAATGATGATCCCCATCGGAGATACCATTTCCGTAAAAAACTTACGTACTTGAATTTAATTTTATAAGAAAGTTCTTTAATTCGTCTGTCGCCAACTCTCGGCTTATAAACATACCAAACTTTAGTCTGGTCTATTTTTACTTTCCAGCCACTTCCAGCCTCTACTTTTCTAACTAATTCTTCATTATTCATTTTCTCACGTTTCCACTTCGTGTGCTTCTGCTTTTGCGCATTTCTTTCTGCTAAATATTCGCACCATTTCTGCTGAGACGGAGAATTTGCGATACTAAGCTTTGCCAACGAACTGTCCGAATCCCAATTTATGTCTATCAACGGCGAAGATTCCGCGTAGTAAAAATTCGTCAATCTTCGTTTCCGATTATTCATATTTTAGTCCACGTTCACGGGCTGCTCACTTAACAATGAACTGCTCATACAAGTCCGCTTGTGTTCAAAACAATAAGAGATCGATAAGAGAAAAGAGAAAAATAAAAACAAACGCTAGACTGGAAATTCCTGTGTTTACGATACTGAAGGACGGCGCAAAATGAAAATAAACAAAGCTGAGGAATAGCGATGAGTGAAGGCCTTGACCTACGAAAGCAGACGTTTTACACTACAAATCTTGTAGTTCTCGAAAATACTTTGTAAGAATGAACGACGAAAAATAAAGTTTGTATTAAACATTGCATTACTTTTTTTTTACGTAAAATTTTTTTTTTTCTTACTGTTTCGCTCCAATATAACGAACGCCCAGTTTTCGGGGCAAACTCTGGCAATAAATTCGGGACTCTTTTCGAGAGAAAAAAGGAATTTTGTTGCATTTCAAGGACTCAAGTCTAACATCGATATTTACTTATGAATAGTAAAGTCAAAATATGTGGATATAACGTAAAAATTCTTACAATTGGTAGCTGTATTCGAAGGAGGTTGTGGCACCATGCCTTGTGGATTAGGCCCCGGTCCTGCCATTCCCATCATCTGATTGTTTCCTGTCCCTTGACGAGCTAAAGTCTGAAGGGCTCCTATGGGGTCTGGCATTCCTTGATTGCCTCCTTGACCAGCACCCGCAGCTATTCCTGGTGGATTCTTTTTCGCATCTGAATCAATGAAAAATTCATTTTTATAATAACTCATGATTTTCTACAGTGTCGTTTATGAAAAAACAATCGTGTTAAAAAAATAAAAAATAAAAAAATTAACAGGTTTTGTTAAAGACTATGAGTCAAGTTGATTTCAAAATGATATCAACTTTTGAGGTCAATGAAGATACAGTCATTTTGAGATCACTTATCCACTCCATTTCAACGCCTCTTTTATCTTGATAACCCGAAGAATTCCAAGCAACACACATGAGTCAAGTAATTATTTATTAATTTCTCATATAATAATTATTAGACACTGCTGAAAATCTGTTCAAAGGATGAAAAGGGAGGCATGACTTGTTTTTCACCCAGCTCTATGTTAAGCCGCTTGATTACAGCTCCACCGTTGGACAGATCACTCTTGGGTGATCTGCGAAGCCTCTTCAATAAAGGAAATTACTTACTGCGCCAGAAATATTATCCTCAAGTTGCAAAAATTTCTCAAAATTTTCAAAATCTTTCTCAGATTGTCGTGGCAACGATGGAAAATCTTTGGGTTTTTTACTAGCGACTTCTTTCGAAAATAGTTTCTGGTTTTCTGGTTACTATATGTCAATTACTATATGTCCGACAATTTGATGCTGTTTTGACTGATCAACTTGACTAATTTGTGTTGCTTGAAATACTTTTTAATTCAAATCTGTATTTTATATAGGAAATTAAACTTACTCAATTCTCTGACATGGAGGATCAAGCGAGCAACGAAACCAAGGTACTCTTCCTGTTGATGAAAAAAATGTAATTAGCAACGTGCAGATTAGGAAAGATTGGATAAAGAAGAACAATCCATAAATTTGTATCAATACTAACCTTATTTTTTGCTTTTTGGAAAACATGACTTTCCATTTCGATACTGTTTTTCGTTGTTGGCATTCCAGACTTTTGTATTGCTTCATCGCTATAAAAACAAAATGTAATTTTTATAAATGTCACATTTATCATTTTGAATCTTAATTAATTCAGCTGAATATGAGATCATTGCTTTACAATAAGATCTGAAACGGATAATTGTACGGACAAATATGAATCGTACATCATTTTTTAAAGTATCAACTAAATCATTCAAATAATTATAATACTTTTTAACTGTTTACTCTACCTGAGAATTTATGAAATATTTGCAAGTTCAACAAAAAAATTCAAGTATTAAATTAATCAAAAACTAAAAAACTTGCAATGTTTCTATATTGAAATCTTTATCAAATCAAAATTTAGATATTAACATTTATGGTCTATTGGTATGATGAATTTTGCGTAATTGAAATGCAAGAAAAATTCGTTTTTGTCTTTAGCAGAGCACAAAATTGATGTGCATGTTTGGTTATAACTGGAGAAAATGTTTTCATAACCTCAAAACTGATTCTGAGAGAAAACTAGAGACGAAATAAAGAATTTGAAAATATCTTTCGTTCTGTTCTAATGATGAAAACTTCAATACTATTTTTTGGTCACTCGTTATTTTTTACACGAAAAATAATTTCATGAAATTTCCTATGTTTAACTATGTGGAGTATTTGATGTTTCTGTGCATCGTGTGCAAATTGAAAGTATTTATTAACATCGCAGAAGCACGGAGTACAATCTAGATACAATCGATGATACGATGAAGGTAAAAACTCAGTTCAACAATTGTTGAACTTCAGCGTTTTTTAACGGTTTAAAAATTCCTATATACGTACATTTTTGCCACAACACTTTGACGAAAGTTTTGGGTTCGCCACGAGTTTTCTTCGGAAGCCATTATTCCGGATTTATATCAGTGTTCAATAAACACGTCTGGGATAATGGAAAATTAAATAACTTAAATTATTACTGATGATTCCGATGCACAAGAAATTACAAGTATTTGGCACAAATGTAACGTTTCACAGATAGTCACGAATGTTATTTCACTCAACAGGAGAGAAAATTGATGGAGACATGAGGAGCGAAAGAAGCACAGTCGGACAGTGACGACATCACACTAGCGAAACGTTCTAGAAAATTAGCCCCATGAAGTCCACCGCTCGGGAAACGACGGTAGTGGGGAAAGGGTGCTTGGCGTCCCGTTTTTGCAGTTTCAATTTTCGGCCGCAGCGTGCGCAATATAAAGGGGGGAAAGGGTGCTTTTGGCTTGGCGTCCGAATAAAGCATCGAATAAAGTACACATAAAATTAGATAAGATTTTTAAATTAATTAACATTCTATTACACGTTTGAATAACTTATAAGTTCGCCCATTTGAAGAAAATGAGAATTAATTTAAAAATGTCATCTAATTTTATGTGTACTTTATTCGATCTATCTCTTTTGCTTTTAATTAATAAATTTTAAGTATTATATGATCCCCGAAGATATTTCTATACATATAAATTGAACAAACAAATTTACATTCGAAAAAACATAAATCTTAAAGTTGCATGATGCGTGATAGTATTTTAAAGGAAAATTATATGAAAATCGGTTGCTACGTGTTCTTCAAGAATCAGCATTCAATGTTCACAGCTCGAAAATCTTATGGCAAATAGATTCAGATAATTTCGCATCGTTTTTCTTTTTTCTTAAAGTGCGTCTACAAACAAATATTACGAAAAAAAACATCCCTTTCACTGAACATGAAATTTTAAAAATTCGAAAAAAAAAATAGATTCAATCATTTGCCCATTATATGACTAGGCTTAAATGACGCGGGATGAATCTCAGGTTTTTAGAAAAAAATTCCAAGAAAATCGATCCCTTCGTATTTTTCGGAAATCAATATTTTATGATTGAAATTTGAAGATTTTATACAATTGCGGTTTGAATTTTTTTTTTCAATTTTGTATTCAAAAAGTGTTGTAAAAAAGAAGAATTTCAAAATAAAAAAAACTTCCCAGTCTGCCGATTTCTCGCAGAGTTACGGGCACTTGAAAAAAAAGAACGATTTTTTTCAAAAATTATTATCTTGAAAACGGCTGGAAAAAAAAAATTGAAAAAAATCATGAAGGTTTTTCTCAATGGGTACTATAATATTGAAAATTATGGAGAAAATCGGAGATGTACAACCAGAATGGTGTCCGATTTGGCGTGGAATGCCCCATATCCACTGTCGCCAGTTGGATTATCCGCAGGATTAATACATCGCTTTCCTTGAGGGCTCGATATTCTTTCGACACCCTTTATTGGTAATAAAGGTAACCTCTAGTTGTCGCGTATTTTCTATGCTTACAAGACATCCTGCAAGATGAATACAGCCTTAATAGTTTGAATTGTGAGTTAAACGTGTCATGCAAATATTGTGAAGACTTATAACAGCCATTTGACGAGTATAACCCTCGTTAATCCGCCATAAAGTTAGCACAAAGAATTTCGATTTTCATGCTAGCAAGGATTATCAAATTATTTTAACATTATTCATACATTTCCCAAATGATCTCTAGTTGATTATGATTTTAAAAAACTTATTTCGAATTCAATTCTGCTAACTATACGCCCAACATATTTTTATTTATTATCAACAAATTAGCGACAGTCGCAACCAATCGAAGACTCGATAGCATCAAGAGGTCTTTCATTGTGTCGTATAAATCTTTCGATGTGTTAGAGCCTTAGTACAATTAAACTTAGTAAAAATGTTCTTAGCAAATACGCAATCGATCGTGCTATTGCGTTTCAGGCTCAATTGAAGAGAAATTTCTTGAATGGTCTCCCGTTCATTTTTTAAATTATCATGTGTTTTCGGAGCTTCGGTATTTAAGAAAAGGCTGTTCAGTTTTTACCCCCACCACGGCGAATTATTTTATTCAGAGATAATATACTTGACCGGCCTTCGGGTTAGCGAACGACAGAGCTGTCAAATGGGCTTATCCCGAAACTCTACCGAGTCTCTTGATAAAGAATGGCTCGGTGTATAAATACTACGTGCGCTTCATTTTTACCATTCAAATACGTTTGTTCATTACTTGGTGTCAAGGAGCTGCTACGTCTTTAGATAGGGGTATAGTTCTTCAGTTGAGCCACATTCTTACCATCACCATGAAGCATGATTTATTTAAATGTTTTGGAATGAAATATCAGGAACACGAAGTGCTTCGCAATGTGATATCTCCAAAATCGGTGACTGTTTCATGTGCAGTTGAGCATTAAGCAGTGCCGAAATTTTTGTAGTTCGAAAAAGAGATTTACATTTTTTATATTCGTTTGCTATTAAAAGGGTTGACAAGGCACACGCGCACATGCTTGAGAGTGTTGACAAAAAATCGGCTCTTTAGTCCATTCTGTGCATTCAGAATTCCAACTTGATTGACCACAAAGAATTAGCCAGCCCGGTTCACAGCTTATAGTGAACTTATACCTTCGGTATAATGAGAAATTCGATGAATCAATTTGTTACGTTTCAGTGAAGTATCATGAGGGAAATTCGATCGAAAAGTCAGAGCGCTTTAACCATGTAGTAGGTACATTTTTTGAACATCTTCTTGCTAAATTCTATCAGAATGCAAACTAAAGAATCTTATGAATATTCAATATTTATATTTTTCTCATGGTTTCATTTTCACTCATGTCTGACGTTTCTATCTGAAGACCTGTAAAAGATGATGTTCGAATATACAACACCCACATAATCAGCGGAACCACAGCTGTAACATATGCTATGGAATGCCCGATGGAAAAGCAAAGGAACTTAGGCCAATCTGCAAAATATTGAGAGTTCACTTTACTTTGTATTCCGAATCACGACATCCTAATAGGAACCGATCACCTGAAAACTATCGAGATTCCACAGCCAAACCTATTTTATACAATTTTTATAATAAAATTTTAATAACTCCCTCTGTTTTTACAAGTTTTTATTTATGGCCACATCATACCCTGCTCGTCACAAATATTATCACGTATTCAGTTTTCCAAAGAAACAGTTGAACTATCGTATAATATGAAACTATTAGGTGTTCAAAACAAAAATAAATGATCGTTGACAACAAACAGATGGCTATCAAGAAAAACGAACTTTACTTCTAAGAGTATTGCTCCTTGACACCGAATAGATATATAACCTCACCAAAAGATGAGGTGATGAAATATTTTTTTTACTGTATAAATACGAACATGCGACAACGCATGTAACACCGCAGTATAAATCACCAAAATTGTCCTAATGAAAATGTTATCTTTCACTATGTAACATTGCGGGATGGCTCGCGCTGGCTTAATTTTTGACGTCGAGTCGATACCGCATCCCGTGGTTCTTATTTATTCACATAAGACAAAGAAAAATATTCTTCCCGGTATTATCAAACCTTATTTTCAACGGACTTGTGTATTAATCATTTTTTTCTAAATTCACGATATGGCCCGCACGCACAACCCGCACGGCGTAATTCAAAGACTCCGTTCAAATTTTCCGAATTATCGGTACAGAGTTAATTGATATTTACAGTTATGACCAATCAGAAACTCGGTGCTTTGATAGCTGAAGGCCGTCTTTTGAGGAAATAAGTTGTGATGGGCCTGGCCTTTCATTTGTTTGATCCACACGCACGTACACCGATAAAGCAAATTTTTGGAAGCTTTGGAACCAGCAAGTGTGCAACCAATCGCGTTGATTTTGGGTGCAACCGAATGAGGATGGCTTAATTAGTATTAAGTTCGTTTTTCAGGCCACCGAACGACTCCTAGCTTTCGCCATGAACCAAATCGTTATATCATTTTCATCCCCACCACCGTGAATTGTTTTATGACGAGATAACATAGTTGGCCAGAGCTCGAAACGTGGCTGCAGATGCATTTGTCCGGAGACTATTCTGAACCTCTTGATAATTCTTATGAATCGTTTGATGTTGTCAGTTAATGGTCGATGCAAACAATTTCCATGAACTATTTAATGTTAATGAAATTGTAAAAATTTACAATCGGCATAGCATTGGCTTCGTAGGAGCCAGACTTAGCCGATGTTAAGTCAATTATAAATTTTTTCATGGTTGGTTAATAGGAATTCTTTTCACCCATATGATCTATTATCCATTCCGAAAAAGATCACAAGGGTGACAAATGAAAATCCGTGACCACCCTGAATGGATCAGCACTAACTATTTCATCCGTAAATTTCAAATTTCTATCCACCAAGTATGATGACCACTGTTTAAGATATAATTTGACTGTCTGTCTATATCTCTTCGACGAGCTTCTCTGTTGACTGTCTCTGACATCTTGACTTCTTGACATCGATTCGAAGAAATTTTATGGAACATTAAATTCATCAAGAGATAGCTCGGAAGCCAGGGCAAGTAGATTAGGACCGGCTACATAGAATAGCATAATGGAATGATCTTCAAGGTTTTAATCCAAATTATAACACATGGAAATCAAAAAGTAAACGAAAACAATATAAAGTAACACAGTGAAAAACACAGTTGCACCGTGGTAGTGCGTACAGCTTGCAACCAGTAACTCGAGGTTGGATGCCCGCTTACGCTGATGAAATTTGTTTATGTGTTGCTTTCCGCACGCTTAATGGCTCACAATCCTCAAGAAAGAAAAGGCGAAGATAAAACTAGTGCCTTTGTGACCGGTGACTAAAAATTGCCACAATGTTTGTATGGTGATCTAAGCGAAATGATCTAAAAAGCAGCTTCAGGTTTAGGATGTGCTGACCAGCTATAGCTGTTCAGCACATCCAGAATAGAATAGAATCCAACACAGAATAGAATAACAAAACGTACAAGGTATGGAGGCGTGATGAAAATCGAACAAAAGAACTCAACATACCGTAACTACAGCCATATTTACACAGCTGCAAACAAGAATCAGCCGAATGAAAATTCAAATACTGTTAATGCAAGCATTATTTAAACTTTTGTAAGCTAAGTTAAGTTGTAACTACTGTAAGCATTATTAAACTCAAACTAACTTTTTACAATACAATGACTTTTAGAAACAGAACAACGATTTAACACTGACAAAATGCTCCTATTATGCACAACAACTTGTAATTAGAAATGCACTTTTTTGCGTAAAATGATTTTCGAACAGCTATGGGCGACCTCTCTCTATTTTATGTAAGAAATTAGCCTCGCAGTGTTATTGTGTTATCAATCAAATGCCAGTATAAAAAATACGTGTTCTGTTTCGAGTTGCACGACCTCTCTGGCATCGGTTACTGATCATATTTATTTTGGTTATAGTAGAATTAAGGCAATATGAACGAAGTAATCCAAATAAATCTGATAAAATTTTTGCATCCATATTGTCTCCTTCACTGTTTCGATTATTAACCTTTGTTCGATAAAAGAAAAAAAATGGTTATCATGAAAAAGGCTTTCCCATTAAAAATATGCTGCACTTTCTTTACTTTGCTTTTTTTATAGGTTTGCATTCTTAAAAAATCGACACCGAGAGTCCTGCATAGCAACGTAATAAACACGCGATTTTTTTTTAAACTGAATTTGTCTGCAAACGTATTTGTGCCTAATTTACGTCATGTATCATATGTGCGTATTTCTTCAACTGTAATAATAAGACCAAATGTAGCTACGTCATCGTACGTCAAATAACTGATAAAAACCTTTATAGACTTATAATCATGATGTATGTCTCATCATATTTATTTAATATCAGCCACAATGCGATGAAAACAAATATATTATCTCAATACATATATATATATCCAAATATATAGCTCATTTGTTTACACGTTATATGCACGCGTACAAACCCAATATTTGTCATATTTTTTCCGTTAATAAAGAAAATTTACCGTGATCAAAGCCGCATTTTGTAAACACGTTCAAGTATGGTGTTGTCTTTTCCAATATGTTCGGTTTGTCTAGTCAATTATATATGTAATATTGATGGAGATCAGTATTACATTGTTTTTTTTATGGATAATTCCTCCAGTATTTCTTTTTAAATACCCGCAGCTTTTTTCTTGTCTATTTACTCGTATGCTGCGAATATAATTCTTTTAATTAGCATGTAATGAGTATTTTAATGCATATGTGAACAGCATTACTAAAACTTTATATTTGACGATATACCCCGATACCAAAAGTACTATCGAAAAAACTACCATGTACCTCGTGCTTGGAATAATACTGTGTTGATAAACATTTTAATTAATAAATATTATACTTAAACGTAAAACATGCAACCGCACGCTAATACCTTCTCAATCATGCAATAATAGCAATAAATTTTAAAAATGTTGCTCATCTTTATTATCCAGTAAGGAGAGAGAGAAAGAAAGATAATGGCGGGGAAGACGGAGAGAGAGAGAGAGACAGAGAGGGAGAGAGAGAGAGAGACAGAGAGGGAGAGAGAGAGAGAGAGAGAAAGAGAAAGAGAGAGAGAGAGAAAATAATGATTGGAGGCCATATATAAGAGGTATGCAAAGTTTTAAATAGCAGTGCATCGTTACAGTACCGCATTGTTACATTACTTCCTCGTGAAAATAGAATCCGCCTTAGGCAGGAAGACTGCAATGATGGATATCAGGAAATGTAATTTTAAACTGATCAAATCATTCACAAATGTTCAAAATTCACCCAAAAACATTCTGTGTATAACTATTGATTAAAATTAATTTGAGCGTTTTTGGATCGTAACTGATTTTTTTCTTTTTCAGTCATGACCTATCTCATTTTTGCACTGGCAATTACGATCGTGCTCGGTGCACCGAACCCATCTCCAAGTTCTCGATCTTTGACTAGCCATCATGATTCTACACAAAAAGGGACCGAAGGAAAGGAGACTGGGATGAAGGATACGTCTTCAGGTGATGAAGATAGCTGTGAGAGTGACAATGATCCAGATGAAACAACATCGGAATCGGAATCGGAATCTTCGGCTTCTTCGAAGACCTCCACATCAGGATCACAATCTGAATCTGAATCTGAAACAAGTTCGAATGCATCATCTTCTACAGACGGAAGTAAAACAGAATCACAATCTGAATCTGCATCACGAGCAAAATCATCGTCATCCGTGGAGGGATCACAGTCAGAATCAATGTCTGCTGCACATACCAAGACTTCGTCCAACTCGAAAGGACCAAAAACTGAAACAAAATCTGAATCTGAATCTGAATCGAAGGCATCATCCTCCTCAACGGGGACTAAATCGGAATCGGAATCTGCCGCAAGTTCAAAGACATCATCAGTCTCGAACGGATCCGGGTCTAAATCAATGTCTGAGTCAAAATCTAAGGCAGCATCCCACACAGCAGGATCACATTCTGAAGCATCTTCAGAATCGAAATCGAAGGCGGAGTCCTCTTCAAAGGGATCCGATTCTAAATCAAAGTCTGAGTCAAGCTCTAAGGCCTTATCTCACACAGCAGGATCAAAATCTGACTCATCTTCAGAATCGAAATCGAAGGCGGAGTCCTCTTCAAAGGGATCCGATTCTAAATCAAAGTCTGAGTCAAGCTCTAAGGCCTCATCTCACACAGCAGGATCAAAATCTGACTCATCTTCAGAATCAAAATCGAAGGCAGCGTCCTCTTCAAAGGGATCCGATTCTAAATCAAAGTCTGAGTCAAGCTCTAAGGCCTCATCTCACACAGCAGGATCAAAATCTGACTCATCTTCAGAATCGAAATCGAAGGCGGCGTCCTCTTCAAAGGGATCCGATTCTAAATCAAAGTCTGAGTCAAGCTCTAAGGCCTCATCTCACACAGCAGGATCAAAATCTGACTCATCTTCAGAATCGAAATCGAAGGCGGCGTCCTCTTCAAAGGGATCCGATTCTAAATCAAAGTCTGAGTCAAGCTCTAAGGCCTCATCTCACACAGCAGGATCAAAATCTGACTCATCTTCAGAATCGAAATCGAAGGCGGCGTCCTCTTCAAAGGGATCTGATTCTAAATCAAAGTCTGAGTCAAAATCTAAGGCCTCATCTCACACAGCAGGATCAAAATCTGACTCATCTTCAGAATCGAAATCGAAGGCGGCGTCCTCTTCAAAGGGATCGGATTCTAAATCAAAGTCTGAGTCAAAATCTAAGGCCTCATCTCACACAGCAGGATCAAAATCTGACTCATCTTCAGAATCGAAATCGAAGGCGGCGTCCTCTTCAAAGGGATCCGATTCTAAATCAAAATCTGAGTCAAAATCTAAGGCCTCATCTCACACAGCAGGATCAAAATCTGACTCATCTTCAGAATCGAAATCGAAGGCGGCGTCCTCTTCAAAGGGATCTGATTCTAAATCAAAGTCTGAGTCAAAATCTAAGGCCTCATCTCACACAGCAGGATCAAAATCTGACTCATCTTCAGAATCGAAATCGAAGGCGGCGTCCTCTTCAAAGGGATCCGATTCTAAATCAAAGTCTGAGTCAAAATCTAAGGCCTCATCTCACACAGCAGGATCAAAATCTGACTCATCTTCAGAGTCGAAATCGAAGGCGGCGTCCTCTTCAAAGGGATCCGATTCTAAATCAAAATCGGAGTCAAAATCTAAGGCCTCATCTCACACAGCAGGATCAAAGTCTGACTCATCTTCAGAATCGAAATCGAAGGCGGAGTCCTCTTCAAAGGGATCCGATTCTAAATCAAAGTCTGAGTCAAGCTCTAAGGCTTCATCTCACACAGCAGGATCAAAATCTGACTCATCTTCAGAATCGAAATCGAAGGCGGCGTCCTCTTCAAAGGGATCCGATTCTAAATCAAAGTCTGAGTCAAAATCTAAGGCCTCATCTCACACAGCAGGATCAAAATCTGACTCATCTTCAGAATCCAAATCGAAGGCAGCGTCCTCTTCAAAGGGATCCGATTCTAAATCAAAGTCCGAGTCGAGCTCTAAGGCATCATCTCACACAGCAGGATCAAAATCTGACTCATCTTCAGAATCGAAATCGAAGGCGGCGTCCTCTTCAAAGGGATCTGATTCTAAATCAAAGTCTGAGTCAAAATCTAAGGCCTCATCTCACACAGCAGGATCAAAATCTGACTCATCTTCAGAATCGAAATCGAAGGCGGCGTCCTCTTCAAAGGGATCTGATTCTAAATCAAAGTCTGAGTCAAAATCTAAGGCCTCATCTCACACAGCAGGATCAAAATCTGACTCATCTTCAGAATCGAAATCGAAGGCGGCGTCCTCTTCAAAGGGATCCGATTCTAAATCAAAGTCTGAGTCAAAATCTAAGGCCTCATCTCACACAGCAGGATCAAAATCTGACTCATCTTCAGAATCCAAATCGAAGGCAGCGTCCTCTTCAAAGGGATCCGATTCTAAATCAAAGTCTGAGTCAAAATCTAAGGCCTCGTCTCACACAGCAGGATCAAAATCTGACTCATCTTCAGAATCGAAATCGAAGGCAGTGTCCTCTTCAAAGGGATCCGATTCTAAATCAAAGTCTGAGTCAAAATCTAAGGCCTCGTCTCACACAGCAGGATCAAAATCTGACTCATCTTCAGAATCGAAATCGAAGGCAGCGTCCTCTTCAAAGGGATCCGATTCTAAATCAAAGTCTGAGTCAAAATCTAAGGCCTCGTCTCACACAGCAGGATCAAAATCTGACTCATCTTCAGAATCGAAATCGAAGGCGGCGTCCTCTTCAAAGGGATCCGATTCTAAATCAAAGTCCGAGTCGAGCTCTAAGGCCTCATCTCACACAGCAGGATCAAAATCTGACTCATCTTCAGAATCGAAATCGAAGGCGACGTCCTCTTCAAAGGGATCTGATTCTAAATCAAAGTCTGAGTCGAGCTCTAAGGCCTCATCTCACACAGCAGGATCAAAATCTGACTCATCTTCAGAATCGAAATCGAAGGCGGAGTCCTCTTCAAAGGGATCCGATTCTAAATCAAAGTCTGAGTCAAGCTCTAAGGCCTCATCTCACACAGCAGGATCAAAATCTGACTCATCTTCAGAATCGAAATCGAAGGCGGCGTCCTCTTCAAAGGGATCCGATTCTAAATCAAAATCTGAGTCAAAATCTAAGGCCTCATCTCACACAGCAGGATCAAAATCTGACTCATCTTCAGAATCGAAATCGAAGGCGGAGTCCTCTTCAAAGGGATCCGATTCTAAATCAAAGTCTGAGTCAAAATCTAAGGCCTCATCTCACACAGCAGGATCAAAATCTGACTCATCTTCAGAATCGAAATCGAAGGCGGAGTCCTCTTCAAAGGGATCCGATTCTAAATCAAAGTCTGAGTCAAGTTCTAAGGCCTCATCTCACACAGCAGGATCAAAATCTGACTCATCTTCAGAATCGAAATCGAAGGCGGCGTCCTCTTCAAAGGGATCCGATTCCAAATCAAAGTCTGAGTCAAGCTCTAAGGCCTCATCTCACACAGCAGGATCAAAATCTGACTCATCTTCAGAATCAAAATCAAAGACAGCTTCCTCTTCAAAGGGATCCGATTCTAAATCAAAGTCTGAGTCAAGCTCTAAGGCCTCATCTCACACAGCAGGATCAAAATCTGACTCATCTTCAGAATCAAAATCGAAGGCGGCGTCCTCTTCACAGGGGTCTCATTCTAAATCAAAGTCTGAGTCAAGCTCTAAGGCCTCGTCTCACACAGCAGGATCACAATCCGAAGCATCTTCTGAATCTCAATCGGAATCCTCGGCGAGTTCGATGGCATCTACTCATTTGAAGGGATCTAAATATCACAAGCATCATCCAAAAGAAACTGATGACTGCGATGAAGAAAATACATCAGACGATGATGAGGGACATGACAGTTCAGATAGCAATGAAAGTTCTGCGGAAGATGATGATTGCCAATCAGATGCTAATTCTCTAAAACTTGGATTGAAAACTGGGAGCCATTCTAAATTATTTGAGCTATTATCTAAACAAAAGAAGATCAAACATGATATAGTGTCCGATCATTTATCTCACGGAAGTGACATGATGAAACATAAAAAGGCCATGCTGTATCATTCAATGGATGGTATCAAGAGCAAAGTAGACGGCGTCATGTCTAAAAAAGCTTCCATGACGCATGATTTATTGTCAAAGGTTCATTCCAAGGACCTTGAAACAATGAAAAAAAATCACATGGAACACGGATCTGGTCATGAATCTGTAGGAAGTGGATTGATTAAACATAAGATATCTGCGGTGCATGGTTCAATGTCCGATCACAATTCCAACAAGCATGACAGCTTGATTAAAAAAACTTCCACGGCGCATGACCTAATGTCCGGACACAATTCCAAGGTGCACGACTTGAAATCTAAAAAAGATTCTTTAATGAATCATCCGAAACTTGGCCATCACTCAATAGGCCATGGAATAGGATTACATCATGAACTATCAAGTGATGCCTGTGAATGAAGTGATTTTGAGGCACGTCGATGAAATTAGATCATATCGTTATATGATCGATATTGATTTCTCAACGGTTACATGTCATCATTATTCTACTTCATTTTTTATACATAAAATGTTCGATTTTACAATTTTTCGAAAGAGTTCGAGTCTAGTGTGGGTCTCTACGAGATTGAATTGTATAAACAATGTTCGCGATGCTGTGCAGCATAGTGGATAAAGATGAACATGAGCAATAAAATGCTCAAATCTAAGAATGTGATTGCAAATGACGAGGGCTGAATGGATGATAAAAAAAATAGTTAAATGATATTTAGAATTATAATTATCAGAGAATGAACAAGTTCTAACTCTAGTAGTAAACTCAACCATTTACTGATCAGCCAGGAACTCCGCAGTGCCCTGTCTTATGAATCATTTGCTCTTGTAATTATTGTGATTTCGTTACCATAGTTAATAGATCAACCTCATACGTTTTCAAAACCTTCCATGTTTTCTATATTTCCGTTTGAAGTTAGAAAGAAAATCGATCGGATTCTTCAGCGTTGGTAATTTCTAAAGACATATATTTCTTATATCCAATCGCATTGGCAATGTTTATCACAGCTGATTGATTCTGACTAACAGCTTATTTATCTCATTTCACTTTCTCAATGCGTGTAAATTGATTCACTGAAATTTTGTGAACTGTATTAATATTATTTCAATGAATTTTCGTAATACAAGTATAAAAAGTAGAAAATTATATTTATGAAATTATTTCAATGTATACTACTATACTACTACTACTACTACCACTACTATTACTACTACTACTACTAGTACTACTACTACTACTACTACTACTACTACTACTACTACTACTACTACTACTACTACTACTACTACTACTGCTACTACGAAATACCAATATCGAATATCGTAGTAATTTCTGATTTTTCACATTTCACAACATTCATCAATAGTGCAGAATCGCCAATAATGTTGTTAAACAGAGAAATAGACTAATTAAGCGAATTTATTTGTTTGCTAGTGGACGAAATTTTTTTGTGAATGGGCCTCGTACATATAAACTGATATTTTTAACTAGACGATTTATTCGTTGTAACGGAACGCTTTGGGCTGAAGTTTGTATCACTACACGTAGGTTCAAGGTCCTTTAAATTTTGGATCCAATATGAAAGATAGTGAGAAAAACTTCGATTTCATGGTTTAAAAAAATATGAAATCGGACTTTTTTAATCTGTAAAATTTTCAAAGTTTTCCGGCTGTGTACAATTAAGAAAATATAATTATTACACGTTTGTATATTCGAATTTTGTTTGTATTTTGAAGAATACTAACTAATAATGGTAGTTTTTTGTATAAATCGTGTTTTCTATTTTTAATCAATTGTCGCGATAAAATTTTCGGATTCCCCTTGACCCTTGAACACCTGAATAACGCGTCTCGCATATCTCCTCTTCTAGGAGTTTATTTACCATGAAAAAGTTATTGAAAAAATTTGTAAACTACTTGGTTGCTTGTTTATAAGGTCGCTTTTTCGAATGGCGTCATTAAAATTTGGCTGAAACTCTTTCTTTTAATTATATATCAAGAGACGCGGTAGCGGCTCGACGCCAAGTATTAAAAAGAATGTAATAAAAAGAATAAAGATTGCAAATATCCCAAAAAAGTAGCATTCTTCGAGGTCCATTTTTTTTTAATCCATGATGATTTTGAAGTATCATCGTATTATTTTCCAATTAATAATGGGCATTTATCATGTTCCCGATATTTGTGCTTTGGAAGCATGTACTTGGTTTTTTCCTCCGTAGGCTTACCATTGCAAATAAACGCGTAAAATTGCTAAAGTAAAAAATTTAACTTTCAGAGGATACAAACTTTGGGATGAGAACAAGTTTTTTTAGACTTGATATTTAAATTATACATGGTTGATTGGCTGGTAGTTTTACCATCTGTGCCTCCTGAGGTTTTACAGGCGTTCCCTATTTCTTCCGTCCCGCGGCTCCTCCCCGATTCGTTTGTCTCTGGTATGATTCTCCTAGCCGGAGCTTGTCACGCCCTACCAGATGTCAACATCGCAACAGTTATAGTTGTGTTCGCACACCTCGCAACTGGAGCTACGTCCTAGTCCATTTAGCTCTTCCATCTGATGGGACCAGGGGAATCATACCAGAGACACCAGATCCAGTATTCTGGTCACCACTAACCAAGGCACTGGCCTTACCTTGGACTTACATGTGTTACATGCATTCCAATCCACAGAGAGCGCCGAGAAAATACACAGAAATATCCATTGGTGTCAGCAGGAATTGAATCCGAACCCACTAGTTGTGAACCAACCACGCTACCACTGTGCGTCTGCCGCTTTATGTAAATTATACATGATGTCCAAGGTTCCTTGGGTCGCTGATAACGAATTTGCTATTAGTTTTGCAAATTTCATATTTCAATATTTTTTTATCAAACTAGAAATTTAAATACTAGAAATCAAAGTATATGAAATATAATATATATAAATAAAATATAAATAATTTATATCAATGCATATAAACCGTATTAAAAATAATTGCTGAGAAATTCAATAAAATCATCAAAACACATGAAACAAATTATTTGTCCACGATGGCACTGGATTTAGAAGTCGTCAAAAAATAACTTCTTTCAGTGAAAATATTTCAAAAAAATCGGAGGAGACAATTAGTGTAGAAAAAAAGATTTTTTGGTTAAAATTGGAAAAAAAAAGAAACAGTCAAATAATTTATGCCATGATTTTCAAAACACTTTGAAATGATAGGCCACTCGGAAACGAAAATTTTAACCTCTGATCGATTCGATTTGCTCGATTTTTCACTAAGATATCAATAAATGGAAAAAAAATTGAAAATTTTTTACAATTTTCTAGTGAATAAATTTGTTCGAATAGAATGTAAAAAAAAATTAGGTGAGTTCCTTTCGATGAGCTTTGAAAAGGAGAAAAAAAACAAAAAAATAAACAATTCAAAAGTAAAGTGTTACGTCCTAGCCCTACGCTAAGCCCTCATAAAAATTTTCGACTCAACCTTCCTAATAATGTACCATCAATAAGTACACTTGCACGCCTACATCATCATTCGTCGATAAATTATGTACAATTAATTATATGATTGGATACGCGAGTATATACTCTAGTTGTATATACTCTCTAACGTTAATACATAGAATATAGATATATACACATAACTCGAATACAAACAGTCTTTTTTATACATTCTTTTCCCACACTGTATTCTACATAAAACCATAAAAGCCACGTGTCCTCTAGACACTGCTTGACTTTCAGTCACCAAGAAGACGCAATATTCCTCATTTTCCACAAAAAGCCGTAAAACTAGAAACAGCATCTTTCACACAGACCCGACTTTCGGTCGCCAAATATTACGCAAGTTTCGTCCCACAAAAAATTTCAAGATATATAAAACTTAATATATCATATCGAATGTGAAGATGTATGTAGCGATATGAAACAATTTTGATAAATATAATACAAGTGACTACCCTGTCAATTATGTGTATAATATACCGCTTGTTAACAAAAAAAAAACCCCCAGGTCTCATGAAAGATTAGAACAACGGGGCCATAATGAAATTGTTGGTCTTAGATCGAAAATGCATGCTATATAGTTCAAGGCGAGAAGGATGTAAAAAAAGCAAACGGAGTAAAGAGCATAGTTGTTGCGCGAACTATCGTCAATTCGATCAACAAACGGCATATTATACTCGAGAGTAACGGAAAAGGGCCGAACAAATTCATAAAGGTGTCGTTGATTTCTATATCCTCAAATACTTACATCCATATCCTGATGTACCAGCAGGTCAATTCTATTTCTACCTCTGTGAAAGACCTGAAAAGCAGGTAGAAAAAAGGAGGACGGTGCCTTGAGTTTAGGAAAAAAACATTGTCTTTCTCTCTCTCACACCCACACGCAGTAGTACACATTGTTCATATCAGTCTCTCTTTCAAATAGTATTTATAACTGTTCATCTCGTTCGAAATTAAGAATCGTATAGTAACCCTATGGCAACGTTTTCACTGTTCTAGATCTAGAGACGCGGCAGCGTCTTGACGTCAAGTATAAAAAGAAAGAGTTTAAACGGCGAAGCCAAGTCGCGCCGTGTCGCTAAGGTTTTCCCTCCAAGAAAACAATACCATCCATTGGCAGATTACAAGCCTCTTCATGCATGACCCGATGTCGAAACAATCGATGTCGATGTCGAAACGATGAACGAAACATTGTGAGAAACAAATACCAGTGCAGCATATCTTTTTATTATCGACCAACAAAAAGTTTGTGTTGTGCAAAATAAAAATATACATTTTTTCATGTTGGGAATCTCCCTAATTTGTTTTCACTATGCGTAAAACCAAAAACATGCGATAAATGTCCTGGGTGGGCTGTTTGAATTGACAGACATTAAGTAATGATATATTAACGAAATAACCAGATCAATTTCATTCGCTTATCCGTACATCTGAGAATATAATGACGGCACGCAGAGTATAATGTAGAGAATTTTATGGAGAGAATAGGAGGTGCGATAATAAAGCTGAAAACGGTGTTCCACGATTTCTGATGGAAATTGAACCAATTGGTTGAAATATGACACCCGTTATTAATTATACGTTATTGCAAAATAACAATATAATAATAGTCTGTTTTTAGCCAGCCACTTCCATCCATACAATGGATGGAAGTGCATTGGAATTTTTTTTTTTTTTAAATCTTGAGTATATTTATATGTTCGTGTGTCCTAACATTTCCTCAAACGAATGAATTTTTTAAAGTCCGCAATGTCCTGAGTATTTATTTCCAGCTTGCTTCTTTCCAACGCCTTATGTCGATTGTGCGAATAACAACGATCTAATTTTATTATTGTTCATCTTGCAATGTACCGTTACATGGGGTAACAAACAAAAATAACATAAATAATGAATGCAAGCCAACAGACAATATACGGAGACGGTATCTTCGCAGGAAAACTGATGCTTCCTCATCATCAACAATGTTGAGAGAAGAAAACCCGTCGACGAACCGCGCTTGTTAAAACACAAAAACAATAAATATTTGAATTCATGAACGAAAATACCAGCAGAATGAGAATATTGGTCCGTTATTACAATATGGGAGTATATGACGGCGGTAATTAATTTAATGCGCCGGACCCGTATCAGATAAGCCATTAAGACAATAGTGAAACATGACAGATATAAAAGAAAAGTGCAAATGAAATGGAGTATGAAAGCACCGTCACCACGGAGCATCGATTTCAAAACTTGCCTTAAACTCATGTTGCAATGAAAGGTACGTGCATATTAGTTATGTTATTTTCATCACTAACAGGATTTTTATGAATCTATTTATAAATACTCGGAACTAACGAAATGTAACTTTTTGCAGTACTGGTCTGTTACTCCTTTATTTTTGCGGTTGCCTGCGTGCGCGGTACACCGCTTAGTGCAGAAAATGGGGTGCATATGAGTTCTCAGTCATACGAGAAAAGCGTGATCATTGACGCAACAGGGGAACATGAAACCGCTTCTGGAAACTGGGAGGAAAAATGGAAAGACCCCTCGTTGGATTCTGAAAACGACGGCTGGCATAGGGACGGTGGAAAATGGCGCGAAAAAGATGGCGAATCGCAGTTAGAAGCATTCTCGGAAGAAGATTCAGATTCTTCAGAGTCTAGCAGTCAAACCTCCGAAGAAGACAGCTCCGAATGGGATTTCAGCAGTGAAGAATCTGGTAACCAAAGCTCCGAAGAATCCAGTGAATCTGAAGAATTTTCGAACGAAGATGAAGAGCGGGGCTCGAATGAAGAGACGGATTCGACTGAATCGGATGACACTGAAGAAAGAAGTGACAATAAAAAAAAAAGGTCTCTAACGATGAGGTCGTACAACAGTGACTCCGAGGAAGCAAATAATAACTCTTGGGAGACGTCCAAATTAAAATCAAACTCTCAATTGCATAGACTTTCTGGCTTGAAATCTCATGATTCAGAATCGGGAGGTAAGTCTTCGTTCATCACGCAGGAGCATGCATTAAAGTTCGGCGATAAAAGAGAAAAGAACGATAGGAAAAACCGAAAGTACTGGAGGTCTGCAGTGTCTCACGGAAGAGAGCTCAAGGAATCGGAAGACGAAAGAGTAGAAAGAGATTCTTCGGAAGAGGATGAAAACGCTCAACTCACGGAAAATGACTTTGATAGCACTGAAGTTATGGCTGACAGATCAGAATCTTTGAAAACATCAAAGCTCATACGTAAATCAGGAAAAGATTTTGGCACATCTAGATATAACAGACGGGTTAAAGTATCTCATGGAAACAGTGGTGGTTCGTTCGGGAATTCCCGTAAGCACACGGATAAAAAGGAAATAAGGTTTGGAAGTTCGAAAACATCAAAGGATGATGTAATACAGAAACTTATTAAGTGGAAAACATCTGCTCAAAGGAAGCTTGAGCGGTTAAGCAGTGAAATAGATGGGATTGCGCTTAAGGGCCCGTACGGGAACCAAAAAAGTATTCATTGGTTCCGTACTGGCTATCGAAAACGTCAGTCGGTTGTGAATCAAGCGAAAATCAACTTAGACAGACATATATCAGAGGTTACAAAAAATTGGGAAGGAACCCTGGGTGAATGCCGAACCGACTTGGATGAAGTGGCAAAGTACTTACATAATAATATAATGCAGTTACAACAGTGTATGTCACCAAACGGCAACAGGCGAACCGTACCATTCCATTATTACATCAAATCACTCCACCGTAAAGTCGAAGATGTTACTCATAAACTTCGCAAAGAATTGTACGCAATTGTGCGCGGGGTCGGTATACATAGCAAAGAATCCCTTGAATATAAAACCGGCACGACATTAAATTCAGATTCCGATGACGTTGATGACTTTTCGTCTTCTTTACCGACTTTGGTATCGAAAACAGGTCCGAGCATCAGCAATTCAGGCTATCACAAAGGATCGCACTCGTCATCCAGTGCAGAAGCAAGTTCCCAGGCGAGTTCGCTGACTGAGCATGGCCGTTATGCTCAATCCCAAGCATCGTCGTCTTCAGCGGCCAAATCCGCTTCCAGCGGTGATTCGGAAGACTGTGATGACTCGGAGAACACAGCTAGCTCTTCAGCGGAGTCAGCTTCTAAATCAAGCACTATTTCTGGTGGAAAGAGTAAGTCCAGGAGTTCATCTACTGCCCAATCACAAGCATCATCAGTGGCCTCAACGGATGCAGGCCATCACAAAGGAACGCACTCGTTATCCAGTGCAGCAGCAAAGTCCCAGGCAAGCTCATTGACCGAGCATGGCCGTTACGCTAAATCCCAAGCATCGTCATCTTCAGCGGCCAAATCCGCTTCCAGCGGTGATTCAGAAGACTGTGATGACTCGGAGAACACAGCTAGCTCTTCAGCGGAATCAGCTTCTAAATCAAGCGCTATTTCTAGTGGAAAGAGTAAATCCATGAGTTCATCCGCTGCCAAATCACAAGCATCATCAGTGGCCTTAACGAATGCAGGCCATCACAAAGGATCGCACTCGTTATCCAGTGCAGCAGCAAAGTCCCAGGCAAGCTCATTGACCGAGCATGGCCGTTACGCTAAATCCCAAGCATCGTCATCTTCAGCGGCCAAATCCGCTTCCAGCGGTGATTCAGAAGACTGTGATGACTCGGAGAACACAGCTAGCTCTTCAGCGGAATCAGCTTCTAAATCAAGCGCTATTTCTAGTGGAAAGAGTAAATCCATGAGTTCATCCGCTGCCAAATCACAAGCATCATCAGTGGCCTTAACGAATGCAGGCCATCACAAAGGATCGCACTCGTTATCCAGTGCAGCAGCAAAGTCCCAGGCAAGCTCATTGACCGAGCATGGCCGTTACGCTAAATCCCAAGCATCGTCATCTTCAGCGGCCAAATCCGCTTCCAGCGGTGATTCAGAAGACTGTGATGACTCGGAGAACACAGCTAGCTCTTCAGCGGAATCAGCTTCTAAATCAAGCGCTATTTCTAGTGGAAAGAGTAAATCCATGAGTTCATCCGCTGCCAAATCACAAGCATCATCAGTGGCCTTAACGAATGCAGGCCATCACAAAGGATCGCACTCGTTATCCAGTGCAGCAGCAAAGTCCCAGGCAAGCTCATTGACCGAGCATGGCCGTCACGCTAAATCCCAAGCATCGTCATCTTCAACGGCCAAATCCGCTTCCAGCGGTGATTCAGAAGACTGTGATGACTCGGAGAACACAGCTAGCTCTTCAGCGGAATCAGCTTCTAAATCAAGCGCTATTTCTGGTGGAAAGAGTAAATCCATGAGTTCATCCACTGCCAAATCACAAGCATCATCAGTGGCCTCAACGAATGCAGGCCATCACAAAGGATCGCACTTGTTATCCAGTGCAGCAGCAAAGTCCCAGGCAAGCTCATTGACCGAGCATGGCCGTCACGCTAAATCCCAAGCATCGTCATCTTCAGCGGCCAAATCCGCTTCCAGCGGTGATTCAGAAGACTGTGATGACTCGGAGAACACAGCTAGCTCTTCAGCAGAATCAGCTTCTAAATCAAGCGCTATTTCTGGTGGAAAGAGTAAGTCCATGAGTTCATCCACTGCCAAATCACAAGCATCATCAGTGGCCTCAACGAATGCAGGCCATCACAAAGGATTGCACTCGTTATCCAGTGCAGCAGCAAAGTCCCAGGCAAGCTCATTGACCGAGCATGGCCGTCACGCTAAATCCCAAGCATCGTCATCTTCAGCGGCCAAATCCGCTTCCAGCGGTGATTCAGAAGACTGTGATGACTCGGAGAACACAGCTAGCTCTTCAGCGGAATCAGCTTCTAAATCAAGCGCTATTTCTGGTGGAAAGAGTAAATCCATGAGTTCATCCACTGCCAAATCACAAGCATCATCAGTGGCCTCAACGAATGCAGGCCATCACAAAGGATCGCACTCGTTATCCAGTGCAGCAGCAAAGTCCCAGGCAAGCTCATTGACCGAGCATGGCCGTTACGCTAAATCCCAAGCATCGTCATCTTCAGCGGCCAAATCCGCTTCCAGCGGTGATTCAGAAGACTGTGATGACTCGGAGAACACAGCTAGCTCTTCAGCGGGATCAGCTTCTAAATCAAGCGCTATTTCTGGTGGAAAGAGTAAGTCCATGAGTTCATCCACTGCCAAATCACAAGCATCATCAGTGGCCTCAACGAATGCAGGCCATTACAAAGGATCGCACTCGTTATCCAGTGCAGCAGCAAAGTCTCGGGCAAGCTCATTGACCGAGCACGGCCGTCACGCTAAATCCCAAGCATTGTCATCTTCAGCGGCTAAATCCGCTTCCAATGGTGATTCAGAAGACTGTGATGACTCGGAGAACACAGCTAGCTCTTCAGCGGACTCAGCTTCTAAATCAAGCACTATTTCTGGTGGAAAGAGTGAGTCGATGAGTTCATCCACTGGCAAATCACAAGCATCATCAGTGGCCTCATCGAAAGCAGGTCATCACAAAGGATTACACTCGTCATCCAGTGCGGTAGCAAAGTCCAAAGCAAGTTTGCTGACTGAGCATTCCCGTCATGCTAAATCGCAAGCATCGTCGTCTTCAGTAGCTAAATCAGCGTCCAACGTTGATTCACACGACCGCCGTAGTTCGCAAAGCGCAGCAAGCTCATCAGCCAAGTCAGTTTCGAAATCGGGTGCTATTTCTGGTGAAAAGAGTAAGTCCAGAAGTTCATCTACTGCCCAATCACAAGCGTCATCTGTGGCCTCAACGATTGCAGGCCATCACAAAGGATCGCACTCGTTATCCAGTGCAGCAGCAAAGTCCCAGGCAAGCTCATTGACCGAGCATGGCCGTCACGCTAAATCCCAAGCATCGTCATCTTCAGCGGCCAAATCCGCTTCCAGCGGTGATTCAGAAGACTGTGATGACTCGGAGAACACAGCTAGCTCTTCAGCTGAATCAGCTTCTAAATCAAGCACTATTTCTGGTGGAAAGAGTAAGTCCATGAGTTCATCCACTGCCAAATCACAAGCATCATCAGTGGCCTCGTCGAAAGCAGGCCATCACAAAGGACTACACTCGTCATCCAGTGCGGTAGCAAAGTCCAAAGCAAGTTCGCTGACTGAGCATTCCCGTCATGCTAAATCGCAAGCATCGTCGTCTTCAGTAGCTAAATCAGTGTCCAACGTTGATTCACACGACCGCCGTAGTTCGCAAAGCGCAGCAAGCTCTTCAGCCAAGTCAGTTTCTAAATCGGGTGCTATTTCTGGTAAAAAGAGTAGGTCCAGAAGTTCATCTACTGCCCAATCACAAGCATCATCAGTGGCCTCATCGAATGCAGGCCATCGCACAGGATCACAATCGTCATCCAGTGCAGAAGCAAGTTCCCAGGCGAGTTCGCTGACGAAGCATGGCCGTCATGCTCAATCGCAAGCATCGTCGTCTTCAGCAGCCAAATCCACTTCCAGCGGTGATGCGGAAGACTGTGATGATTCGCAGAACACATCCAGCTCTTCAGCCAAGTCAGCTTCTAAATCAAGCGCTATTTCTGGTGGAAAGAGTAAATCCATGAGTTCATCCACTGCCAAATCACAAGCATCATCAGTGGCCTCAACGCATGCAGACCATCACGAAGGATCGCACTCGTTATCCAGTGCAGAAGCAAAGTCCCAGGCAAGCTCATTAACCGAGCATGGCCGTCACGCTAAATCCCAAGCATCGTCATCTTCAGCGGCCAAATCCGCTTCCAGTGGTGATTCAGAAGACTGTGATGTCTCGGAGAACACAGCTAGCTCTTCAGCCAAGTCAGCTTCTAAATCAAGCGCTATTTCTGGTGGAAAGAGTAAGTCCATGAGTTCATCCGCTGCCCAATCACAAGCATCATCAATGGCCTCAACGAATGCAGGCCATCACGAAGGATCGCACTCGTCATCCAGTGCGGCAGCAAAGTCCCAAGCAAGTTCACTGACTGAGCATTCCCGTCGTGCTAAATCGCAGGCATCGTCGTCTTCAGTAGCCAAATCTGGGTCCAATGTTTATTCACATGACCACGGTAGTTCGCAAAGCGCAGCAAGCTCTTCAGCCAAGTCAGCTTCCCAATTGAGTGCTATTTATGGTAAAAAAAATAAGTCCAAGAGTTCATCCGTTGCCCAATCACAAGCATCATCAATAGCCTCAACGAATGCAGGCCATCACGAAGGATCGCACTCGTCATCCAGTGCGGCTGCAAAGTCCCAAGCAAGTTCACTGACTGAGCATTCCCGTCGGGCTAAATCGCAGGCATCGTCGTCTTCAGTAGCCAAATCAGCGTCGAACGGTTATTCACATGACCGCGGTAGTTCGCAAAGCGCAACAAGCTCTTCAGCCAAGTCAGGTTCCCATTCAAGTGCTATTTCTGGTGAAAAGAGTAAGTCCGGGAGTTCATCCGCTGCCCAATCACAAGCATCGTCATGGGCCTCAACGCATGCAGGCCATCATGAAGGATCGCACTCGTTATCCAGTGCAGGAGCAAAGTCCCAGGCAAGCTCATTAACCGAGCATGGCCGTTACACAAAATCCCAAGCATCGTCATCTTCAGCGGCCAAATCCGCTTCCAGCGGTGATTCAGAAGACTGTGATGACTCGGAGAACACAGCTAGCTCTTCAGCGGAATCAGCTTCTAAATCAAGCGCTATTTCTAGTGGAAAGAGTAAATCCATGAGTTCATCCGCTGCCAAATCACAAGTATCATCAATGGCCTCAACGAATGCAGGCCATCACGAAGGATCGCACTCGTCATCCAGTGCGGCAGCAAAGTCCCAAGCAAGTTCACTGACTGAGCATTCGCGTCGTGCTAAATCGCAGGCATCGTCGTCTTCAGTAGCCAAATCTGGGTCCAATGTTTATTCACATGACCACGGTAGTTCGCAAAGCGCAGCAAGCTCTTCAGCCAAGTCAGCTTCCCAATTGAGTGCTATTTCTGGTAAAAAAAATAAGTCCAGGAGTTCATCTGTTGCCCAATCACAAGCATCATCAATAGCCTCAACGAATGCAGGCCATCACGAAGGATCGCACTCGTCATCCAGTGCGGTTGCAAAGTCCCAAGCAAGTTCACTGACTGAGCATTCCCGTCGGGCTAAATCGCAGGCATCGTCGTCTTCAGTAGCCAAATCAGCGTCCAACGTTTATTCCCATGACCGCGGTAGTTCGCAAAGCGCAACAAGCTCTTCAGCCAAGTCAGGTTCCCATTCAAGTGCTATTTCTGGTGAAAAGAGTAAGTCCGGGAGTTCATCCGCTGCTCAATCAAAAGCATCGTCATGGGCCTCAACGCATGCAGGCCATCACGAAGGATCGCACTCGTTATCCAGTGCAGAAGCAAAGTCCCAGGCAAGCTCATTAACCGAGCATGGCCGTCACGCTAAATCCCAAGCGTCGTCATCTTCAGCGGCCAAATCTGCTTTGAGCAGTGATCCAGACTGTGATGATTCCGAAAATACAGCTAGCTCTTCAAGCAAATCAGCTTCTAAATCGAGTGCTATTTCTGATGAACAAAGTAAGTCTAGGAGTTCATCCGCTGCCCAATCACAAGCATCATCAATGTCTTCAACCAATACAGGCTATTACAAAGGTTCGCACTCGTCATCCAGTGCGGCAGCGAAGTCCCAATCAAGTTCGCTGACTGAGCATTCCCGTCTTGCTAAATCGCAGGCATCGTCGTCGTCAATAGCTAAATCAGCGTCCAACGTTTATTCACATGACGGCGGTAGTTCGCAAAGCGCAGCAAGCTCTTCTTCAGCCAAGTCAGATTCTCATTCGAGTGCTATTTCTGGTGAAAAGAGTAAGTCCGGGAGTTCATCCGCTTCCCAATCACAGGCATCATCAATGGCTTCAACGCATGCAGGCCATCACGAAGGATCGCACTCATCATCCAGCGCGGTAGCGAAGTCTCAGGCAAGTTCGCTGACTGAAGGCGGCTACCGTGCTAAATCGCAAGCATCATCGTCTTCAGCGGCTAAATCTGCTTTGAGCAGTGATCCAGACTGTGATGACTCCGAAAATACAGCTAGCTCTTCAACCGAATCAGCTTCTAAATCGAGTGCTATTTCTGATGAACAAAGTAAGTCTAGGAGTTCATCCGCTGCCCAATCACAAGCATCATCAATGTCTTCAACCAATACGGGCTATTACAAAGGTTCGCACTCGTCATCCAGTGCGGCAGCGAAGTCTCAGGCAAGTTCGCTGACCGAGCAGGGCCATAGCCGCCGTGTCGAAACGCAGGCATTCTCGTCTTCAGCAGCCAATTCAGGTGTGAGCGCAGATCCATACCACAGTGGTATGTCGCAGAGTTCAGCCGGCTCTTTCGCTGAATCATCTGCTGAATCACGTCTTCCTATACAAACCGATCCAGTATCTACATCAAACTATGACAGAGATTCCACGCTGCATTCTGAGGACACCCCAATTTCCAATCCTAAATTGGAACACAGCCATGATGGAATCCCGTCATCAGAACAAGCTATGGCAGTTCCTAAAGGAGGTCTACATCCTTCTCATTCAACATCCGCAGTACCGTTGGGAAAGAATGCGGAATCGACCACTGGATTGATGCACGAACATCAAGCCATCGGCAAGCCTGCAACAGAAATTCAACTGCATGGGGCATCAAAACTCGAGGCAAAATCAAATCCCAAATACGCTTCAATTGTGCATGCACATTCAATGAAACATACTGGATAGTGCGGACAGCTGTTCTTCAACAGAACCTACCTTGAGAATTCTCAGATTAGGAAGAACAAAAGTCGTTTAACCGCTGTTTCCTGAAATTCATGAGCACACGTTTTATATTTTCACTTTTTATCTTAGTATTGTTAATGAGCGTGTCTACTATAATTCTGCAGAAAACTATAATGAAATGCTTATTAAATTACCCTACGTAAAACGCAATTATACTGCATGTTTCATTCTCGATCATGTACAATTATTGTCATGCATGTTATGCTCAATTCACAACGCTTATCGCCAATTCTTCAAAGAACGCTAGGGAAAAGGCGAGGCTAGGCTAGGGGCTAGGCATCACTACTGGTGTCACGGACTCAACTTCATATTGTTTCGTTGTGCTAAAATACGAAGACGTTGTTCCCCTTAATTATCTGCCCCAGGCGTGATGTCGTAGCGTAGTCTATGCAAGAAAGACTGGAGTTCGAGACTGGTCAAGACACCACGCTCGAATTCCTGTCTCGCTCTCACTCTGCAACGAATGATCGAATGATCGACATGAATTAAATATTTGAACCGCGTATTGTATTAGCAGCGATTTTATTAGTCGTTATGTTCAACTATTTTAAGAGAGTATTGCAACTTTTCTCAAATCTCGTGCACCTAATGTGAATAAAGAACTGTATTATTTAACAATTTTCCTCTGTTTCACGTTTCTTATTAATTATTTCCTCTGAACACTCTGAACCATCTTCGCACTCGACCATAGTTGTGGATTGAAATTATCCGAATTCATATATTGAGATTTGGATAGATGTTTGTTTCTTATGTCCCCGTTGCGAAGGTGCGAACATTTTTTAGTCCTTCAAGCCGAATGTTCAAAGAGTCTTGCGAAACAGTGCGATTTTAACATAGAAACATTGAGATAAATTGAATACTGCAATCGTGCTTCGAATGGTACTTAGTGAACAGACATCCATTTCATACCCTGTGAAAAAATTTTTTTCTTCGAATGTCATAGAAAAATACACTCTTCGCTATCTTTAATTGTTAAGAATAATTATGAAAAGACATTTTTATACTGCGTGTTCGAAATGACAAATACCACATAGATGTAATTTAGTTTGTAATCTTAAAATCGTGTACCTCAATGATGGCGAATACATAAATTTGTTGCTATACTGGCTTATATGTACACTTATTGCGTCCTCACGAAGCAAACCGTTTAAACAGAATAACAATTTCTGCTGATTTTTCAAATAAAACGTAATCCTAGAAATTGTAAAAAGCATTTATAGTGCGCTTAAACTATGTGTATGTGTATTTTGCGGAGAATACTGTACGCATTTATTGTGCCCACAGATAACAATGTTTGCACGTTAATTTAGAGACAAATGACTGTACGAGCACACCACCTTCGTCCCAGATACATCGTCATTACGGTCTTGACTAACTTTTCTACTTTTTTAGAGAAATTCCACTACCACTTTGAGTAACAAGAACTCGATGGCGTAAGATTTTTCATCGACTCCTCCACCACACGCAACATTTGCCTTCTCCCCATCTAATGCCTGTTGCTCTGAGACGAAGTTTGCTGCATGTAGAGGCAATCGTCGATCAGCGACAGTACGGCTTCAATTGTTAACTCGCGAGGCTCACACTAAAAAATATTCCATCAGTTTTCCTTTTTCGAATTCACAAATCTAAAACTGAGTGACAAAATAGTCTCATTCAAAAACTATTTAAAAAAATTGGTATGTCAGTTATTAACAGTGATTACCAATTCATGACAAGACAATACGTTATTATATAGGTGCATTGAAAAAAATGAGATAATAGTGCACACGACATAAAAAAATTCCATGTCAATTTATAAATAAATGGTAAATCTCAATGTACTTATAGTTCGAACCAACATAGTGTAACACAACTTATTTGTTTATTCATTCATCGTCATCTTTTTGTGAATTCAGTTAAGTTGAGTGACACCGATTTATTAGAAAACAAAAATAAGCCCTTATCGGCTGAAGACGTAAAATACGAATGACCAGAAGTTTTTTGAATGAAACAGAAACGTTACACTTTTTTGTTGTCTGTGAAAATACCAAGAAAACGACGCTGTCCGAAGAATCGTGTCTTTTTAAAACTCAAGGCAAGCGTAGGCAGAGTTGCGATCACGAGGTTATCAACTTCCAACAACATACGCTTTGATTCCCAAGTATCGTGGCGTGGTATGTAAAACAAACAGTCGAAAATCATTGGTGATTAGATAAAACAAAAAATAAGGCAACTAAACGTTCAAAAATCCTTTAATAGCCGGTCACTTATTATTAAGCATGAACGAAATTCATCTCATCAGTGATTGTATGTTGAATATTTGAATTGATGCGAATTTTGAATGTAGCTAATTACATTGCATCACTGAAAAATCGTCCGTCCTGTGTTGCCACTAGCAGCAGGAGAAAAGACAAACAATCAACGCATCGCCCTTATTTAATTGCATCAACAGAATTGAACATTTTAAGTTGAATTATAGTGTGATTTACAACGACGGTACTCAGAGCTACGTAAATATTTACATCGATCAAAGGTCGATGATTGAGAAGGAGGGCCCATACAGATCGAATGTTGATTCTTGCATCAAATGAATATACGACGTTGAAATACATTTGAAACTGTGTCACAGTTGCTTACAACATCCACGATACTATCTCTGTTACAATATGCTGTATTTTCTATTTCACTAGAATAGACGAATGCAGGCAAAACTTTCTGAACTACAAGTTCAGAACAGAGTTCGATTTTTTTTCTACATGAAATAAGAGAAGAAATTTTATTGTTGGTTATCATATTCGAATAAAAATATGGGCGTACAAGAACAGCAAGTGGGATGTAATCGTGAGGCAAAAACCTTGAGCTCTTGAAATTTGACGAAAAATGGCATTATCCGTCTACGTATTTGACCGTAAACCTACGTAAACGTAAGTTTTTATAATCCTATTCTGTAGGAACGAATCTTTCTTCGAATTCAAGTATAGCTTATTAAACGGCAAGATTGCGTGTAAATTTCTCCCTTTACATAATAAAAATTTTCACGAACCGTGAGTGAATTGTTTTTATCAAGACCAATAAATTTAAAAAAATGAATGAAGTCCTCAAAAGTTCAAGAAGCAAATTCAAACAAAAGTCGATTTATCAAAATATGTGATCATGGCCATAAATTCTGGGAAAGTATTGTACGGCTCCAACTGTAATGATGAAAGGCCTCCGTTTGCCGAGAATGATCAGCTGTGTTGCAATGACGATACGCAATTAAATGACCTATATATGAGACTATATAAGAATTATCGATGAAGCACATTCGTCGTTGTGTAGAGTTATTGTCTATTTTAAAGCATACGGTAAATTACGGAAAGTCCCCAATTTTCTTAATATGAACCAACTGTTTGTTGTGTACGCAATTGTTCTTTGGTAATTACTCTTAAGCTGTTAGTCCAACATGAACGATGTATTTTTTATTGAAAAGAGCGGAAAAAATCATTTTGAAATCGATTTCAAAACCAGGCGATATGGCCGTACGAAGACCAAAAAAAATACCGTTCACTTCATAACTGTCCCGCTTATCCCGCTTAATTAAATTTTGTCCACGGCGGATCTACGAATCAGGAATTTCGTTGCCAGGGATTGGTTGTGATGGGCATCAAGAGACCTTTGGTTATCTCGTCTGCTCGCATATACAGACTGAATGAATTTTTTTTTTTTTTTTCATGTACGTGCTTTCATATTTTTCGTTAGTTAACACTCCAATGTACATTGGCATCTTGGTCGTCAGACACATTAGCGATCTAGATATGTCACGGATTGACCGATCACAAGTTTGCAAGGCGTCATCCTTGCCATTGCAAGGCCTTTCATTGTGTCGTATATAGACACGCTAATCTTTCGATGTGTTGGTATTTTTAGCATAATCGTGAGCCTGTGCAAACTTTTTCTCAGCAAATACGGCACCAATCGTGCTGCATGATTTGAGGCTCAATCAAAAGATTCTCTTCAGTCTCCAGTTCAATTTTCAGATCATTATCTGTCCTTCGCAATCCGAGAAAATGAGTTTTAGTTTTTACCCTCGCCATTCGAAATGCATCATTCGGTAAACTATCCGTTTTTCGCGGTGGATGTGTGCGAAATTCCACTAAATCGCAATTGTATGTTTCAGGCTTTGGATTATACAGCGACAACACGATTAATTCCAAGGAGAAAGCTGCAAACAGATTCCGAGAAAACATTTTTTTTTCATTGCTACAAAAAAGGTGACCCGAGTTATTACGCGGTGACATGAAGAATTTGTCAACCAGCGAATGCGGTGCGTTGATTATCGAATGAACTAAGAATTACCCAAATCCCTTGAAACAAAACTTCACAAACTTCTAAATGGAAGAATCTTTCTAAATCTCTATTTTGATAGACACCGTACTATTTTTACGTATTACCAGAGTTAGAAAAGCTCGCACCTATTTCAAAGTTTCACAATGTTTCCTCTCTGACGTTTGGGCTGAAGCCAAGCTGTTTTCATTGAAAGGGTTTTTTTCAGACGAAGCGAACGACGAAAGTAATCCTGTCGAAAAAAAAACTTCATCTCGTCCACACGACGCGGCTGTTGATGGGATTCAGGAAGCAATTGGTGCCTTAGGCAAATGGCAAATTATCATTTGCTTCGCTATTTCCCTTATCAAGTTCCCTGTTGCTTGGCATCAATTGGTTATAGTTTTTGCTGCGCCACTGGGACAACAATACACATGCACAAGCCCAGCCAGAACATGGACGAAAGATCAATGCGTTGTAAGCATCAATGGCACCCAAACCGACTGTACGAAATGGAAGTTCGATACTAGCATTTTTCCAGAAACAATGATATCTCAGGTGAATTGTCGATAGGGTGGAAAATAATTTCAACATTGTTTTAACACCTATTAAATCTTTTTTTTTATTTAGTGGAATTTAGTGTGCGATCGATCGCACTTTGCCAATATACAACAATCGATTTTGATGTTTGGTATCCTGTTGGGTAACGTCACATTTGGTAGTTTGGCTGATAAGTAAGTTTTTGACAGTAACGATTACCATCATTTACGGTTTCACAATTAAAATGTTTATAATTTTACATTTTTACGATTAGCGTTGATATTTTCAAGACGGAGAAAAACATTCATGTACACAACATGAATATCTATTTAAAGACCACCAGATACTTTTGTACCGACAAGAATTGAAAATAAAAAATGACTACACTGGAACAAAATGTATTCAAATCTGTTAGGGTGATTTATTCAGATTTTTTAAAAATTGGATTAACGAAATTTTTATCTGTTGAAACTAAAAGCGCCGTTTGAATCAAATAAATAATGTTATTTGAATACGTTTGTTCGAGTACCAACGTTAAGGCCTCTTTTTCCGACTGCTACTTGACGCAGACCGTCGGCATATTTCTCGTACATAAATCGCGGTCTTGGTGTACATGAATTTCAGAAACCAGAGCAGATTTATGTTCCTCACTGACTATTGACTTTGTCCAAGAATGATCTGTCGGTCGTGAAATTTTATGTCGAAACATAAATTGAAACGTTCGCACTTTTCATGTCCTATTTCCTTGACGTGTGTTGGGTAGGTACCTGTAATTAGAGTATCTGTGTGTGTAGGCCATTAATTTTTTTGATCAATTATTTTCATTACATCGACACGGTGGAAACTGACAATAAAGGCAGTCATTTTTGTATGACATTCTCTCAAGGTGGTTGTTCCGTATCCTTTCATTTTTATTTGTGTCTTCTAAATTATTTAACAAAACTTATATTTTAATATTTTAAAGCTAATGAAGACTGTAATTATCCATTGAAATATTATCCATTTGAATGATGTTTGATTGAAAAATTATAATTTTTCTTTTCTGATGCAAATCATCGAGATAAAATCGTCATACTCAACATATTTGTGTCAATTGATGAAATTGCTGGCCATCGGAGCATTTTTTAAGCCTTTCATCGTTCAATTTTTGCTTAAAAAGAAACGTTAATTTTTAACGCAAAAAGTTAAAGTTTTGCTAATGCTATAGTAAAAAGCGCCAAATTTATTCGTGTGAATCTCGTGGTTGAATAATTTTTCATTTTACGACCGATCACATAATGATGACACTTTTTTGTACTTTAAAACATGTGACTTTACACGAAAGGTCGTTTATGGAGCAATCTTATACATTGCAGGTACGGAAGAAAAATACCATTAATGGTTTCGGTCGTTTTACAATTGTTATCTGGTATTGGTTGTGCAATTGTTCCGTGGTATACAGCTTTACTTGGCTTGAAATTACTCGGTGCCCTTGCTACAGGGGGTACTATGGTCACAAGCTATGTGATCTGTAAGATAAAAGTAACGGCTTTATTATGAAAGAAATGGCGAGAGTGCGATAAATTAGAATAATTTTTTATTTTTTCGTGATTTAGGTATGGAGATCGTGGGACCTGAATGGCGAGCAGCAATAACAGTCCTATATCAAATTCCTTACTGTTTGGGACATATGTCCTTGGCTGGACTAGCTTATTGGTTCCGTCATTGGCAGCATCTTCAATTAGCAATCACTTTGCCATCGATTATTCTATTAAGTTACTGGTGGATCGTGCCAGAATCGCCAAGATGGCTCCTCGCAGTTGGTAGACAAGAAAGTGTCTGTCGCATACTTCAGAAAGCAGCTAAATGCAATGGGATCGAGGGTAAAGACATACCGAGTATGGTCAGAAAGCATTATCTTTATCAGGTACAATATTATTATTTTTTGTTTGTATTAAAAAAAAAAAAAAATGCAATGACTTCTGGATACACCAGATACATTGGATGATCACTGAGAATCCTTTTGTAATGATGATGATAATCAACATACAGTGTGGTCAAAAATTCGGGTTTCCTGAGATTCAGAAGAAAAAAACCACTTTTTTTTGGTAGAATTCAAGACGTTCCGCTTTGGATCATAAAGCATCATTCATCGATCTCCTGAGAACACCTAACATGAGAAAAAAGACACTGGCCATATTTTTCAATTGGATAGTATGCGGTATGGGACTATTTGGAATGACTCAATACATAGGTCATGTTGGAGGGAATATGTTCATAAATTTCGCCGTTTCCGGTGCGATACAAATACCGGGTAATTTCGTAGCATGGTGGACAATGAACACGTTAGGCAGAAAAGTCACCCTCATATCAAGTAATGCCGTTGCTGGAATTGCTGCGCTGCTGCTTCTCGTTGTATCTGAAAGTATAAAGTAGATCATTTCGTGATTGTGAACGAAATTATATTTCGCAATAGCAATAATAAAACAAACAGATTTTATCCTTAAACCTTCTTTATGTTACAGAGACGGCATGGCTTAGATTGATTCTGGCATGTTTTGGCATCGTGGGAATGTCAGTTTCTTTCACTACAGCCTATTTATTTTCTGGCGAGCTGTTTCCAACTGTCATAAGAAATATTGGTGTTGGCACTAGCAGTATGTGCGCTAGAATAGGATCGATGATATCTCCTTTTGTCGTATCATTAGTAAGCAACAACTGTAACAAATACTGGAAGATCATTGAAAAAAACATACTTAATTTTTCATTTCAACAAATTAACCCTCTAGACATTTTTGACAAATTTTTATTTCTGTATTTCATTCACTAATATCTCCTCGAAAAATTGAGCAAATGAAATGGATCAGGGATTATAATTTCCTTCTTCAGTGGCTTTCCATTTAAAAATAATGTTACGTTTGGACGACCAACACGACATTAGATTTCTCATGACTGTCTTTATATTGGTCAAGGCACGACCTTTCGTATTCTGTCTTGTCTCCCTACATTTTCTTATTTATATCCAATCCCGTTATCAAGGAGAAATATCCTTTTTTTCTATCGAAGTCTAAGATCGTAGTCGTTCATGAGTTTCCCTATTTGATATCGTGCCTAACGTCATGTTCAGGTCATAGTCGTAACACTACACTCCTCCTTGTAAGGTGGCGTTTCAGTAACTCCTAAACGGTTCACTGTGGGAGGAGTTTCTTAATTTACTTTTTCATTTTTTTACCTCTGGACTCTTCTCAGGAAAATTGTCATGGCATTTTCCCTGAGTCGTGTAAAAATCTTGAGTCTATAAACACTTTTCGCAGCGAATATGGCATCAATCGTGTTGATTTAAGGCTATATCGAGTTTTTGTTTTTAATGAATTAATCTGCAGTTCAATTTTCAAATCATCATATGTCTCCTGAGCTTCGTAATTCAAGAAGATCACCTTAGTTTTTATCCCCACCACCGCCAATCGTTTTATTCAGAGATAACATACTCGGTCGAGCCTCGGACCAGCAGACGATAGATAGAGCTGTCAAATGCACTTGTCCCGAGACTCTACCGAGTCTCTTGATATACAGAAACGTAATGTTTGTCAAAATGATTTTTTTTTTTTTGGGAAGGCGTTAATCAAGGTCTGGTTACCACCAACAATATTTGGAATATTTCCTTTAATTGCCGCGTCACTGTGTTACTTCTTGCCGGAAACAACTGGTTGCAGGCTTCCTGAAACACTGCAAGATGGTGAAGATTTTGGCAAGTAAGTTTAAATCCTGCAAACACAACACGGATAATTTTCTAACTTATATGCAAACGTCAAGAGTTTATGTCAAATGTATAGAAGAGGGACAAATGTTCAGGGGCGTTTGTTGGGAATGCTTGAAGAGGCTCGACGTTCTTTTAATGTCTCACGCCACATTCACATTAACATGGTACTTTTAGTTCCAGGAAAATACAAAGAACTAACGACATTAAAGACGCTGAAGCCGAAATAAATCTCTAGGACGATTGCATTCAGTATGACGAAGGGAATGAAGAATGGGGAAATAATCAAGAACTATGAAAATTATATCACGGATTTTTTCAGTATTGTAAATACGATGTATGTTAATGTTTCATTTATTTGGAAAAATATATTCATATTGATAAATCGTATCATCTATCGAAATACAATGGGGATGTTGACGAATCGCGACACGTGCGCATCAATATCTTCAGCTTCCATTTTCATGCAATTTTTGTTCGAGTGGTCTGTGAGAGTGTATGAAATTGCAAAATAAAAATATTATGTATAATGTGTCTCAAGTAAAATTCGTCACATTTTTACACGATAAAGTTTTCATCCAAGTAATCTTCTAAATAGTATCGCGTGGAAAAATGCATCAATCCCAGTGTCAGGGATGCCAAGTTGAATGTTGTAATGCTGTCAAATTCGCAACTTGTTCTTAAATTTTCACATCAATCTGATACTATTATGTAAATGAATAAATACATTCCTTTGGAATTATTATGTTATTATTATTATTATTATTATTTCCATTTTCTTCATATCATTATTATGTCCATTTTCTTCTACTCTATTAATTCGAACACGGTTTGCCTTCGCACGAATACTTGATGTTTTTTTTTTAGAACTGATTGAAAACTAATTGATATTCACTTCCGCGATCTTTATAACCAAACGCGATATGGCCAGCTGATACTTCCGCGATCTTCATAACCAAACGCGGTATTGTCAGTTGTTACATTCACATTCATCGAATATCACCAGAAATTCTACGGTATAACTAGTGTCACTAGAACGGCGCCTGGGCGGCAAAAAAAAAAAAACATACGAGCATCAAATATATGTGCGAAAAAATATAGTGCAAATATTAATGTCTACAGTAGCCTTTGAGTTACAGAGTTCTTGTAAGAAACGACGGAAGGGAAAAAAAAAGAAAAATACGTGAACTCGATTTCGTTCGATAAACGAAAAGACGACAAATCGAAGAGGCAAAAACATCATAAATGCTGTGGAAAAAGCTGAGACAAGTACATTTACGTCCTCCAAAAAGTCGTTTCTGTGGAAAATTCCTCCGCAAAAAACTCTCTCGATGAAAAAAAAAAAAAGAAAACAAATGAAACAGATTTGTCGTCTTTTCGTTTATCATCCATTGTTTAGCAATGTTTAGCAATGAAACGTGTTGAAATGTTTTTAAATCCTATCATTACGACAAATTCATCATTATATTTTGTCTATACGCAGAGTCAACATAAGTCAATAAGGAATATGCCTTAGTAATATCTTTCAAAACGAAAATTTAAACATATAAAAATCATTATCTAATCACAAACATGTTGTAACCTTGTGAAGTGAAGGCAATATTCTTTCTCTCATTAGTCGTTTGTACCATTTACATAACACTGGAATTACTTCTTCGTTGTTTTTTTACAGCGATGTATTGACTGACCAACAATATTTGACTATTGTAAACACTTTTTCCGGTTACCAATCCATAAAAAATTTGAAAACGACGACTTACGTTCAGTGCCAAAATCTTACTCGACAAAACTCTCGACCAAATTCAAATAAAGCGCGCGCGCAACTGCGTTCCCATGTTTTTTCCCCTTGCAAACTTCTGCTAGCGAGCAGATTCGGTGTATGACAAGGACAGACGCCGCGGACCCGCATTAATTATTAAAATAAATAGAAACCCTACAGTAAATCGACTTAATATTCGGTAAATATCTCTTATAGATATCAACCATTATTGTGGTAAGTTTTTTTTTTACCTTCAGATAGTTCGGTCGAATTGACACTCACCTTTAACACTCTGTTTTTTTGCATTAAATGAAGGGTTGACATTGCTCTGAATGTCTTCAAAATTTCAAAATAATTTACCGCGTAGTTTGGGCATAATTAATAAATAACTCAATATTGCTCTTATAGGCATAAGGCTGAGATGACACGCCAACCATCGAAATTTCAGTATACACGAAAAACGAATCGTTTATTTCAATATATTGAAATAACTAGTGAGATTATTGCAGAAATCACAAGGAAAACCACTGACATTACTAATGAAATCTCCAAAAGTACTCCGTTGGTGCCCGAATTTACATCGTCATCAGTAAATGTTCGTGCAATTAGTGCTAATACATATTTTTTCATAAGAGATAGCTCGATCACTTTTTTCTAATTGTTACACTCTGATATATGCGAATATCTTATCTTGTACACGTGTGACGAGATTTTCACGTATTGACATATGTCAAAACGTGAACAAGTGAGACTCTCGTCCTGCTAACTCCAAGAATAGTCTCGGGATTGCAGTCAGACGTCTTATAAAACGTGTATCAAATGTTATGAATTTGTTACGTTTGTTGTGTGTCGATGTTTCAATGTTACATTTTTGTGATGTCAGTAAAAAACTAAAAAGTTTGACTAAAAAAGCTCAAATCTCTCAGTAGTTCTCTCTGCAAACTGCATCTCATTGACGTTTATGACGTTAAAAAAAATTTAAGGCTCTGTAGCAAAGATCATGTGACGAATCCACTATGTTTTAGGTTGAGGCAAATTTCTAAAAATGATCTCAACTGTGTTTGGTGGTTTAGTAAAGTAAGTCGATAATCTTGTAGGTCCATACATAATAAATTTGAACTACGAGCATGAATTTGACATTGGAACGATGATTAAATCGATATGAAGTACTTTTAGATTTAATGGGAGCTTCAGTAAGAAAGGAAAAACCCAAAATGGTCAGCGGGTTAACGCTATCGATTCAACGTCGAAAGCCCCTCACACATTCTCCACTCCATGTAGAATCGTTGTCTATATAAATGAGAAGCGTGCATGGTTTAACTCCATTCACGATTTTACCGTCCGCGAGGCAGTGGGTTGGTCAGATCGCTCAAAGGTAAGTGCTGCTCTTGTGTACCGCATCTATTGGCCGAATTTTAAATACAACACTCGTGTCTCATTTAACTGTTTGAAATTTTATTCTTACAATGGCTAAACTTCCGAAAAACAAAAGGACTTCCTGTCAATCTGCATGAATTATAGTAGAATAGAAAATAATACGTTGGGGTTCATCGATTTGATTGATTTTCATTTTGGATCTGAATGATTTTTTATTGGAATTAATTGAAAAATTAATTCAACAAGAATTTAGTATGATAATTCTTAGTACGATAAATACTACGGTGTAAAACGAAAAGTCCAAACAGAAAAATGATAATAATCATGAAAAAGTGTAAACCATAATCAACCATTGAACATTTCAAATCAGCAATATATATTGCAGAATCACCGTCGAAATTAATTGAACCTCGTCGTTATTACATCCACTATAACAGTTTACGTAGATGAAACATTCCAGCCTACAAAATGATTTTTTCGTCCAGACTTTATGTAAATTGTTATTTTTTAATATTTTAGACGAACCGTAATGTGCGGGTAAAAGCGGAAATACTAACTGTCCTTCATTTTGTAGCTCCCACAGCATCGGTCCTTAGTGCGTGACTAAATACCTTAGTTGGTGTGTCCTTGGCTCACTTCAGTGACAATACGACCTGAATGTAATGGAGAATATTCATCTACATTATAAATCCTTGACGAATGACACTTAAAATAGACGAAAGCATTCACTGTTAAATAAACTTCCTATATCTTTGTGAGCTCGAGTATTTTTCACAATGTCGAGTCCAGAGTCCCACTTTTCGAAACGACGAGACACTGCGATTTTTCACAAGAGAAAGTACCGTTTAACTGCACCATGTGTATCGTTGTGTTCGAGGCATAAACGATGATGAAACAGTTGGCACGACGCGACTCTGCCTATTGTGAATACCCACATCATTTAAGAAAAAAGAAATCGACTAATAGTTCATTTCTAATTGGGATATTCCAATATCAAATTGAAAAATGTCTTCAGTCGAATCATATAATCGAGATTTCAATGAAGTATAGAATTTTTCCTTCAATTTGAATAGAGGCGAATCATCAAAATTGCGAATAAAATATTTAAGATCCCACAACACATCATGCAAGGAACGCATTAATAGGAATTTTGCAGGTTCATCAAAGATGCTGTTTCTTCTATTATTGGCTGGCTTGAGCTTCGTAAGCGGAAATAATCCTTTTCAACCATTATTCTCGTGGAAACAACTTGATTGGAATTTTCCAAATGATTCGATGCGAAGGAATCACGAGACTTCTGACTATTTTTCTCCAACGAGCAGTGTACCTCTTGGTATTAACATCTGGCACGACAAATTGTTCATAACGGTTCCTAGATGGAAGAAGGGTGTAACAGCTAATCTCAATTATATCAATCTCAATGAAACAATTTATAAAGGTAATGGCTGTTGAAAATGATGGAACAAGTAAAGCACGTATCATTTGTTTTAAACGAGACTCTATGGTCATGATCGAAAGGTCAAAACTATGAAACAACAGTCCAAGCTTTAATTAACTTTTGCAAATGGAATAGCTTCTCGCAAATGGTTATGCACCACTCGTTTTCAGGCGATACTTCCCCACGGCTCTCTCCTTATCCTTCATGGGAAGATAACGATATCAACGATGTTGATGGAATCATTAATTGCTTGAGAGTGAGAATCGATGCGTGTGATCGCATGTGGGTAGTCGACAGTGGTGTAGAAGACATTTTGGGCGAGTTCAAAACCATTCAACGGCCCAAGCTGATAGTTATTGATTTACCAACTAATAAGGTTTGATAAAAACTGTGTTTTCGTACTTATTTCTAAAACTATTGCTTTGCTTCCGTTTTTGTAGTGAAAGTTTTATCCGCGAAAAAAAATTTCTATCTACTGTAATTTTTTAAATATTTTTCAGATTATTCACAGATACAGATACAAGGACAGTGATTTAAAACCCAACACTTTCTTTGCTGATAGCGTTATCGATGTCGATCCCAAAAATTGCAATGATGCCCATGTTTATACTTCCGACCTTGGTGGTTACGGATTAGTTGTATATAGTCTCGCCAAAAATGATTCTTGGCGGGTAGAACACAACTATTTCTTTTTTGACCCATTGCATGGTAAGTTATAATGAATTGAATTACATTTAAACATTTCGTGAAATAAAATTACAATGACTGTAATTTTAGCGATTTTTTTTTCTCACTAGGCCATTACAATGTCAATGGAATTAAATTCCAATGGACAGACGGTCTGTTCGGTCTCGCTTTAAGTCCTCCGCTTGCTAATGGTTCGAAAACTCTCTATTTCCACGCGATGTCGAGTACGACTGAATTTGCCGTTTCTACGGATATAATCAAGGATGAAAAAAGGCTTGCTAAACCTGACTATTATGAAAATTTCCAAGTTGTTGGAAATAAGGGCAATGATAGTCAAGGAACCGTCATGATGTTGGATCCGGTAACTGGTATAATTTACTTCACCCAAATTAACAAGAATGCAATTGCTTGTTGGGACACTCACGTGGATCTTAATCCCAACACGTTCCGTAAGTGAATTTAGTTTTCTGGCAAATGTCCTAATTTTTTTTAAATTTCCTTCATTGAACTCACTCAGAATAATGGTACCGACTTGTTTGCGAAGTTTAATATCGTCTCTAAAATGTGTTGATTTGAAACGTTGTAGATTCAGCTTGTTGATTCAAACGAATCGATGAACTTTTTTTTTCAACAGTGTTTGAATGCTCAATAATTATTTAGAAGTGTATATCCATCTCGTAATTTCACACAAATCGATAAACTTTTTTTTACACAGGCATCGTTGCGCAAGACAACGAAACGATGATTTTTCCCAATGACTTGGCACTCGATCTCGAAAGACGAAAGCTCTATCTGATCACAGACGACTTAGCAGCTTTTCAGTACTCACAGTTAGATTGGAACCGTACGAATTTTCGCGTTCACGTCGCCTCACTGGACGACCTGGCTAACAAATGCAAAGAAAGTCGAGGCCATCCAGACAGAAGAAGAAGAGGAAATTCAGGAGTAGGAAAGAACCTGTCTACGAGAATCCAAAAACGTGGCTAAAGGCGGAAATAACAGCAGAAAAGTAACAATGACAAAGAATATTTATAATATTCCGAATGGTGCAGAAGTCCGAATATTATAAGACCTTCGTACAAGAAATTATTAAACAAAGCAATTAAAAAGCAATCAAAAACTAAAGAAATCCGTTATCTTGATAATTTCACACATATTATGTATGAAATCACGGAGCAAATATGAGTTTCGCAATATCAGCCTCAAAAGTGTTTGATTTGTTTTTGATATGTTGAGTATTAAAAAAAAAAACATTGTTATTAAACAATTTCAAACACCCAACGCCTTAAAAGATTTCTGTATACACCTACAGCACAAACACGATATACAACATTGTAATATATAATATATATATGTAAAAATGATAGTTTTGTGGTCGGGAGATTTTGTAAGAGGCTCTTCGATGAGTTGAGTTCGTATACAAGGTATGTATTAGGGTTCGTCATTTTAGGGCAACCTTTTTTCTCAAGTGGTCACTCAGATATCTTTAGTATAACCCAAAAACAAATGGTCGCGAAGGGGGAGCGTTGCAAAAAAATATTTCGAGGTTCCTCATCAGCCCTGAAGCCCAATTGCCCAATTAATTCAGGAAAAAGAACCCACCAGCGAATTGAAACCTAAAAAAATCCTGATCAGATGGAACCCCCAGGAAAATATTGTCGTTGGTCTGAGAGGGGGGTTGGGGGTTGGGGGCTCCCAGCTCTAGAAAAAAATGAAAAAGCGAATGAGTTACGTTCAGCATTGAAATTTATAATATCGATAATCGGACAAGTCCTTTATCAGTGCTTCATAATTGATTCATGAGGAAATTAAAAAATCAGTTGTTGATTGGAAAAATATTATCAATCTACAAAAATAAAAACCGGCTGCAGTAAACAAGTCCAGAAGAGCAAAGTACTGACGGTGTATAACGAAGAAAACTTATCTGCGGCAAATTTGAACAGTCAACGTGTTACGTTCAGTGCTAAAATCTTTAATATCAATAGTGGGACAAGTATGTCCTTGTCTTTTATGTCTTGTTAAAACTGATATTTTTCCCCCGAATCCGCTTTAAATGGTAATAACTCGGAAACACTTAATTTTGGAACGATTTTTTTTAAGAGACTTTTTTTGTAGCTGACAAAATTCCCTACAAAAAAAGAGGCTGGGAAATACCAAAAATAATTAAAAAAACACATTTCCATCGATTTTAGTGGAAAAACTTCAAGGCTGATGATAAACCTCTGAATATTTTTTCACAGCACACCCCCTTCGTGACGATTTGTTTTCAGGTATAAACTAAAGATTTCTGACCAGAAAAAAAAATGTTGCCCTGAAATGACACACCCTAGTGTGTGTGTGCATAAAAAGTGTTCGAACAGAAGCAAAAGTATATGGCCGTCAGTTGTCCACAGACGTTCGAGGGCTTCGTGCCTGCTATCGTGTTTCTCCCGGTTTGGTCAGTTACGCCAAGGAACTTCATACACAGAGATCATTAAAAAATAATACTTATTCAAGGTTCTTGAAAATGGTCGTGACAGAAAAATCGTCTCTTACTCGACCTACGGATCCACCGACATATGTTGAATTTGCTGGGATTTTAATGAATCGAAGAACTAAAATACGTCAATTACAATGCTGCATTTGTGCATCTCTCTTGTAAGTGATATTGATTTCCTTCAAAAATGCACTCGTAAAAATGCTTCACTAAATTATTTTTATTTAAAATGTTCATGAAATATATAAAAAAGAGAATCAAAAAACCACAATAGGAAGAGTAAAAAATCGATGATTATGAAAATCTTATTAATAATATTTCTTTCATCGGTTCGTCCTTTGGTTGTAAAGATCGCGGTAGTGACAGCTGTATTTTTTCATACGATAAAGTTTAATCGAAATCCAAATCCTTTTTAGAGTAGTACCGCATGGAAAAAATCATGAGTGAAGGCTTCATTCCTGTGAAAAATTCATGAAAATTGGTTTAGTGGTTGCCGCGTGAAAAGCAGCCGAACACAATTTTGCAGTTGAGTTTTATATATACAGAGATTTCAACCTTCTCTGATTCATGAGCTTCATTCCTGCGAAAGATTTATATTAAATTTTATTGTTGTTTTATTGAATGTTGTTGAATATTAACTACCCTGATTGTGAATAAAAACTTTTCGAAATAAAAAATGGATACTGCGGACGCGTTATCTATATTTTTCCTGTCAAATCGAATAAAAAGTCCTTGAGAATCAAAAATTCAATAAATTACGACGATACTGTTTTTAAAACATTCTCGACAATTGTGGTTTTATTCACGATGTAAGTATAGGAATATTCTTACTCTATGAACTGAACCGGTTATAAAGAGAAGCTTTGATTCACGTTGAAGCAAAATCGTCATTAACCGGCTGTCTGCGACGAAAGATGCAAACTCCCACCAACATAACTTATATAAGCAGAACTGTTGCGTCCCAACGTTATGAGAACCGTTCGCAGTACAACACAGATCGAGTTGTTAGAAATAGGCTTCAGTCTAATATAATATTTCAGTTAAAGCTCTACAGATATGTCCACTGAAAAAACTCCTTTGACGCAAAGTGTCCCAAATTATTTACATTATGGAAATGATAACAATATTGGTTTATTTTATACACGACGGAGAAAAGAAAAACAACTACAATGCTTCACACAGCTCATTGTAACGTGAGTAACTTTAGATAATCAAAAGTTAATTTTGCAATGCATTTATCTTCATGACTTTCAAAAAATTGAAGGTAAAAAAATCGTAGATTCACTCTATTTACACTCATGAATTAAAATATTATTACGTAATAATTTGTAATACTTCTATGATATGCATTTGAAATATTTGAATTAAGAATTTTGGTTCCTGTTCATGAAATTTTTAAGGCATCTGCACCTTCAGTTAATTACGAACAGTTCTGACAATTTGTAGTATTTTCGAATTCTGTTTTTTCAGAGTTTGATAAAGTTATTAAAACCCTAGTAACCGCACTCCGTGGCCACCATGCAATGAAATGATAATTTGTCCAATCGTTGAGTTGAATGCTCAAAATTCATTCATTACATGGCAGCATGAAATAATTCTATTGATAAACACGAAGAATTTTCCCATTCGCACCACACCTCCATAAAACACAGACGTTATGTGATCATGATACTTCTCAAGTTTATAATCCCGTATATCTCAGACCGTTGTGACGTTGAATTAAAAATGGGGAAACCGGTTTTATTGTGCTGCCACCGCGCAGCTATGAAAGGCAAGAAACCATTATCGATTCACTATTAAGCGAAAACATTGTAGGCTGATTTTTGATTAATTGAACGGGAAAAACTTGTCGTACGGCCATGACCTCGACCATTTTCAATATTATTCATTTTTTACAACATAAAACAGTCGCCCATGCAAGGAATTTGGACGAATTTTTAGATTTTTGGAATACGCATTTTTCAGGGTTTACAATTTTTCAAAAAATGCACACTTTAGAAAGTTCTGGAATGTGGTAACGCTGATATCTCGTAAACTAATCGACATATCGTCGAATGCCTGTATATCAATTTTTCAAAAATTGTTCACACTCATAAAAAATAAGAATAAATTTTTGGGGTGACTGTCGCTATTTCGATCGTTCAACTTTCAGCCAAATTGCTATTTCGACTATTCGACTTTCCAGTGGTTCGCTCTATTCGCTCTGTGCACACTCATACACTCTCACAAAAGTGAGTATGTGTAATGGTCAATGTACTGGTAGATGCACTTTATGTTGCAATTTACGATGCAATTCTAATCGCTATGGAAGAATTAGAATCATGTCGAAAAGCAAACTGAAAACTACTTCACAAAACCTGTATAAAATTACTGTTGCTATCATCATAATTATAACATAAGAAACACTATTATTTTTAGTGCCATTTTCATCATGGCCCTGTTGACAGTGGTCAGCTATTCAATCCACAAAACTGATCCTCTGGTGGAAAATTCGACAAATCCGGAAATTGTTCCTCCGTCGCCTTCATTAGAATTAACTTGGATTGAAAAAGAACCAAATTCCGCAATTGTGAAAGAAACAGATAAGCATTCCCTGACCACAAGTGAATGGCAAGCTGCTGTTCAAGCCGGACATGATGCCATAGCTTTACGCATCACAGCTGATACTCGGAGTACGCCATTGCCAGCACCATCACCCGATTCTAGACATCAGTATGCGGTGAAGACTAGTCTCAAGGCTGGGAAATTGGCTTTGGGTGGAATTGGGGAATTGGCTGCAACGCGATACGTTGAACAATCTCGGCTAAAGTTGGGGGCACCTTCCTCAGTTGGTTCTTATTTCAAAAACATTTGGGTACCTGCAGGAACGTGCAAAGAATTTTTCACAACGATTTGTCCACCTAATAAATATCGAGCTTTCGACGGTACTTGCAATCATCCCAAAAATTACGGCTCTGCTCTGACACCATTTATTAGAAAACTCCCAGCAGACTATGCCGATGGAATCGATGTACCAAGGACAGGAAAATTTAATAAACCTCTACCGTCCGCAAGAGAAATCAGTCTAAAAGTTCATCCTCCCGCACCTAGTTCAAACCCTGATTTCACGGTGATGCTAGCAGTGTTTGGTCAATTTCTGGACCACGATATAACAGCGACGGCTGTCAGCCAGGGTACAAACGGAACTTCGTTGTCGTGCTGTCCTGCAGAATTACACCAACATCCTGAATGTTTTCCTGTTCAAGTTGGACCCGGTGATCCAGTTTTTGATGGAGCTGGTAGGGATTGCATGGAATTCGTCAGGAGCGCACCTGCCCCACAATGCAAAATTGGACCCCGCCAGCAACTCAATCAAGTACGTGCAATGTACATTAATATCTAAAAATTCGATGATTTCGAAATGAATCACGGAATTCTGAAAGTCTAACTTTTATTTCTCCTTGAAACCGTTGTCACGATATTGCACCTCATGATGCAAAATCAAATTTATCAAAAAAAAATCGATTGCTCATATCTATCAAAATACTCAAGTATAAATACTTTTGGATTCCAGGTTACGTCTTTCATTGACGGTTCTGTTATTTATGGACCAGATGGTGAAACAGCCAACTCTCTTCGGGAAGGTCAAGGTGGTTTATTAAGAATGTTCACAACACCGGACAACAGGACTCTACTTCCACGGAGTACTAACCCGAAAGATGGTTGTAACCGAGATGCAGAGAGTGCCCGAGGACGGTACTGTTTTGCTTCTGGTGATGGAAGAGCCAATGAGAATTTACACCTTACGACGATGCACCTTTTGTGGTCTCGGCAGCACAACAAAGTTGCTAAAGAGCTTTCCAAAATAAATCCAATTTGGGACGATGAAATCATTTTTCAAGAAGCTCGTCGGATTATTGGAGCGCAATTACAACACATCGCTTACAAAGAGTTCATCCCGGTGGTCTTGGGTGAAGAAGAAAGTAATCGACGAGAATTGAAGCCATTATCATCAGGTTTCCGACCTTACAATGATTCGAACGTGGTTGACCCGAGTATAGCAAATAGCTTCGCTTCTGCAGCTTTTAGATTCGCACATACATTATTGCCGGGATTAATGAAAGTGACGAATTCGCAAAACGGAACATCTTCCTACGTAGAACTTCATCGAATGCTCTTCAATCCATACAGTTTATATGCGAAAGGCGGCGTGGATACTTCGTTGACAACAGCTACTTCCAACGCTATTCAAAAGACATCCACCCACGTGACTTCTCAACTGACAAACCGACTTTTCGAAGATCCTCTATCCAATTCGACTATTCCTTGCGGATTGGATCTGGTTTCATTGAACATTCAGAGAGGCCGAGATCACGGTCTTCCTGGCTACACCGCTTGGAGGCAGTTTTGTGGACTCGGAAAGGTACAAACATTTGATGAACTTCGGGGTCAACTCGACGATGATGCATTGAACGAAATATCTAAGCTGTACGATCAGGTCGATGACATTGATCTTTACACCGGAGCCCTTGCGGAAATTAACAACTCTGATGGCCTCATTGGCCCAACGTTCAAGTGCCTCATTGGTGACCAATTCTCGAGAATGCAGAAGGGTGATCGGTTCTGGTACGAAACACCTGGGACACCGCAATCCTTTACAGAAGGTTACGTTCAACCCTACATACTTTAACTGTAAAGATTTTTAATTGACAAACCATTGATCATTTTTGTAAACACTGCTACAACTATAAAATTTTCCCAAATTTTCAATATGAGCATAGAATACGCGAACACTTTTCATCTGCTGAAATCTGAGAACCAATGTTGGTCGATTTTTATGTTTTTTTTTTTCAACCAGACGTTTTTAATGTCGGAAAAAAGCTCGCCAATCGTAAAATTTGAAAGATCTTTTAAATGAGACAAACCACCGCTGTAGGATGTCCAAAAGTGACAACTGAAAACAGTAATTTATCTTTTATTAAAGATAATTATCGAATGAATTGTTAAAATGAGTTATTATATTAAGGGGAGTAAAAATTTGTCGACCACAATGCAACGACTGGAAATAGCATATTACGGGATTACACTAACTTCAAAAATAAATCATAGCACAGCGTGACGTACCAGGCGAATATGGTGCATGTATAACAGATTGTCAAAGCATTAACACTATTTGATTTCTTTGTACTTGGGAGTATCTATTAATTTTATCGTGTTTACTTATGTTCCCTCAGATCAATTGAACGAGATTCGGAAAACTACATTGGCAAAATTAATTTGCGACTGTTCCGACGAAATATATCATATCCAACCGGAAGTTATGCGTTCAGTAACTGCCAAAAATCCAATGGTATCGTGTGAGGATCTGCCCAGCATGGATTTATCGTTGTGGAAGGATTCGCCATCGTCTATTTTGAAATCATCAGCAACAACAGAAGAGCCCGGAAAATGGATCAAATTTCAAAACGATATTAAGATAACGATTAAGGAAGTAGTTGACGATTTTATCAATAATCCGGTGGGTGGAAACGCTAGTTGGGTAGAATTTAAAAAATGGTTGAATAATTCATTCACTGAACTTCGAAACGAGATTACAACTGTGCAACCGATCACTGGTGGAGCTGTCAAACAATCATTGTTAAAGTCACAATCGAAACAGGATTACACGGAGGAGTCTGATAAAACTTCTGAGCCAGAAACACATGTAACGAAAGGTTTGGAATTTACAATATACGATGATTGGATGCAACTGAAAAATGCAGTAACAGCAAATATTACGAATGCGTTAGTAAACGCAACTGGCGTTCCCACAACTGAGCAACGCAACGAAATGCTAAAGAGTATTTCATCTGAAGTTGAGGAGATAAAATCGATCATCAAATCCATTAAGACATCCAAAACAAACTTCGAAAATAGTACCAAGTTGAACGCCTATGGGGAAACGTCATTCGATTTCGTTAAATTCAAAGATGATCTGGTAGAAGCTATCAACGCTGCAGTTGATCGCCTTCATAAAGAAGCACCGCCTCCAGGTGATTTGGCCTGGGCAAATTATGGAGCGAAAATAAAAAAACAATTTATCGATGTGACTAATTATGCTCGTACTTTATCAAACGCCACTGCAAGGCTAAATATGAGTAAAAAACTGATTGAACCGAATTCGATCACTGAATCTTTTTGGGACAAATTTAGTCAGTATATAAACGAATCTACAAGTAATGCTATGGCGAGCATGACTGGCACTCGATTTTCACCAAGTGGACCGGAGTCGATAACTATAAGCCGAAAAATCATGAAATCATTATCCAAATTTAAGGAGGACTTCCCAGAAAAGAATGGAAATCATTCAGAGCAGTCTTCAGAGTCGACAAATGATCCACTTATAGCGAATTTTTGGGACAATTTGAACAACGCTTTGAATAAATCGATAACAAATGCTTTATCGGATATTGCTGCGAAAAATCTTCCACCCGGTGATCCCGCTTGGACTAATTTTCATACAGAGATAATGAACACGTTTGCCACATTCAAAAAAAACTTTACAAAATTTGAAGAAAACACTAAAAGTTCTATACTCAATAAAGCCCAGCCAGGAAACAGCACTTTCATTCCGTTTGATTGGTTTGCTTTCAAATCTGAAATTATACATTCTGTTACAGATCTTTTAAATACTACGATTGATAATATACCTCTGGCTAATAAAACCATGTGGGCACAATTTAAGACGGATATTATTAGCAAATACAAAAAAATTCCAAGCACAGGAAAAGCCGAAAAGTTATCATTTTCCGCTGCGATGAGCAAAGATTCAACTTCTTTGACGGAGCCAATTTTTGATTGGATTTCGTTCAAGAATGAAATCAATAAATCCGTAAATGACTTAATCAACAATAAATTGAACAAACAACTTGCAGTACGAGACACATCTCCCATACTGACGAAAACAAAAATTGATGTAGATACTCCAGGACCAAACTCGTTCCAGTTCCCTAATGTTGTTAAGGATTGGCTACAATTTAAGAAAGAAATAAACGACTCTCTGGACCGTTCATTCGGATCAATCGCATCGAAAGTTTCTTCTCCGACAAACAACTCGAGTTGGTCGTCTTTCAAGGATTCTATAAAAGTTCAATTTTCTGCATTGAAAAACATATTAGCTTCTTTGGATGCTGATGCCTCTTTACAAGCTGACGCTGTTCCACGAGTTCCCAGCGCTACTATTCCCGACAATGCAGAACACAATGTGGGGAATTTAAATTACGGTGCTGAAAATGTAATAAATTTACGATCAAATAACTCGTTTGTAAGATCGACGGAAACCATTGGTAAAGAAGACATTGATCAATCAACTTTTATACCAGCGATAGACTGGGTTGCTTTCAAAAAAGAAATAAACACTACAGTAGTGAACTATTTGAAAGCAATAAATGACACTGATGCCAAAGAATGGAAAGTAACGAAGGACCTTATTCAAAACTCGTTTTTGCAGATACGAGATCAAATTCTTGCATCAAAAAATGGCACTGTCCGAAATTCACAGGATTTTTAAACAAACAAAAAACCAATCAAATTGAACAAAAAATAGAGATGTATTTTAGAACATCTCGACAATGAACATGTGGCTTTATGCAAAGCTGGAAGAAGTTCTTAACTCAAATCAAAATCAAACTGCTGCGACACCCACAATTTGCTTGTTACTCGTAATGAGCTCTCTACTGAACAAATATTCGTGTCATTAGAGACATTCCAACAGAAAAGGAACTGATTAACTAAACTGACCAGAAAATAATTTAAAAAAAATTTGAATACGTTGTTAGTTAACATGAGGACGATTAATTAAGAATAAAAATCTAAAGACCTGCCATTCGATGGCTCTTCAAAAAAATATATGTGCTTTTTGTAATATGTGTAAAAATAAAAGAACAAAAGTCTTCCTATTGGGACGTAAAAATTTGATTACTACATACACGCACAGCGGGGTCTCACGTCGAACTGCTCGTTCAATGATTTCGGAATCTCGATCTTTGAAACAATACACGTTGGTCAAGAAAGAAACAATCCACATGAATACCCTAGTCAGCCGCTCTTAAAAACTCGTCCCTTGCCACTTTATCTTCGTATTACGATGATTATTAGAATTTGTTACCAGTCTATTGGAAAAAGAAATACTTTACACGTGATTTCTCTTCATTAATTCTTTAGACTTCTCCAACCATAGGCTTCCTATCTCCGTTTACTATAGTGACTTATCAACAAGTGGATATTTGGAGAGCGTTAACCCGAGAAAAGCACACTTGACTAAACATAACCATTTGCGCTTTCAATCGGCCAGCTTTTTCGACGGTAAAGACCAAGGCTACTTCTTATCAGTTTCATTTTCTCCCCATCACATTCATCAAAAGCTAATATCATCTGGTACAACTTGTTCGAAACATAATAAAATCATTAGCATTCAGCCAATAAGCACCTAACCAATCGCTCAAACATCGCTGTATCTTTCATGTCTCTATGTAACAACATGTGTTGCGTTGAAAGCCTAGCCCTTTCATTGTATGATTGGAATTATTATTGAGCCTCATTTAAAACGGTCGTTGAAGTCGTCAAAGCTCTCGCACTACGTAAAGTTATTTTGGATACGAGGCTGAAATGAATCCACGTGAGTAAAACCGTATTTCTAGTCACGTTGGCAAACGTTATGATTAATGAATGAATTAATTAATTAAATAATCAATAATAACGTCATCATATCATTATAATTAATGAAAAATTTGTTACAATTTTTATAGAGAAAATTAATCATGCTGTTTTATGGATTAATTAGTTAATTCATTAATAAAACTGCATGATTTCTCTATAAAAAATCTTTTAAAAAATTTCATTCAGAAAAACCCAACGCTTATACGAATTCGAAATATGTTGAAATAAATTGAATTTACTTCTCAAATTGTTGTTCCTTGCGGTAAATCTTGAATTTTGTGTCTTGCTTTCTACTCTAGACGATCAAAAACACGGATCAATTGATAATTTACTTCGCAACACTCAACACGCAATTTATTTCGGTTTTTTTACATCACCCCAACTTTTTACGCGACGCAATTCTCACCCCTTTGATGGTTAACGAATATTTCTATTGCATTATCGAAAGAACATGTATTCGAACTTTGATAGTAAAAGTTCGCGAGACGTTCGTTCCTGCGCGTGCGATATTTTATAAAAAAAAAAGTGACGGACAGAGCTGTTCCACTGGCGTTTAAAACTGCCAGCGTTTGTTCATCAGTATTTTACTAAAATTCATTTTTCTCAGTCTCATTCACAGCTGCCTTATTAGGCATTGTCACGTTGTACTTAATAACGGATTTACATGCCAAACCGAATATTCTTAATACATCGTCATCGAGCACGGACTTACTGGAGCCTTTTCCAAACGTAGATGATTTCGATGGTTTCACCGAGGATGAAAAATTAAGAGGTATTGTAATGGTGACTCGTGGTCTGAACAGATTCGCTACGTATTTTTTCAAGGTACGTAGTCCAGGCCATTCAACATTAAATCAAAACAATCTGAATCATGACGAATTACGAAAGAAATAATTGTTTTCACATTTCAAAGTTTTATTCTAAACGATAAGTGTACGCTACCAGCCAAAAGTGTGGGAACACCAGACGAAATTTTTCGACGTACTCAAAGCTAGATTTTCGAATTTGGCCATTTTTCGATTTTTTTTATCGTTCCAAATTACGCGCATACTTCGTGGCAAATTTTCCAAATGGTTTTCTCCATGGGAACCGAACGGGGGAGAGAGGCGACAGTAGCTTTAATTTCGTTTTTTGAAAATAATTTTTTTTCCTTTCCCATTGAGGAATCCATTGGAAAAATTTTCCACGAACCATGCGCGCAATTTGATCGGGTAAAAAAAAAACCGAAAAACGATCAAATTCTCAAACACGTACCGGGCTCAAAAAAAATTTGGAAAAAATATTTCGAAAGCGCAAAAAGAAGTTGTATGTCGCTTCTTTAAAGAACCGTTCGAAAAATTTCAATATCGTTTTTTTTGGCTGAGCAATCTAATTTGGAGCTGGATTGCTTGATAGCTTGGCCAAGACACTCCATATTTTTGCTCCAAAATTAATATTTTTCATTACGAATATACAATGACTCAAGCCAGGATAATTGGATGCAAAAAATTTTTTAAATACAGAATATCAGTATAACCATAAGGGGGAATTTCGTTTGCGCACCTCTGAGCGTTTCCCTCGCACTGTCAATGGCCGTTTACGGATCACGACATAATACGAAGATAGAGTTGATTAGGATACTGGGATTAACAAAGAAACAAACATATATAGCAAGAGCAGGATTTCGACAACTTCTTGATAGTTTTGCCGTAAGTCATTTTCTATAAACTAAAGTAAAATTATTGAAAAACCAACATTCAACTATCTTGCAATCGTAATTATGTTTACATTATTTGTAGACATACAAAGACTTAGATTTGCGCGTGGCTAACAAGCTCTATGTGGCACCCGATGGTATTAGGCCCCTGCGCAGGTTTACATATGTAACCAGTGAATCTCATCATTCGACCACGAACAACGTCGAACCACTTTATACTCAATACGATCGAAACAGGATCAAGGAAAAATGGCTAACGACTCGAGGAAACGACGCTACCGCGCACATAATATCCATGAGTAGGTTTCATTTTTCATCTCTCGTTTTGATCTTAAATGATATAACTATCATTCTCCTATATCTTCTTCGTCTTCATTATTCTCCACTCCGAAAAAACAATCCACATGATTTTTTGGCTAATGCTTCTCCGTCGTCTTTGAATGAAATTTATTTTTGTATAAAATCAATGACAACGACGTATTATCGACATTACATTCAACTTCAGAAATCTGGAATATAATCGTTACGAACGAATAACTTGAAAATAAAAATACGCTATTCGCCCTTATCGACCCAACTGGAAAGGGAAATTAAATAAATAACAGAAACGCGACAGAATCAATGGATTTTCTTTTTTCTTAAAAATGAATGGTTAAATTTATTCAACTTTATTATTGATTTTCAAACATAAACTCCGAGTAACGTTCACTTGCTTTCATACCTGCTCCAAAAATGCAGGAAGCTCAAACCTGCGCGTAGCGAAATATCGCGTTGGCAAAAGCGTTCTGTCAAAATACAAACACACTGAATTCTTTGATGAGTTAGAATTTTCACATAATCTGGAGCTTGTGTAAAGATTTTTCACAGCAAATACACAATCAATGGTCCTAGTTTTAGGCTCAATTGCAGACCCGGAATTTCTTAATTAGTCTCCAGTTGAATCCGCAAGTCGCCATGTGTCTTCTGAGCTTCGTAATTCAAGGAAATAAGTTTAAGTTTTTACCCTACCACCGCGAATCCTTTCATTTTTTTAGATAATACACTCGAGCGAGCCTCGGGCCAGCAGACGACAGAGCTGTCAAATGTGCTTGTCCCGAGACTCTACGAAGTCTCTTGATAGTATGTTCTTTGTAATATGTGGGTAAGACTATTTGAAAAATAGCTTTATCAAGATTGATGCTTAATCATTCATTGCTTACTTGGCATAGGTGATTTAACCTTCGACCCAATGTTGGTTCTTGCAAACGAAGTCTACTTGAAGAGTAACTCGATGTTTGGATTCGAGCATAAAAATACGCACGTAAGGCGTTTTTGGGAAAATGGTGTAATCAAAAGCGAAGCCCGGGTTATGTTTGCATGTCATCGTTATCGTTATGGTAAACTTCCCGACGTCGATGCCCAGTTCGTTGAAATTCCATACATGGTAATAAAACGACAACAATGCCCCCCGTTGGTCGCCAATTCGGGCGTTGCTCACCAACTTTTTAGAAAAGGGAATTTCTTCTTGCATTACAAGTTTTTAACCATTTTCTTATTTCTTTGAAGACCGATGGCATAGACGATGGTGTTAGCATGTTTATCGTGCTTCCGAACAGAAGGAATGGCTTGCACAAATTGCAACGACGTTTTGACAGAGTTACCCTGGATAGACTTTACAGAGGAGAAATGAAGAACGTCCATCTTTACCTGCCGAGATTTGAAATTGAAAATTTTCTATGGCTTGAAACGCCGCTGAAGAACGTTAGTATATTTCATATCTTATATTCACATAAAACATTATGCAGCAGAGCAAAGCACATTACCGACGAAAAATTTGCGGAGAAAAGTTTTAAAATGTTTCCATTTTTCATGTTGTTTTACCAGTAACTCTCATGAACCGAAGGAATAAACGGCATTTTATGTGGAACCAATTCAGCTTCATTTTGCTTCCTTGGAAAGTTTTCCACACATTTTTTTTTTTTTTTTTTTTGCCAATAAAGTTTGTCGACAATCTAGCGACCCTCGCTTTACTTGTAATTTGCGTCAATGCCGAGGATGACCTTGAGAGGTTGCAACTTTGAGTTGGTTGCGCGAAAATGTTTGCTTTAGAAGTTTAAGGAAAAAGTCGAATGGAAAAAAGCCCAACATTATGTAATTTTCGAAGCAAATATTTTACAAAACTTTAATTATTGCAGATGGGATTGGAAACTACGTTCTCCGGGCGATCAAACTTTACGAAATTAGTGTTATCCCCGTTTTTGTCTGTTCGCGGTGGAGGTCACGTAGCCAGTATCCAAGTTAGAGAGAATCAGTCCAACGCTATAGAAAACTCGCGTAATTTTTTTCCAAAACTATCACAATTTATTCCAGAACAAAACAATGGTAATGCTAATCAATGACATTTTTTTTTATAGATGCCTCATCGATTGACCATCTATCTGAACCTGATGATGACCTAGAAATCGTTAGATTCATGATCGATCATCCTTTCATCGCCATTGTCGCGACCAGGAGTACCTATCCTGTGATCATTCAAATCGCTCGATTCACAGGCCGGTAAAACAGCACAGAGCAAGAAATAAAAGCTGTTCGATGGAGAAACTATCTGCGTGAATAACCTCTTGTTGCAAATTTCATTTCCAATATTGATGTATCGTTAATACCCTATCAAAATTTTAAAAAAATAAAAATAAAACGTGACATCCGAAAAAAAAAAAACAATCGGCATTTTCTTAGTAAAACTGTGTACACCCCTAAATCTATATAGTAATTTATGCTACAAGACGGATAGCAACGAATTCGATCGCGCGTGAATTGCCGCATGAGCCGAAGGCTTATGGCCGCATTTCATCCGAGTACGAGTGTAATTTGCGCCACGCCTCCGTGGTTGATTCTAAATGCTGTATTCTCGATGGTAATATGCTGTATTGTAGGTGATTTATTAAGAAAAACCGTTAAGCTGCTTGGGACCTACCTTCTCAGGTGGGTTCCGAGACAGCAGGAGAGAGCAGCCAGATTAAACACATAGAACGAATCCCATATCCCATTGGTGTGAGCAGGTATCGAACCCGGTCTCACGTATCGTGAGCCGAGCACGCTACCTACTGTGCTGCCACTCCCTCGCTGACGGACGTGACTCGAGTGACGGAGTTGCTGCTAAAATTACCGACCGAGCAACTTTTTCCGAGATTTTCTTTCAAGTTGGCACAATTGGGCTAAGAAAAAAACAATTTATCGTTGAAATAACCATGCGATAAATAATTGAAGATTAACATAATGTTTCGTGATCAAAATTAAATTACATCGATATTTCCTCAAAGAATACGCAAAGCATTTTTATGTATGACTGACAGGTGGGCCAATCGCCACCCTCAGTTCCGATTTGTCCCGCTGGCGCTTTTTTACTTTCACCAAATAATCCGGCAAGTATCGAACCTACGGAAAATTAAGTCGTACTCCAGACCCGGAGGAAACAGCACTCATCGAAGTCCGACAACTGTCAAATGACAATAGAGAACACAATTGAGAAGAAAGGATCGTTGAGCCTGAATCGTTGTAATGGCAGCGGAAATAAAGCCTGCACCGGGAGTAAATAATGACAAATTCAGTACGAGCCGTAAGCCGATACTTTTGTCAAAATTTGAGGGCTGCCAAGACGATGTCAACGCAGCTATCATAATCCCACGGGAAGACGGAGTTATAAGTGTCTGCGATGACAGGTGAGTTTAATTTCACCCTATTTTCATGCTTCCCACAAAAAACAAAAAAGCCACTCCCAATACTTTGCAAAATAGTATCATCAGAATGACGTCTCAAAAAAAAAAAAAAAGATTGTTGTAATGTTTTCATCTCGATAATTTATATTTTGAAGCTTTTATCATACTTCAATAATACGTCGTAGACAATGATGCTTAAAACTTTTTGACGTCGCACGCAATTACGAAATACTGTGTTTTTAAATCATCTACAGAACTGTCAGAGTATGGCTGAAAAGAGAATCCGGCCAATATTGGCCCAGCATTTGCCAATATATGGCAGCAGGCGCTACAGCGATGCATTATTACGTTGAATCAAGGCAGCTGTTCGTCGGACTCGAAAATGGAAGCATAAATGTGAGTTTTGTCATATACTTACCGCAACTTGTTAACATCAATTAAGCTCATTTGACTTCAACTTTTTTACAATTACAAATTTGGTTAAAACAATTTGTCAGTTGCACGCTCGGTACAAAGCCAGCTCCATGTTTTTTTCTGGAGCTCCATATTTTGAGAAATCCAAAAGTCCAACATACCAATATCTTTGGGTGTAAACAAATTGTACAAAATTTCTTTCACGATGTTTGTTTTAGATTTGAAAAATCAAGTATTTTTTATTGCAATGAATTGTGCGCTTACTATGAGAAATGTCATAACATTATTTATTCATTTTCAATCCAGTCCTTTTATTAATGATGTTAAATCTGACTCACAACAACTTAAACATAACTGATAATAATATAGTTAAAATTGTTTTATACTTTCTACACTTTGTATTGACGATAAGGTTATTTCCCATCAACAACGTTCATTGCCCCATAGTTTAATAACAATCTTTTTGTTTATGGGGTAACAAAGATAACAATAATATTGAGAAAAAATGAGAGGTAAAATGGATACAAAAAATGATTCTTGGATCTTTGGTCTTTCGGCATAAAATATGTACATTTTTTCAATGTTTGTAGAAAATTATTATTGAAAAACTCTTCTTTGACTGTGGCTATATTTGCTCTACGTAGTGAGAGGTCGAAATAATCGCCTTGAATGTTTTTCAATGATTCAGAACACAATGAAAGAGTCTAATAAGCAACTAAGCCATGCTTGAGGTTTTCAGGTGTTGAGAACAAGGTTAAAATTCTGGGGCCAAGGAAGCACAAGAAAAGAAACCATGACCTTCCGTTTATTATCTTATCTCACCAAAATCATGTTGATTCATAGTCTTATTATGTTGACGATGAATAATGCCATGTTTTTATCAATGAAAGTCCAACGAGTATTTTCAAATTTATGTATTTCAAAAATATATATATATATATATTGATATACACATATACAAATTTTTGCACAGGTATAAAACTAAGGAAAATTTTTAGTTGATAGTTATTCTTAATAACGTTATATACTAATTAAATGTATAATATTGATTTCTTAATTGTTGTGTAACAGGAATTTTTACTGGAACAAGATTACAATCGTATGACAGCGATGCGAGAATATGCAGCTCATCAGGCACGTGTTTCCGGTGTAATATACGCTCCTTGTTACGAATGGGTCCTTAGCATCGGTCGCGATAAACGATTTCTACTTCATTGTGCCGAGACAGGTCGGAAACTTGGTTCTTTCGGTAAAGCGAACAACAGTTATGGATATATGGACAGTTGGTACACAGCTCTGCAGTATCCTTTTTTTTCCAACATTTTTATAAACCTTTTATTGAAATTTATTGTTTGAAGTAATAATACTGTAAAAAGAGACTTAACTATCAAAGATTTGACGAGCAATCGAAACACGCTTTCATCGGTGATTTTGGCGGTGAAATAACGATGCTCAAAGTCGAGGCTGCATTGATCAGTTTGGTCACATGCCTATCAGCTCATACCGGAAGTATAAGGACTTTGGCCTGGGACACAGAAAAACAACTCTTGTTTTCCGGCAGCTTCGATCAAAATATTCGAGTTTGGGACATCGGCGGTCGTGAAGGTGTTGCTTATGAACTTCATGGACACCGGTAAGCTTTTTCTGGCTACAATCAAAACTTTCCTTCATTCTTTCGAAATATTATTAAAAATTTGGTAAATATGCAGAGTCAGATTTGCAGCTCAAAACTGCTCCAATTTTTTTTTAGAATTCGTTATCATTAAAAAATGATATCACACGTAATATCGAGGAGGGGAAAGACATAAAATGTGCATTTTATTTTTTTAAATCATAATTTTTCTTCAATTTTTCATATTTTTCAGTTCAATAATCAGCTGCATAGTTATGGGAAATTATATTTTTCGATAAATCTAGTGCTATAACGAAATTTCCAAAAAAAAAAAAAAAAGAATCTATCCCAACTAGTGAACTTATTTTCGGAATGGAATAGTCGTAAATTCTCGTCCCAAAAAATTATTCCAGGTCGAAAAGGCACACTGTGTCAACGAAACTTTAAACGACCAATACAATGGATTCTCTTAATGTTTTTAGCTGATTATGCGATAAAAAATGATGAACAAAATCTTGTAATTATAGCAACAAAGTGACAGCTCTTTGTTACGCGAGGGCCGAGCGAGTTTTGCTGTCTGGTGGCGAGGACGGGGTTATAGTTTGCTGGAACATGGCCGCGTCTAGGCGAGAAGCTGCGGTCTGGGAAGAATCTGATACTTGTCAAGTAAGACAATTCTTCAATCGTGCGATACGCAAAAATATCGAAACTTTTAAAGGAATTTAAAAGTTCAAATTTCACATATTTTAGTATTTAAATACAAAATTTATTTTCGTATCTAAAAAAATGACTTTTTTTACACTTTCCCAGACTTGTGGACGACCATTTTTCTGGAACATGAGAGCCATGATGGATCAACGTCAACTCGGACTTAGGCAGCATCATTGTCGTCACTGTGGTCGAGCTCTTTGTGCTCGTTGTACGACGCAGCGGTTACCAATACCTGCTATGGGTTTCGAATTCGAAGTTCGTGTCTGTGATCAATGTCACATTCAACTCAAAGCTAACGAGTGAGTTTCTATTTTGATCCTCTGTGTACAATAATCCTTTGCTTTTTCTTATTACTCAATTACTATTTCAACAACAAATCCTCAGTTATTGTATTCTGAATGGTCCAAGGGACATTCAAGAATATAGAAAAAATATATCTATTAACAGTCATTATTTGATAATTGTACAAACACGGCATACAAATGAATAGCGAAATTTCGTACTTTTTCACTAACAAGTTTTTGTTCAAAAATCTAATGACACGTTGATTATTGTTTCTTTTATTAAACAGACAAGCACCATTGGCAACATTCCACGATGCAAAGCACAGCGTAAGTGCAATGGATCTTGACGTATCGCAACGAAAATTATTGACTGTGGGCCAGGACCGAGTCATTAAAATTTGGGACATCACAGCTCTTCTCCAATAAATAAAAAATCTACTAGCTAGATTTTGTGATGAAAAACCAAAATTTCAGCAACGAGCTAAACGAGACAAGAAGAACCAGAACCAACGACAAATCAAATACAACGCGAACTGAAAAAAAAAAAAAAAAAAAAAAAAAAAAACAAATATTTAAAACGAAGAAAAAGAAACGACGTGAAAAATCGAGAGTAACTTAAATAAGCCACATCCGACTTTGAGCCTATGCCAGTGACCGTGAATTATATACGATCGCGGGATAATTATTCGCTTCGTAACATCCTAAAACTGCATTCTGTAAAAAAAAAAAAAAAACCAAAAAAAAACAAGAATTTTCTCGCTGACTTGAAGCGACGAAGCGATAAACGAAAATTGCAAAAAATCCACTTGTAGGAGCTAGAAAACCCAGCCAGTTTATCGCAGGATCAAATTCTTTACAGACTGTTCCTCATTCATTGGGTATTATACCATAAGTGTATATTTGTAAATGGTGTTATCGTCAAGGGACATATAAACTCTACGTATATTTTCTTCGTACCCAAAAATTTCAAAAAAAGACAAAAAGCAACTCCCTCGTTTTTCCAACCTACATTCATGTGATTGGACTATTTTTTTAGACTTCGAAACAACAACCGTGAATCATGTAAACCGGGTTACAAAAAAAAAAACCATTAGTCTGAAAAAAAAAACGTAAATGATCATTAATTCGGTTCATTCGTAAAATCTGGCTCTAACTGCCACACAACAATTATCAACGATTCTTACCTTGCTAAAATAATTAATCTTCACTGTATGTACATAGTGTAATCTGTCAGGGATAACTCCGAAGTTTGTACTTCTTAAAAGAGAGAGAGAGAGAGAGAGAGAAAGAAAAAAATCATAAAGAATTGTAAATTCTTCGGTTTTTGTAATTTGAGACCGAACGAATATTCAATTATTATCGAAGTCATTTTGCTTGTGTCAATTTTTCATCGCAATTGCTAAGAATCTTATTCCCGTACGTCCTCTCGATATTAAATTTGTTGTTATTACTACGATTTTACGTCGCGTTGCAATCGCCAGTTGGTTACAAAAGTTTTATCGTTCATCGTTCATTTTGTTTTTTGTTTTTTTGCCTAAAGTCACTTATTTGGACTTCGTGCGTCCAAAGATTTATGAGATCGCAAGGGCTGTAATTTTCCTTTTTGTTTTGAGAAATTACGATCGCTTTTTTACTACTCTTCTGAAACATAATCGAGCATATCGAAAATATAAATAAAAATAATCATCGAGCGCATTATTAAAAAATTCCTGAAATATCAGGAAAATTTATCGATATTTATCACTTATTTTAATTTTCTTAAATATATAAGTCAGCGACAGATACGAACACAAATTAATGAACAATATAATGATTATTTTTAGTAAAAAAAATATTGAAAAACTTCGAAAAATTCTTTTGTTTTTCTTTGGCACTGTTACTTTGTCAAATATTCGTAATTTCTCAAAAATATATAAAGTTGTTACTTAGAGTAAAAAAGAAAATCGTGATGTTAATTGTTGCGTAAATCTGGAACCTCAATCTCCATTGATTTTTCATCGTTACATGTAGAACTTGTGAAAAAAAAGGAAAAAAACAAGAACGAATATAATTGCGATAGAAGAAAAAAATGACGCACGACATTAAGTTTGTAAAATGTTGGCTGAATGTGAAAAAAAAAAAAACAAACAAAAAGTGGAAAAAAACGTGAGAAAATGGGGTGCTTTCAAATTTGATTTATTGAAGAAAAAAATCGGCAAATGTGAATCACGATGGAACGAAGATTTAAGAAATAATTATTCTCGTTTCAATCGTGTCACACATTTTTCGTAATAAATAGTGACAATGCGCGCTTCCATATAGTAATAAATGATTCCGTATAAGTACGAAAAGAACAAAAGCAAAGAAAACAAAGGTTATAAAGCTTCAAACTGTAACAAGATATGAAACAAGAATGAATGAACGAATATTGATTTTATCGCGATGTTTATTAATTCTATAATAATAAACTTTCGCGACGCTTAATCATTCGGTTTTCATGCTATTTCATTCACCGATTGTACGACGAAATGAGAATGTGGTGAATAAGCATTACATACATGTATGATGTTTATTATCGTGTACGAAGTCTGGACAACGAGCCCTGTACTCGTTAATCGTAAAATAAGTAATCAGTCATGTATAAAAACTGATAAAAAAAATACACACACATATATATATAGCACGTTATCACTTACAGCATTGTTTTCGTGTATTACGTTCACAATAATCCAAAACTAAATTCTTAGGTTATGATGCGTCAGTGCTCCTGTCATTTCTATCATTATGAACAATCTTTTATTTTTTTATTTGTTAATAATACGACGGTAAGATTTTAAACGATTTGAAAAAAAAAGAAGTATTAAAAAACTTGTATTCTTTTTTTTTCTCGTTACGTTTTCTATTATTTTTCGATTTTCTCTATCAATAAATGTGTATCAATGAGGTCTTGTTTGCGCATTTTTCGATCCAAGGAACTGGTATTCAACTGAAAAATTATATTTCCTATAATCTGTTTATTGAAAAACTAATAAAACCGTTGATTCAGCACAGAAAGACTTATATATTCATGTGTGAATACATAAAATATGTAGGTAAATATGTCTGCAGAAAGTGGTATATTTTTGAGCACGAGAGATCGATGACTTTCGTAGCCTCTGAACGTGACCTTTCTGGGTCAACAACAGGACGGTCAGTGTTGCCGTTGTGTCTACAGATCGACTGAGTAATTGACACGAATCTACCGATCCAGTTTGCCGTGACGATCGAACATGAAAAAAACCTTACGTTGGTATTTCTTACTGTGGCGGAAATGAAGCAGACGATGGAATTGTCGAGGGAAAGAAAATTGATAGAGAGCGAAAGAAACAACGCTAACAGGTTTGTTCGGGAAAAGAAAATCACACTCGTGATAAAATCAGCACAAAAAACAATAAATTACAATTTTCTTGAAACCAATTACAAAATATAACAATATTCATTCTTCAGTAAATAAACAAATAAAAGTTTGAGAGATTTATTTTTTCAATACAACGATTTTGCAGCCCATTGATTATTATCGCATGTCTAATAAATTTATATCGATAACTTTTCGGGCCTCAGTTCATGAACCCCGATTCAAGGTCGTTTCAATCTCAGTAACATCATATGTTATACATAAGCTGCATTCCAATATTCAACCTTGACAGGTACACTTGTTTTTTCTCCGACCCTCAAGCAAACTCCGAGGACGATTGTAGCGCTCCCAATTACCGTAGGATCGAACTTTTTTTCCTTCAAATTATAACTCTGCTTCTTAGAACATTCTATTAATGTTCTGAATTAGTTTATTTTTTGTCGCACAGATGGAAACGTGGGAAGGTGAGTAAAGGGTCAAAATTCTTTAATACTGGTAGAGATCACGGAGACATGCCCAACGTGCACTTGTTATAATTCTATTTTGCGGAAAAACTAACAATTTCTTGTGTCCTACGATTCGACACTCGCATATTATAGTAAAAGTAGGATCCAAAAAAAAGTCCCAACAGACAACGAGCTTAAATCAAATTTTGTTCAAAGCCATAAAAAAATATGAAGTACAAAGTACCGTAAAAAAAAAATATACATATACATGTGTATACAGATATGCGTGCGAGCCAGGTGCGCAGCGACACGACGACAGCCGCGGGAAACTCTTTCCTCGCGTTCGGTCAGTCGCCTGACATCGCTTTATCGGGACGGTGTAACACGCAAGAATCGGTCGCGGGTTCGTGTAAATTCCCGCATTTATTCGAAGGATATGAAAAGAAAAATCGTATGTTATACGAAAAACCGTGGTTCCACTTAAAAACTTTTTAATTAAGAATTTTTTATGATTCCATGTGTATTTTTTTCAACACGAAGATATAGTGCAAACTTGTATATCGTGCGGTTTCGGACAAACGCTCGGTATTTTCCACCTCTTACACCTGGCACGCCCGAGACGAGCCGAATCTTTCCGAGCGAGGACGTGTTAATGTGCCGGTCACCGTGGCATGCCTCGGCTCACCAACAATCTCACGACTATCCTCCAAAACTCTTTTTTCTTTCTTCCTGACTTAATCAGAACCCTTCGGTTTTTAAAAACACGTCAAATATTTAATCAAATCACGAAACGCTCTTTTTAACGCTCGATTCGTGCGAGACGATCGAGAAAACACCCCAACTTTGAATCATACCGATAAAACATTTACATATATGTGTATATTTCTACAGATATATTCACATGTATAATCAACGTATAGTTACGTTATGAGATACGTCGCCGCGTCCTCGCAGTGTTTTTGACGTCGCCCGTAACAGTTTTTTGTGCTTCCTTCGGATAAATAGAATATTACCGATGGAGATCTAGCCGAAGAAGTTTCAAAGTGCATTTTTTTTTCTTTCGTATGTGTCCACGCGCGTGTAAGTGCTACGAGGATCAAAGTGTTACACATATATAGGAATTTCTGTGTATATACATAAATATAGCGACGTGTCAAAAAGTTCACAACTCGCAGTCCTGTTTCTCCGCACTCGCACAAGGCAAGTTTTTGTTTATTTCTCTCTCACTCCCTCTTTCCCTTTTTCTTCCCGAATTGTAATTCAGATACAAAGAAAAAATGATTAAAAACGATGACACACGTGAGTCGAAATGGGAAACATAAAATAAAACTACCAGCCACCTGCTGATCTATTAACGATGCCCCGTCAGCTTTTTTTAAAGAATTTCTTTTCTTGGTTTTTTTTTTTCACTTGAGAAAGTGTTTGGGATTATGACACGTGGAAGTTAATTTTCAAAAACAACGGAATCAGCGTTTTTTTAAATCTTTAACAAATATGCTCTGCAATTCAAATAAAAAATACAATATTTTTTAGTTTTTTGTGCTGTCGATGCTGAAAATTACGATTTTACAAATACGTTCCGTTTATTTTTGGGAAAATTCTTTTTCTTACTTATACGTCGCGACTGTCAACAATTTCATTATTACTGGATGGGATCTCTCGATAAAATATTTATCCGGCGAATTTTAAGAGTCTTGCTTTATCTGCGATAGGTAGATCGTGATATTTTTAGCGATTATTTCTGGCCTGGTTTCTTCTGTTATAACATTCCGTTTGGATTGTTCCAATCGATTATCTGTGAAACTTGTTTTCTCTGCGTGATAACGAAATTGAATAATTTTTAAGTTGAGCACCCACTCCCGCGCTTGAAAAATAGTCTAAAAACCTCATTCAACTATTAACCTGGCGTGGGCAGATTCCGAAACATTTCATTTGTTTTTATAATTTTGTTTCATTCATTTTATTTCATAATTTTACAAGCAAACCTTACGACGGGGTCGAAAACGTCCCCGATCTTTTCGTTGGCATAAGATGTTCTTTGAATGTTATAGAAACGTTCAAATATGCACAAATTTCGTAGTTTTTTTGTAACGAAACGAATGGCGCATTATTATAAAGTTTTATTCGATGAAGAGTCGACGATCGAAAGTCTATGAACCACAAACTGTTCCTAAACAATGCAAAAACAAAGTTTTCTTTCTTAACAAATCCGGCTCGATTCCGATCTCGTTGCCGAATTTTAGGGTCTACCCTTGGTTGACACCCTGGGTCAATTTGACCCAGAGTGAACTTTATCTGCCTGTCATAAGCAACCACGTGGTCAGTCCTTATTGAAAAAAAAAACAGGATCGCACGTTAAGCATTCCTTAATGTATGTGCATCATAAAAAATTTAAAATGTCAACATTAATCGTTTAAACAAATGATTAAAAACTTTAACTTTTAAAAGGATGAACATTTTACTAAAAAAAAATCACATTTTGTGAAATTTTCAAAATTTATCAGATTAATACTCGAGGATGTACCTGATATAAAAAAAAATAAAAACAAACGAGTGTTTAATTCAAATCAACAAGATTTGTCGCTCCGAAAAATTCATTCGGGTCAAAATGATCCACTGTGTCTTTGAAGGAGGAATAATATTTAGTCTTTACAATATGATTTTAAAAGTTCGTATTAATATTATTTTTCAATGTTACGAATTACATAAGCAATAAATATATAATTTCAATTTTAATGAAAAGCAAATAAAATATTAAAAATTAAATTAAATTAATATTAAATTAACAATAAAAACTAAAAATGGCTAGAAACAGATATTCGAATTCGTAAAAATCAACGCTGATCATAAAGTTGAACGATTTTTCATGACCGTCACGTATATTGGTGATAAGGTGTATGGAAAAAATGAACTTGAAACCAGAATCATGAATATTACATAATTTATTAGTTTACATGTATAGTTTGGTAGCAGACGACAGATTATCGCTGTTCGTTGTCTCTTTCGCTCTCACGGAGAGTCGTAGTACCGAAATTCGCCACTGGCGTATCGTCGCGCCTGAATTTCTTCCACTTTTATCCATCCCGATGCATAAATATCACGGTTAGATCTTCAAAGTCCGCTCGGGGGCGCGCTTCGAACTCGCCAAGCACCGTTGCTCTTTCTCTCTCTCTCTTACTCTCGAACTATTTCGTGCGCGTACACAAACGTATATATGTATACACGCTTGAAACACAAAACGTTAGGCGCGTTATATTCCCCGGTTCATAGAACTCTCGAGTCTTCTTCTGTCGGATGAGTGAGCGAGACAGAGCGAATCCTCGTGTAATCCGATTTTCTTCAATTACGCTGGCATTTTGACGCGAAATGGTTTATCACGCGGACGACGGCGAGTCACTTGCCAGCGGTGAAAGAAGCCCTCGAAGAAGAAACGTTCTTTTTTTTCTCCTATTTTCTTTATGGACACACACATATGTATGAGCATACGCACTTGTGTATATTCGAGCGATAAGTATCAGGTGCGGATCTACAGATGAGCGACGTTGTTCCAGAGGCTTGTTCGCTGACGCAAGAGGGGGCGCTTTCTGTAGACTTTTCAGATTAGATTTTTCGTTCGTGTTTTGAGGGCGGAGAAAATTTCGTCTTATAATTTCGTCTTACATTTTAAACAAAAAATACGAGCCCGTCGATGGGTGATATTGAAGTTTGCATCGATGGACGCCGATGATTTTTTTTTAATTCTACTCATTTTTATTTTTTATTTTCGGTATCGTCCTAATTTTTTCAGTAAGTTTAATTTTCACGTCATTTAATTTTCATCTCGATGTTATCGAAATTTGCATCATTCGAACTCAATGAAACATTTTTTTTTCCTTTATTCTTTTTTATGAACGTATAAATTTATCTTTTTTTTTTTGCATTTTTAGTGTTTCGCACCGAATATAACGTTGTACACGTTTCGAAAACAATATAAAACTTATTTTTCGTTGTTTTTCAATGATGCAAATCTCAAGACTATTTCCTTTAGTATGAGCATGTAATTCAATGTTTTTTTGACTCATAGCCAATCAATAATAAGAATTAGTCTCGCCTTAAAGCTTTCTAGGAATACCACGTGGTAGAGAGAGGTAAAAAAGATACATAAGAGAAAAAGAAGTGTTTATTTCGCACCAGTACAAAACTACACACGCTGTTGCATACTCGTAACGGTTGTGTGTAAAAGTCACTTGAATTCCTTGCTGTTTGCATCCATAGACAAACATCTTCAAACCCATAATCCAAGCATGCTTCTCTCACTGGCTCACGCGACTCTTCAACATCCTCGACCTTTACCATATCGAGTTAAGGTCGTATACGTATTTATAAGTTTGCGTGTATGTTTGTTGGATAATTAATGATCAAGAATGTTCATAACCGATATTTGCATCGTCCGAAAGAACGTCGGCACGATTTTCTAAATAAAACATAAAAGGACAGGAATTTCTACATAAAAAAATACCTCCGTACTTCTTACCGGAAATCATGCATTGCAATTTACCAATATTGTGAAATAATGAGAAAAAAAAACCTCGTTCAATAATCGTATTCGCCTGTAACGATCGGTCATCCCGCAACGAGGACACGTGTCTAATAATATTCATTCGATTTAATAGTTTTTCATTGTTTTTTTTTTCATATTTTTGCTGAACAAAAAACAGATCGAACAATAATGGAATCTTTATTTATTGTAAATTTGTTCAATTATTAATTCAAGGCCGTATTCTTGTCGAGAATCGCGTTCTCAAAGTTAATTTCTTTAATTAAAAAATACATTTACAACGTGACGAGGTTTTTTTTCTGAATTTTTATACACATCGGACGAAAAAATTAATACTTCACAAAATGGTGACATTCTCATTGTTAATTGTCTATTTTTTCAAAAACTTTTCTCGTCTTCTACGGTCATAGAGTGATTATAATAATAATTTGAACTCAGTTCTCGTAGCAATGATGAAAAACAGTCTAGCGAAAAGGTGTATCAAATTTCAACTTAAATGCCCAACTGATCATTGACATATCGTCAACGCCAACTAAAAAAACGTATTTGAGGAAAAAAACCTCTTTGCAGTCTTTAATCTTAATGTCTTTTCCTCGAAAAAAATTCGTACGTGTTTTTGAAGAGTTAATAAATATTTGTACGAAATTTCAGAGAAAAGCAACACGAACAGTTCCAAGTTTATTTTGTCCTGAAACTTTTCTCCGAAAAAAGTATTCAAAATAATAATATTGCTTTGTGTTAATAATTAATAATATTTAACATAATAATATGTTTTTATTAGGACGATTTTGTCGATTTCTGAGATGTCAGGATTCTGTACAGCAACGAGAATAAAAAATTCTAACGGTGGCTTATAAAATTACATTCTTTCGAATCAAATTAAGTTCCCCAATATATTAACACGCGCGTGTGCGCATGTGAGATACGTGTTGTTTTTGGAGAATGACATTCAGGGGCTATGCTCGATTAAGATCGGAACGGAATGCCTCGTTATGTTTACTTTGGGGACACTACGTGAGCGTCAAGGTCCTCTATTTTATGAACGAGATGCCTGTGTATAGTCACATGAATATCCGTTCGTCACGAGGTTCGTCAGTTATACAAACGTTCCATGCATTCAAGTCACTCAAGAGTTCTCGAGAGCATCGTATTTATGCATGAAGACATTTTTCAATTATTTTCATATAATAATTAACGAAATAAGGAAACATCAGGAAATTAATGAATTTTTAATTTCCAGTAAGTTTACATATAAACAAGCGGAGAAATTATGTTTTCAGTCGAACTACAATAAATAAAATGCATTGAAAAATACGCACGATTAAACGATTCGCGATAATGACAAAATATTTATTTGTGCGTATTCAACTAAATATTCGACCTTTCAACATTTTTTTTTTTTTTCAGTGCGCAAGTTACATGCGGGTTTTTTGTAAAATAAATCGAAGCGTTAGCTTTTGAATGTAACTGTGGCGAGAAATGACTCTAAAGTTTGCAACCAAGTTGTGCCCCGAAATGGAATTGAAAAAAAAAAAAAAATTGATTCGATACTTTTTTTATCTTACGGATGGCTTCAAAAGATCAAAAAAGTATTACACATGGAATTTGAGGAAAAAAATCTTCCCGGAACACCCTTGTGTAAGGGGATTCAACGATTTTGGGAGTCAGAAAATGTAGAGAAAAACATTGAGAGAAAAAAATATACCCTTAAATACCATAATATCAGAGGAATGAGAATTCTAGGCACTTATATCCACGATCGTACGTCCTGATTATGTTTAAAAAATGGACGATAATTGTACGAAAGCTTGTTTTGCCGCAAAGCAATATCGCAAGCACCTGGTGGTGAAGATCATAAAGAATATGTAATCTCAAACTTAATTCTCTTTTTTGCTATGGATCGAAAATTGCAATTGCGTTTAGGTGATAATTGAATAATTGGCAAAGTCGACTGTTACGTAACGGTCGATTCCTCCCGTTGATTTTTCTACCACTTGTCTTTTTTCTACTTAAAAACCATTCATTAAAAACATTCGCCATTTACGAACAGCCTATCTGTATTTTTTCGTAAGCAGGAGAGAAAATAGTCAAAAAAGAAAAGAAAAGCAAATATAAGAGAAATAAAAAGAAATCGTTTTATTGAGTGACTCATTCATGTCCATTTTTATACCAAAGTGTATCCATGACCCACTTAAAGTCTAAAAATTCATGAAAATTATAACAAAATATTATTTAACTCCTACGTTGTTTTAACTCGAGAAACTTGGCTAATTTTCATTATTATTTTTATTATTTATTTATTTATTATTATTATTTTATTTCTAACACCTACACGAATTGTACGAAATTATATTAAAACATGTGTTATATGGACAGAAAATAACACACGGAGCTTATCGGGGTCGATAAACATATGAAAAAATCGAAACGAGCAGAGAATTAAAAAAAAAAAAAACGATCCAATTCACAATTAAGCCAAATATGAATAAATATCAAATGGAAGAATCCTAAAATAAGCTTAGGAAAAAATTTTAAAAAGAGAAGAAAGGCTGAGCAAGAGAGAGAGAGAGAGAGAAAGAGAAGAAAGAGAGATTATCGAAGATGAGATATACGAAGGAGGCCGGAGGTTGAAGTCTTCTGCCACGAGCCTTGGTTGCTTCGTTGTTGCTTCTGATGCTGTGGTCGCTAACCCACTTTGCGAACAGGTTTACGGACTGTAGCTTCTCTACTCGCTAACGGTGATCGAGGCCTGCATCATAAGAATATACCTTTAAACATATATGTATATAATAAAGCCTATGTAAATATGTGTAATGTTAAATAGTTTCCCATACGAAATTCTTATTTTTATCAAATTTATCCACCTCAGCCTGGCCTTTATCCAGCTCATTGCACTGTCTTCGTTATCGTTTATCTCAATTTATTTTTAATATACTTTTTGTACGTATATTAAAGTTTCATAGACCACGATCTCCAGACGTCGATTTTCTTTAACTGAGTGTGCAAATATGCAACATGGCGCTCTTGGGAATGAATGTGGCGTGTATTTTATATATATATATATATATCGGAATTGCATATTTTCATACTTAAATAGAACTCGTTCTTATACTCACAATAGAACTGCTATTCGAGAGTGTGGAACGTTTCATACTCACCCACAACCGGAAGTGATTCATTCCAATGTAATTAAACCATTAAATCTCAAACAACGATTTATTACGAATTTTCACACTCACATTATTTCATATTTTCAAGAGACACGCGGTTCGCATGAGTTTAGATTCTTATATGTGACCAGAACCTTCTAGATTGAAAATTTAAATGGCAAAAAATCAATTTATTTCTTTCCATTGCTCTTGCAATCGATTTATATATATAAATTGATTGAATTTATTTAAATAATAAAAATAATAAAAATTATACAATTTTATTTAATAAAATTTATTTATTATTTACAGGTGGCGGGCCAGCGACCGCGATTTGAGAGATGGTCATCGTTACCCGGGTGAGTATTTTTTTTTATTATTATTTTTCCACCATGCAGATCAATTTCTCATACCAATAGTTTTTCAATGTACAAGAATATTCAATAGAAATAATAAAAAATGTCAGTCTCCCCCAACGAAAGTCTCCCCCGCAGTGATGAAAAAAAAAAATTCCGTCGATTTCCGGAAAAGTAATAAAACTGCATAATTACCGTTTTTTAACAAACGTAATGAAATTTCTCTTTCGTCCATCAGAATCGTTTTAATTTTAAGACGAAAGCTAAAGATGTTTGGTTTTTCTTTTCTTAGAAACCAAAGATCAAATCTGCTTTAAATAATTTGGAAAATTTAGTGAATCATTAAGTTCGAAACTGTAAGTGATAATTAACTCATTTTCAATTATTGACGAAATTATGGAAATTTAAAAACTGAAGAAAAAGGATTTTCTTTGTGATTCAGCGATATTAAATTTTATGGCATTGTACAAGATCTGCTGTTACGTACATATCGATACTCGAACCTGTTGATCCGCACTTGAAGCTTTCCTGAAATTACTCGGTCAGTAGGAATCTGTGACACGGAGTGAAAATGTTTACAAAATGCTTGGAGACGATGAGTTCCATTTTGTACATGCGTAAATGTCCATATTTGCACACAGTTATTTTTATGTCATAAAAAAAGTATAAAAATGCATGCACAAACGATAAATTGTATGCTATTTCTCTTTGTCCTGATCAGGACGATTTTTTCGTCGCGAAATCGAAGGTTCAAGTAATCCTTTCGCGGAGGGACTTCATTCTAGAGATTGGGCGAGCAGGGCCCGCTTTAATCGTTCATAAATTAGACTTAATCTTGAAGGAAAAATGTCAAAACTAATTATTGGTCCCCACGATGAACAAAAATCGAAAACTTTTCCCTCAATTGGATAAAATCAAAGGATTTCTCTATATTTTTTGATGCACGACACAAAATCGACAATTGCACTGTCAAAAACTGCAATAATTATTTTCAGATAATAAAAAAAATGGAGAATAATTTTTTACAAGCAAAAAGAAGTCTGGCGTCGAAAATGTTATCAAAACTGTCAAAGAAAAAAATAACGACTTGAAAATTACAGGTGAAAAAAATCGTCAGCTTGTTACATTTTTTCAATATTTATCGTTAATATTTTTGTTGAACATTCGCCAACTCCCTGTTTTTATTCTTCGATGTATTTTTATTTTGTAAAAAGATCTGTTGTCCGTAAAAGTTTCTAAAAGAAATCCTTTGAGAAGAAACCCCTAAATAGTATCCTATTAAATATCTACCTATTTTTTTCATTCTAAAACACGATTTCATAGAAACAATGAAAAATAAATTTTTGATTTTTAATTGGAAAAATTTTAACAAAAAAAGAAAACGTCTTCGAAGCGTTTTGTTTAAATGGAATGAAATAAAAAGGTTGTATGACGTAAAAATAATGTTTTTTATTTCATCGGCCAACGTTCCGAATCCCCGGTCAAGCCCTTAGAAGCCCTTTATTGACGTACTAGTCTCTGGGAACGGAAGTGACAGATTATAGTGAGTTTGGTAAAATGAAAGTTTTATAGTCATCGAATGTCCAATCCGACCGGACATAACAATACACGAATATAAAATTTCATCTGACGTTACATTCGATGAGGAAGTAAGTAAAAAAAAAGAAAAATTAAAAAACAAATAATGGATAAACTAATTCGAATAAAAAACAAATATTTATTTATTAAAATGGAAATATGAAGATTTTCGTTAAAGTAATTATTCGTATTTGACATTCCCTTTCACTCAAACTTGATGACTTTGTGTTTAAATCCCGAAACAAAAGTAAAAAAAAATAAAAAACATAAAGAAACCCGAGAAGAGCGTTTGTTTATGAAAAAATAAAAGTTGATCGTTGCAATGAAAAATACATAAATAGCCACGAGAGCGCGATTCGTTTTCTTTCATCAATAAAACGATTAAAATAACTTCTGATCAGTGACGTAATGGATAAGAGAAAAAAAAACTAGAAGCAATTAGCCATAATGTTATGACGTGAATAAAACTTGTAATATGTACGAGGGAGCGGAAAAAATAGTAGTAATAGTGCGGAGGAGCGCCCTCCCGCGATTCGCCATGGCGATGGAAAGAGCGGAAGAGCTCTCTCGATATGTTCCGGTAAGTGAACAATTAGGACGTACAAATATCCGCGCGAACCGAGTCTGCGTGTTCAACAAACCGCCTGAAAAATCTCCCTGCCCCTTTCCCCTTGCTCGTAACTTTGATCCATCTCTTTGTCTAATGTGTACACACGATTTTATACGCTTTTATCTATATATATTTTTAAATACTTACACTCACATATATATAGACATTAATATACGTATGAACTAATACATCGAACAAGTAAAAGAAAGAGCTCATCGTGAAAAATATACAGCTAGGATGCTCCTTGTCGTGGAAGCTTGCACTTGACCGTAGGCGAGCGAGCCTAGTTGCATTTTTCCTCTTTCTCGCTGATTTAAACTCGCAAACGGTCACTCCTTGCTGTAATAACGTCAGTTAACTCGCGAACCTAAATACTTGAACATCATTATTTTTCTTAGTGTCAAATTGCTTCAATTGCCATAAAGAGATTGAAAAAAAAAATATATATATATATATATATATATATTCATAAATTACCCAAAAAACTCAAAAGTGCATATCATCGTTTTTTATATCAATGTTTTATAGTTGGGCTTACAGCAGCACTTATGTCTGTATGTACAGTAGACATTCGGTGCGTAAATGCTCGCCTCATTCAATCGATACTCATATTTTCGTTGCATTTTATTAATTTTTTCTCTACCAACATTTTTTTTTGTTCATTTTCGTAAAATATTGTTTTTTTCTTTTTTTTTTCTTTATCTAGGGCGATTACATATGGATCGAACCAATATCGGGGAGAGAATTCGACGTCGCTATCGGAGCACGGGTGATATCAGCCGAGGGTAGAAGAATTCAAGTGAAGGACGACGACAACAAGGTAATTTTTTTAACCTCATCACAAACTCATTTATGTAGAATCAATTTTTTTTTAAATTTGGATATTTGTTTTAGGAAATGATAAGTGGAACGAATGATCATTTTTTCAATAGTAATTTGTATATTTTTTTTTTTTCAATTTTACGTTTCATTTTTAGATTTTGAAATATTTTTTCTTACATTTATTGCATTGTTTATTCATTTTTTAGTTTTTCGTTCTCAATGCTATTTTCAGTATTTTAGGAACAATTCGTTTACTATCATATGTTTTGTTTCGTTGTGTTTTTTTTTTTTTTAGTTTGGTATTATTTATTTTTGGGTTTTTGTTGTTTGTTCATTTTCGAGCAGGAACAATGGCTAACCCCCGAGAGAAGAATAAAAGCCATGCACGCTACTTCCGTGCAAGGTGTCGAAGACATGATAAGCCTTGGAGACCTCCACGAGGCTGGTATCCTACGAAATTTGCTCATAAGATACAACGAGAACCTCATTTATGTGAGTATTTTTCGAAATTTTAAATTAAAGTTTTTTTTTTAGTTTATAAAATATTTAAAATATAATGAGAATCATTATTTTTGGGACTTATAATTCAAATAATTATGTAAACTAAATTATACAATCAATGACACACAGACGTACACGGGGTCCATTCTCGTCGCCGTAAATCCGTATCAAATTTTACCGATTTATACCGCCGAGCAAATAAAACTTTACAAGGATCGCAAAATCGGCGAATTGCCACCACACATTTTTGCCATTGGTGACAACAGTTATGCACACATGAATCGTTATGGTCAGGATCAATGTATCGTTATAAGGTGAGTTACATCGTTATAAACAATCACATTTTTTTCTTTATTTTTCGTAACGATGTTATTGGAAATAACAAAAAATTTACGATATTATTCAATTTTAAGTTCAAACAGACTCAAGAAATAAACTTGAAAAAAATTAGATTTAGAAACTTTCTTTTCTTGAACCCATTTCGATGCATTTTAATTCGAAAACGTTAAAAGATTCAAATATTCTTAAAAACTTGAAATTTCTTCAGATGGAAACAATAATTTTATAAAAATTCAATTTTTTCTGAATGAATCTCATGACAAATATTGACATAATCGTTGTTAAAATGAATTTTTTATTTTCAGTGGTGAAAGTGGAGCTGGTAAAACCGAAAGTACGAAATTAATATTGCAATATCTGGCTGCCATTAGCGGTAAACACTCGTGGATAGAACAGCAGATTCTTGAAGCAAATCCAATTTTAGAAGGTAACATTTTTTTTTTTAAATATGTCAATTTTTTGTGAACGATGAAATATTTATGAAAATGAACATTTTTACAGCATTTGGAAATGCAAAAACTGTAAGGAACGACAATTCGTCGAGATTCGGTAAATACATCGATATTCATTTCAACGACCAAGGCGTCATCGAAGGTGCAAAAATAGAACAATATCTTTTGGAGAAATCGCGAATAGTTTCGCAGAATTTGGACGAGAGAAATTATCACGTTTTTTATTGCATGCTCGCTGGTTTATCGAGCGAAGAAAAGAAAAAATTGGAGTTAGAGGATGCTTCGTCGTACAAATATCTCACTGGGGTAAATATCAATTTATTGCCTGTATATGAATTAACAAAACATTAAAAAAGAAAGAAAAAAACGATATGATTTTTTTTTCACGTTTATTCGGAGCTTCAATTTCTTTCAATTTAAAAGTTACGTCGATTTGAAGGTTTGTTTGATTTTTAGGGTGGCAGCATAACGTGCGAAGGTCGTGACGATGCTGCAGAATTTGCAGATATTCGTTCAGCAATGAAAGTTTTGTTATTTACGGATCCAGAAATTTGGGAAATTCTGAGGTTACTCGCAGCTCTTTTGCACATGGGAAATATTAAGTACAGGGCTACGGTAGTCGACAATTTAGACGCGACCGAAATCCCGGAGCAAACAAACGTCAAACGAGTCGCTCAATTATTGGGAGTTCCGGTCCAATCGCTAATTGATGCGTTAACGAGAAGAACTATTTTCGCACATGGAGAAACTGTCGTTTCGACTCTTTCTCGCGATCAATCCGTCGACATAAGAGACGCCTTTGTCAAGGGTATTTACGGACGTTTGTTCGTTCACATAGTCAAAAAAATCAACGAAGCCATTTTTCGACCGAAACACGTGTCTCGAAGCGCTATTGGTGTTTTGGATATTTTTGGATTTGAAAATTTCAATCACAATAGCTTTGAACAATTTTGCATCAATTACGCCAATGAAAATCTTCAACAATTCTTCGTACAACACATTTTTAAACTCGAACAAGAAGAATATAATCACGAGGGTATTAATTGGCAACACATCGAGTTTGTTGATAATCAAGACGCTCTCGATCTCATCGCCATTAAACAACTTAACATTATGGCTCTCATCGACGAAGAATCCAAATTTCCAAAGGTCTGGTAACCTTTTGACCTATACATTTATCCTCCTCTATTATTAACTTGATGACGAATTTTAACAGAAGATTTGAATATCAGCCAAATTTTGAAAACAATAAAATATCATTTACTCCTTACAACTCAACCCTTTAGCTTCCTTCGTAGCAAATTTGCTACGTGGTCAAAAAATACTGCTTCCCAGGGCCTTATCGATCAAATTATGGTCGAACATTCATATTCAACACATTTTGAACTAGGCGTGGCTGTTAAAGGGTTAAAAACTGATTTTTCGGTTCAAAAGAAGAATTTTTTTTGTGAACAGTTTTGATTCAAAGATAACGATTGTTTATAGTTGCCATTTAAAAATATGAAATTTTATTTGAATGAAAGTTTATTATTTTAACAGGGCACCGACCAAACTATGCTCGCTAAGATTCACAAAACTCACGGACTTCACAGGAATTATTTAAAACCGAAATCCGACATAAACACATCTTTCGGACTGAATCATTTCGCCGGTGTGGTGTTTTACGACACGAGGACTTTTTTGGAAAAGAACCGGGATACGTTCAGTGCCGATCTTCTCCAATTGATTCACATATCTTCCAACAAATTTCTTCAGACTTGTTTCGCCGAGGATATTGGTATGGGATCGGAAACCCGGAAAAGAGCTCCGACTCTGTCGACGCAGTTTAAAAAATCGTTGGATTGTTTGATGAGGACACTCAGCACTTGTCAACCTTTTTTCATCAGGTGCATTAAGCCAAACGAGTACAAAAAGCCAATGGTACGTTTTTTTTAAAGACATTTCTCATTAACTAATTAACTCATGTAAAAAAAAAAAAATTGTTAACTAAATAGAAAGTCAATGCCAATGATTATTTTTCTTCCTGATACAGATGTTCGATCGAGGTCTTTGCTGTCGACAATTAAGATACTCGGGAATGATGGAAACCATTAGAATTCGCAGAGCAGGTTATCCGATTCGACATTCATTTCCCGAATTTGTTGAACGATATCGTTTTCTTATCTCGGGCATACCGCCATCTCACAAGGTAAAATCCATTTTGCTTAGGGTGGTAGGGTTTACTACATGTGACGTGTCTTTTACGATAAAATTCGTTCAGATAGAAACTGGTGTCCAGTAAAAAAAACTGTTGAGTAACTAAAGAAAACAATATTTTCCCTTTCAGACTGATTGCAGGGCTGCCACCGCGAGAATTTGTCACGTCGTACTCGGCAGATCGGATTATCAACTGGGCCACACGAAAGTTTTTCTCAAGGACGCCCATGATTTGTTTCTCGAGCAAGAACGCGACAGAGTTTTGACTCGAAAAATTCTAATACTTCAACGCAACATACGGGGTTGGGTTTATCGTCGACGGTTTTTGCGTATGCGAGCAGCGGCCATAATGATGCAAAAAAATTGGCGGGGTTACGCTCAACGAAAACGATACAAGAGCATGAGAATCGGTTACATGAGACTCCAAGCTCTTATAAGATCGAGAGTTTTGTCACATCGTTTCAGACATTTGCGAGGTCATATTGTTGCCCTCCAAGCACGAGCACGTGGTCATCTCGTGAGACGAATGTATCGAAAGAAAATGTGGGCTATCGTTAAAATTCAAGCTCACGTCAGACGTTTAATTGCTCAAAGACGTTATAAAAAAATACAGTATGAATATAGACTTCATATCGAGGCACTGCGTTTGCGGAAAAAGGAGGAACGAGAATTGAAAGATCAAGGAAACAAGCGTGCCAAGGAAATTGCTGAACAAAATTACAGGGTAATTGTCTCAGGTTCCTTCCATTTTTATCATCAAAACTCTATCAATTTTTCAATTTCACTTGTTTTGTTTTTTTACTACCATTTTTATTTCTCCATAAATAAACGTAATTGGTTTTATTGTTTTATTATTTTTGTTTATTAGTTAATTGAAGATCCTTTTTTTTGACGTAGGAACGAATGCAAGAATTGGAGAGGAAAGAGATCGAAATGGAAATCGAAGACAGACGTAGAATGGAAATAAAGAAAAATCTGATAAACGATGCTGCAAAAAAGCAAGACGAGCCCGTTGACGATAGCAAACTCGTCGAAGCGATGTTCGATTTTCTTCCTGACTCTAGCAGCGAAGCTCCAACTCCAGCTAGAGAAACATCCGTTTTCAACGTAAATATCATAATGTTTTAATAACGAAAATCGATTTTTTTTTCAATTTGGTAAATAATAATATTCGCTTTATTTTTATTTACAATGGATTTAGGATTTGCCAGCACCAAAAGCAGATCAACAAGAAATCATAAGTCCTGTGCAAACGGCATCGGAAGACGAGGAAGATCTTTCGGAATTCAAGTTTCAAAAATTCGCTGCTACTTATTTCCAGGGCAATATTACGCATCAGTATTCAAGGAAACCTTTGAAACATCCGCTTTTGCCTCTCCACACTCAAGGCGATCAATTAGTAAGCAAAATTATTGATTCCATAGCCATTACAGCTGCTCATTAATTATTCTGTCGTATTCATTATTCTGTCGTAAGTTCGTATATTTGCAAAAATGTAGAAAGATTCGTTAAGATTTTGAAGCGATTTCTCAATATAAAAATATTTTTATTCTGGGATATTGTGCATTTTTCGATATTCTAAAAAAAATGTTATTTCTAGGCGGCCCAAGCGCTGTGGATAACGATTCTACGGTTCACCGGTGATTTGCCCGAGCCGCGTTATCATACAATGGACAGGGACACGACATCAGTAATGTCAAAAGTGACAGCGACCCTAGGAAGAAATTTCATTCGTAGCAAAGAGTTCCAAGAAGCCCAATTGATGGGAATGGATCCCGTACGTACGATAGAAGTAATGAAGAATAAAAATGAATATATTTCAAGCTTTGTTTGACGTATCGTTGATTTTATTATTATTTTTCAAACTGCAGGATACATTTTTGAAGCAGCCCAAACCAGCACGATCGATAAGACACAAATTAGTGTCTTTAACGTTAAAGCGAAAAAACAAATTGGGCGAAGACGTCAGAAGAAAGTTGCAGGAGGACGAATATACGGCGGATAGTTATCAATCGTGGTTGGAGGCGCGACCAACATCGAATCTGGAAAAACTGCACTTTATAATCGGTCATGGAATATTACGAGCAGAATTGCGCGACGAGATATATTGTCAAATCTGCAAACAATTGACAAACAATCCATCAAAATCATCGCACGCACGTGGTTGGATATTGTTGTCTCTGTGCGTGGGTTGTTTCGCCCCATCGGAAAAATTTGTCAACTATCTACGTGCGTTTATTCGTGAAGGACCACCAGGATACGCGCCATACTGCGAGGACCGTCTCAAGCGAACGTTTAACAACGGGACGAGAAATCAGCCGCCAAGTTGGTTGGAGCTTCAAGCAACCAAATCGAAAAAACCGATAATGTTACCGATCACATTTATGGACGGTAATACAAAGACGTTGCTCGCAGATTCAGCAACAACGGCTCGGGAATTGTGCAATCAATTGTCCGATAAAATATCGCTTCGCGATCAATTTGGTTTTTCTTTGTACATTGCTCTCTTCGACAAAGTTTCATCTCTCGGAAGTGGCGGAGATCACGTTATGGACGCGATTTCACAATGCGAACAGTACGCGAAAGAACAAGGTGCTCAGGAACGCAACGCGCCTTGGCGTTTGTTTTTCAGAAAAGAAATATTTGCACCTTGGCACGAACCCACCGAAGATCAAGTAGCAACTAATTTGATTTATCAACAAGTCGTACGTGGAGTTAAATTCGGAGAATATCGTTGCGACAAAGAAGAAGATTTGGCTATGATCGCCGCTCAACAATATTACATCGAGTATCATACCGACATGAACGTCGACAGACTTTTTGCTCTTTTACCAAATTACATACCGGATTATTGTTTCTCCGGTATTGACAAAGCTATAGATCGATGGGGACATCTCGTTCTTCAAGCTTACAAAAAGAGCTATTATCTCAAGGAAAAAATACCAGCTCTACGGGTCAAAGAAGATATCGTTGGTTACGCCAAGTTCAAATGGCCCCTTTTGTTCTCACGCTTTTACGAAGCATATCGTAATTCCGGGCCTAATTTACCCAAGAACGATGTTATCATAGCTGTCAATTGGACCGGGGTTTACGTCGTTGACGATCAGGAACAAGTACTACTGGAATTATCTTTTCCCGAGATAACCACCGTGTCTAGTCAAAAAACAAACAAAATGTTTACGCAAACGTTCAGTTTGTCGACGGTGCGTGGAGAAGAATTTACGTTTCAGAGCTCGAACGCCGAGGACATAAGAGATTTGGTCGTTTACTTTTTAGAGGGTTTAAAAAAGAGAAGTAAATTCGTAATCGCCCTTCAAGATTATAAAGCACCGGGAGAAGGCTCGTCTTTTTTAAACTTTCAAAAAGGAGATCTGATCGTATTGGAGGACGAAAGTACTGGCGAAACTGTATTAAATTCGGGCTGGTGTGTTGGAACTTGCGAGAGAACTAACGATAAAGGAGATTTTCCAGCTGAGACCGTTTACGTTTTGCCATCTTTGTCCAAACCACCGAACGATATTTTGGCACTTTTTAGCATCGAGGGTACGGAAAATGGTCGTAGATTATATCCCCAACAAATAAATGGTGTCGAACCTCGTGACAAACCTCATACACTCTTGGAATATGCCATCGATCATTTTCGCACTCCGCCCAAAAGAACCATGTCCAAGGCATTGACCCTGACAACTGCTCGCAGGGGCCACAGCGATGAATTATGGCGTCATTCTCGTGATCCCATAAAACAACCTTTGTTGAAAAAACTTGTCTCCAAAGAAGAACTCGCCGAGGAAGCTTGTTTCGCTTTTAATGCTATTCTTAAATATATGGGCGATTTACCAACTAAACGACCACGCACAGGCAATGAATATACCGATCTAATATTTGATGGACCTTTGAAAAATGAAATTTTACGAGATGAAATTTATTGTCAAATTATGAAACAACTCACTGACAATCGTAATCGACTGAGCGAAGAACGAGGCTGGGAACTCATGTGGCTCGCTACTGGTCTCTTCACGTGCAGTCAAAGTCTACTCAAGGTACACGCAACGTTTTTTTTTTTTTCATTTCTATGCTTTTTGCCCTGTACACACGAGGGCTTGATTATCCGGTTATTCTTTTGTGATTTCGCAGGAATTGACGCTTTTTCTCCGCACACGTCGACATCCGATTTCTCAAGACTCGCTTCAGAGGCTACAGAAAACGTTGCGCAACGGTCAACGAAAGTATCCACCTCATCAAGTCGAGGTTGAAGCTATACAGCACAAAACTACACAAATATTTCACAAAGTCTATTTTCCTGATGACACTGACGAGGTATGTGCCAACTGTTTGCATCAGAGTATTCAATTAAACTAATTTATTATCATTTCTCATTCATAATATCTCAAAATATCTTTGATTTTTCAAAAAAAAATCTATTCCATAGTTTCCTCTTTCACAAATTTTCAGTACAAATAAATATTTAAATTGCTCCCTTTTTTGATCCCTCCAAGTGTATATAAGCACTGAATTAGGGATATCTGTGAGAAAATTCAATTTCAATGTGTTTGTTGAAATATTTACAATCATTTTATTTTTTTTTATTTTTTTTTTTCAATTATTATGCATTATTATCAGCTTTGGATGTTTTTGTATTTAAAATCTAAAATTTGATGTTGTACAGGCGTTTGAAGTCGACTCATCTACGAGAGCGAAAGATTTTTGTCAAAATATTGCTCAAAGATTGAATTTGCGTTCGGCCGAAGGATTCAGTTTGTTCGTAAAAATTGCTGATAAAGTTATATCGGTTCCCGAAGGAGACTTCTTTTTCGATTTCGTCAGGCACTTGACTGACTGGATACGAAAAGCTCGACCATCCAGAGACGGTAATTCGAATTTACTCGCAAGTTATCTGTTTTCTGTAAAACACATACCACCGTACGAGAAATATCGAAATTCTTTGTGCAATAACAATGATTTTTATTTTTATTGCGTAGGTGTACCTCCACAGTTTACTTACCAAGTTTTCTTCATGAAGAAATTGTGGACAAATACTGTACCAGGAAAAGACAGAAACGCCGATCTAATATTCCATTTCCATCAGGAACTACCGAAACTATTGAGAGGCAAGTTTACAAAAAAAAAAAAAAAATGAAAATTCCAACCAATCATACAAAAGGGAGTGGCAGTCGCACAATAGATTGCCGGGTTCGATTCCTGCTTACAACAATGGTTTTTTCCTATATGTTTACTCTGCCCTCCTGGTGGTTGAGAAGCCACCTAAATAAGTAGGTCCCCCATGAAGATTAACGATCTTTGTTAGCAAATCACATATACCACAGCACATAAGAGATTAAGAAACAATGACTTTCCCCATACCAAAAATCCACAGCGTATATTCTATATCGCTATATCTCTGAACGATTAAAATTTGGTTAAAAAAAAAACTAATAAGTTTCTCTATGGTTGGGAAGAGAAAGAAAAAAATCTGTAGAAAAGTTTCCGAGTTATTTCGTGAAATAACTTCGTTTTTATAAACATGAAATTTTTAAAAAATATTTTGTTTTCCATAGGCTATCACAAATGTACGAAAGAAGAAGCATCAAGATTAGCTGCCCTTGTGTACCGAGTACGTTTTGGTGAAAGCAAACAAGAGCTCCAAGCAATCCCGTTAGTATTTTTTCAAATGTTCTTCTAACTTTTTTTCCTATACGTTACGTAATGTTCGCACGAAATATTTGCTGTTTTAAATGTTTTTTCATTAATTATCAGGCAAATGCTACGAGAACTCATACCCAGCGATTTGGCGAAGATACAAAGTGCTAATGACTGGAAGAGATCAATTATCGCGGCCTATAATCAAGACGCTGGTAAATTAATTTAAATAGAAAATCGACATTATTCTTTTAATTTTCTCTCGTCTATTATTATTATTCTACATCAAACGGTATTTCATTTTTTCCCAGGAATGAGTCCCGAAGATGCCAAGATAACTTTCCTGAAAATCGTCTATCGCTGGCCAACTTTCGGCTCAGCTTTCTTCGAGATAAAACAATCGACTGAACCGAATTATCCCGAATTGTTACTCATTGCCATTAACAAACACGGTGTGAGCCTTATACATCCCCAAAGCAAGGTAAAAATCGTGTAAATTGAATTAGCATCTCTGTTGATCTTCCATCAATTATGAGGAAGCAAAGCGTTAATTTAATTGACACTGCAATATTTATTACGTAATAAGCATAAAGAAATATCATTTTTCTTCTCGCAATATATATTTCTCTTCGATAAATATACTTTGACATTTTATACACGTAATTTACATAAATCATTTGAATCATACATCATGGAAAATGGCAATAAATAAATTGCCAAATAAGAATCTGCCAATTTCTAGGGAAAAAAGAAAATTTGAATAAAATTAATTGTTCATTTTGATATAAAGAGGTTTTATGAATAATTTATAAATTATTCGTTTTTGTCGATTTTCAGGATATATTGGTGACACATCCCTTCACTCGAATCTCAAATTGGTCATCGGGAAACACTTATTTTCATATGATGATAGGAAACCTGGTGCGTGGCTCGAAACTTCTGTGCGAAACTTCTCTCGGTTATAAAATGGACGATCTACTAACGTCATACATATCATTGATGCTAACGAATTTGAATAAACAACGCACGATAAGGATAAAGTAAGAAACAAAAAAACGAAAGGAAAACGATGCTTAGCATAACTGCATATCGTGAAACAAAAAAGCAGGCATTAAAAAATCATTATCATTACATTGTGAAGAAAACAAACTTTACAGAGGAAAAAAAAGAAGGATTTATAGAACTCGAGGCGAGTCTAAGCTTTTGTTAAAGTTGCTCATATTGTTATGTAACTGCTACGAATAGCAGTCTGGAAATTGGTGGATATAATACGCCGGTAAAATGTGCGATTTTTTATTATTTTTTTTTTTTTTTTGTAATAATTCACGTATGCGTACGTAAAAAAGAGAGAAAGAGAGAGAGAAAGATTAGTAGATCCAAAAAACTTGTACATGAATTCAGCGATTAGGATTATATATTTTTTTTGCTACAAAAAATTTGTAAAATAATATATCTACGATGTTAAAGCTGCTAAAATTTCAATTTTCGAATCTCGAAATTGCGTGGTCTTTTCAAAACGCATAGAAGAGATTTGAAAACTAGAGAACGAAAAATAATAAAAACGATAAATAAGAACGAGAATCATATACAGACGTGTCTGTAATGCAAGTAGCAAGTCCGTGGGTAAATCTTCCATTGTCCAAACATTGTATCCGTCCAATTCTTCGTAAGAATGTAATTATTATTAGAGGTACTGTTTTACTGTTGAGAATTATAAAGATAACCATGGTCACCATCGACACAATACGAAATGTTAATTGTGGGTAAATTCCCACGAAACATTTTTTCCCTTCCCCTTCTTCTTATTCTCTCTACTCGAAAGAATTCCATCGTAACAATAAGGAGATATTACCCCTCCTTAGGGAAGTGAGGTACTCAACGACGAGCCGATGTTAATCTCGTTTCCTCTTGAGACGTGTGTGCTATATATTTTTTTTTATTTTTTTTTTTTTCCAATCTCGTACCCGGACTCTCATCGTCTTGGGACGATTTTCTTATGTTCCTCGAGGTTCGAGAGAACGGACGTGTTATGCTCGAGTTTCAGCAGCACAGACATCCTGGAAGAACTCGAGCTTTAAATGGACAAAATCTCATTTTCCAATTACAATCTTCAAATGGTTTTTTATATGGGATTTCAATATTTTAATTGATTGTTAGGATGCTCTTTGGCGTTTTTTAATTGAATTGCACTTTTGTTGTAATTGAAATATTTGATTTTCACAGTATTTCTCACTCCAAATAATAATCGACAAAGTGACAAAAAAATTGAATGAATTTAACGAAAAATCGGCTATTCGTTTATTTCTGTTTTTTTTTTCCTTAAAGTCTTGTTTTTTTTTTGTTTCTCTAAGCTCGTTACAAATGGTTGTTTCATTTTTCTTTAAATCTTCGGGGCAATCGCAAGGATAACAACAAATCCTGCGTCACATTATTATCACCCTGGTGAATTGATATATAATTCCTTGGAACAAGGATCGTTATGAATATTTTCGCCTTTTTCTCTAGTGCTAGGAATTATGCGAGAATATACAGATTTTGTTTATTTTTTGTTTGTTATTCGTAATTTAAGGTAAGGTCGTACCTTCTTTTTTTTTTATAGTCAATTATTCATCTTTTTCTATCATTATTTTTGTACGTGAGTTATGTACTATTTACTATTACCTCAGAGTACAAAAAAAAACGAATTTTCACAATTTACACGCAATTGTTGAGAAAAGATCATTTGCTCGGAATATATATATATATATATATATTTTTTTTGTATGTTTCAACTGCAATCGCTGTTTTAATCTTTTTTTTTATATATGTACATTTCTGTTTGAAAATATAAATTCCCTTACGCTCATTAAGATCAAATACGTGATCGTTTATACTATTTATAGTCGTCGTAATTGATAATTCTTTTTTCGTTTGTTTGTTCGTAAAATTCAACCTTACTCGCTATACAAGAGCTATTGACGTTAAATCCTTATCAGACCTATTTACCACGCTATTTACACTTCATTTTTTTCACAGGACTTTCCGTGTCAATGTTTGAGCTCATTCTATATTAAAAAAAAAAAAAAAAAGAAAATCGAGAACAATCATGAGTGAACAAAATCATGATCTTCCCTCGCTATGTAATTATGCCAATGAATATTATTTCTTATAGTGCAATTTTAGTCCATTGTTTCGTCTCTCGTGATAGCAGATTTTTCTTCATTAAAATCTGCTTAAAAATCACACGCTCGCTTATACAAACGCGTACTGGCAAATAAACGTACACACACAATCACACCAATCACGGGCACCAGGAAGGTTGCCGATAAAATCATTCAGTGATTTTACAAACTACATTTTTTTTCTTTTTTCTAATTTTTTTTTTTTCTTATAAAATATCTTTTTTTCTACATCGCTGGGATGAAAATGGAAATGACGCGATAAATACACACTTCCAATAGTCTCTCTTCGTTTTGACAATTGTTTCTTTTTTTTTTCATTTCTTCTTTTCTGTCGTTGCACATTAGTCGATTATCGTTGAGGAACAACGGGACCGTTTTCCACAGCGTTATAAATTATTACATTATAGATAAAGTTCTCAGTGATTTTTTTTCTTCCTCATTCTTTTCACGTTATAACGATTCGTGAATATTCGAAGTACGATCGAGATGACAATTTAAATAGCTGCACCACTTTCCCACGGTGGTTAAACGAACGCTCAATATTCAAAATTCTTCATCTCATACTTTATAAAATTATCAATAATAATTCTTGTCTATTTGAGCTGCAGCAAATTGTCGTCTCTAACATATTTTCAACAATTTGTCACGAAACGTCGTCAACACGAAACAAACTACGCTTCAGATCGTATTATTGTTGCTCAATTTATAAAAAGTACGTAAAACAATTTTCATTTTATTTTTCAGTCATTTGACTAGCTAGATCTTCAGCTATGCTCAGATAACATGAAATACCATCCATAATAACGAATTTTCACAAACTTTGGCTGGATTTTGAAAACCCAAATTGTCGGTGCGCCGTGGACGAAATTATTCGAAAAAAAAAAAAAAACTAATGTGTTTCATACACAAAATTCAAGCTTAAAAAATTCAAAACATTGAAATTTAAGAACCGAATACAAAATCCGTACCTTTCGTTATTTCCGGTATTCCACGAAAATAAGCTTTGAAAGAAAATAAAATTGCTTTAACTTGCGTTAAATAATTAACCCATATACGCCAGTAAAAATGTAAATATTTACAACAATAATGTGAAATTGTTGTAAAGCGCAACAGCTCACAACAATGAGTATATTTGTGTTCAGATAATAAACAAAGACTCGGAAATATATGGGTTAAGAATCAGAATAATCAGAATCAATGATCGAGTTATTTTCGTGGTGACAATTGGAGGCTCTCTCGTCATCAGCGAAATAAGAACCGCTGTCGTTGTTTCTTTCGTACAATAAAACGTTTGAAGTTTCTACGATCTGTTGTTGTTGTGGGAAGTGAGCACGGAAGCTTTGGTTGGGATGTTGATGATCAGCGAAATATCAGAGACCCGATTGAGGAGGTTGATGGGTGTTCCATGGTACATCGGCTATCGAGGGTGGCATACTCGCTTGATTGTGTATGGACCTTGGAGCTCTCATGACTTCGTCAGCGGGTGGACAGTGAGGTCTGGGTCCTGGTTCGGGTGTGTAAGTGAAGGTCAAACCAGTGGCATAAATAATACCGTCGTTACGTACAAGGGAAACGGGCACTTGAGTGGGTTGTCGTACCCAGAGCCATTCGCCTCTAAATAGCGAAATATCAGGAACAACGCAAAGCATTATTTCTTGACATCGATACATCGTCTCGGCTTCGACATCGCCGAACCAAACTTGTAAATTTGGAGTAAAATTGTCGCCTTTGAGCTCGAGCATGGCAACGTCACCGCCACCGTTCAGATGCAAACTGTGGACCAAAGGTACAGGAGTTACGGGTGACCTGACGGGTCCCATTCCCTCGAAAAATTGGTACTCGGCTTTGTCGGTGCTTATAATCGTCCAACAAGCACCATCGTTGATCATTTCTTTGTTAGCCTCTTTGGGACAAGGCGTTGCTTGAAACTGGATTATTCTTTCCTGCGACAAACACAAATACATATGATCGGTATCTTTCATATAAAAAGCACATTTGTGCAATTGCGATACAGGATCATCGGCCTCGAGGCTCGCCATTTGTTTGTCAACTTTTCGAATAACTAATCTTGGCAAAGCCATTCCGGTTACGGAACACACGAGTTTAACGGTGCTACCGTAGTGCACATAACCGTCTCGAACTTGAAACTCTTCCGACTCGCTCTCGTTGTCGTCCAACAAATGTATCGTGAATGCTCCCCATTGGGTCGAACTTGCGTGAAAATTGCCATTTTCAACGTGCAAATAACGCGTGCTCACCGTCTGCGATCGCAAACGATTAAAAAGCGCCACTTTCGTTCCACTCGCTATACAAAGATCAGCGTTTTTTAACGACTGCTTCTTCTTCGATGGCTTGGAAATGACTTTTATTCTTTTACTGTGAAATACACCGATGTCGTGGCCGCTACCGTAAAACATTTTAACCGAAAGCATAAAGTGTTTTCTCTTGTCCGAATCCGATATGTAAAGCGTTTTTGCTGCACAATATTGTTTACCATTGTTCAAATCCAACTGTTGCATATCTTGGTCCGAATTTCCGATACCAATGAACGCACACAGTTGAGCCGATTGCTCCGATTCACCCTCACGCAACATTTGTTCTTGACGCATTCTCCAACCGTCTCCAAAAAGATATATACACGGTGGTGGACAGAAAAAACGCTTTTCGTTACCGTAAGACTTTTGAGCTACTTTTGCGTGCAATATTACGATCACCATATCACTTCGGTCTCGTAAATAACGCTCCATTGCTTCTCTCGTTAATCTTTGATCCTGATGATCCGATCTATAAACTCCAGTTGCAAATCGAGGATAAGTTGACATCACACCACCGGTCGGTGAAGGTGGCGATTGCATCCCGTGCGCCATTGCTGGCAAACCAAACTGATGAGGCATTTTTCAACTCTTCTTGTCAATCGGTGATTCTTTCCTTGTCTCCTCTTTCACAATTCAATTTCTATTCTTTGATGTCACTTCCAGCGGCAACGATTCTTATGTGTCACCGCTTCATAACAACTCCAAGCTTCCAGATTATTCCGAGGCCCTCTCAATTTTCATCTGAAATTCGAACAAACAAAGCCATGAGTTTGCAATTTAAATATTATTTTCTCCTTATATTCCAATATATGGAGAAAACGATAGACAATTATTTAATGATGGTTGAAATTTGCATTGTTGGAATGCAACCAAAATCCTTCATAGTTTGTAACAGAACCAAAAATTCAAATTCAGAGTTTGTCTACAATAATTAGACAATAAGTAGAGTACGGAGAATTATTCAAACAAGAAAATAGATTCAAATATTTAACACGGTAGAAATTTTTTATCGCATTATTCTGGAAATAAATGAATATTGTTGGGCATTGAAATTATAATAAATTTGTCAAATGGCCACGTGCATGCTTTCAAGATACTTTAATGTACAAGAATAAATGATCTTGTATAATTATATGTTAAAAAGCTGCTGCTATCGAGGTTCTGAATCCGTGGGAATTTTCTCTCCCACAAGCGGTAATTAATGCATGAAATCTTGCATCAAGCTGGGAATGGTGTGTTCCGTATTTCAAGAAAGAGGAAATGCCGAGCTATGGGAATGGAGCTAAGGTCTTTCCTTTTGACTTAAAAGAGTTGTGTTTATTGTCAATAATTCTCCAGGAAATTTACATATTCAATACATGAAACAAAAGAAAAAAAAAAAAACATTTTTAAAAACTATCCAATACTTTTTAACATTTAACGTAAAAGCTTATGGAAAATAATAGAAAGTACGTATTAATTTCATTATCCGCTATGTCAAAGTTCAGCGGGTGACTCGGAACAGCGTCACGATCGTTGCATATTCATATTAATAAATTAATTGCCAGTCGCGGCTAGTTCTTCTAACTTAGTGACACAGTTAACTATTTCAGTTTCCACGCACTATTATGTAGAGTATTATGCAACAACAAAATTTGATCTGCTGCTTGAATTAATAGCAAAGCGCTTCGTTTACAAAGGTCCAAAAGTCTTTTAAAAATGTCTCCTCCACTTGCGCATGAAGGTTATGAGGCATCTTCAGAATCGCATTTGATTACAAGTTTTTGAATGAAAATTAACCTTATTGCAGAAATTTGACTGATTAACACGAGAATCGAATGGAAAATGCAAAATTTCGAGTGTCAAATACTTCGGACGGGGCAATTTCTTGGAAAAAACGTCGAACCAGTTAAGGAGTCTATGTTAGTTAGGACTTTTTTTTCGTGTATACACAAACCATAAATATGGATATTTGAAGGGAGGAGTTGAAAGATTTTGTTATGAATTATTGGACCGACAGGATTTATCAAAATATCATTGTATTTACGTGATCAGGGATATAAAAAAAACGGGTAAATGAAAATTGTTTATTTACATGCAATATGAGATGCTGAAACGGGTTAAGTGAGCAGTAGAAAAATACACAACCCAAATTGAAAAAAAAGCGTCGTGATGAAATAACGCGCACTCACCACACTGCTCGAGCGTCAAATTTTCCCACGGTCCTCATGATGAAGAGCAACAAAAAAAAACAAACACAGGCACGATGCTTTTTCGGGATAATTTAACAGCAGTCGCACCGCGATCACCGCATTACGCTCGGAATTGGAAACAACAAAAAAAAAACAAAACAAAACAAAAACTATGAGATATACAAAAGTCTCATGGAACTCTCGTAATCAGAGAACTCTCGTCTACATAGATACGCTAAACCATTCAAAAAACACCTGTTCACTTTCCAAATTTTCCGAACAGTCTTGCCAACCCGAATATCCACCCGAAAAGTCAGGATATCCGAGAGCCCGCGAAAATTCAAACGTGCTAAATGGCGCAACTTTCATTACATTCTTCGTCACTGTTTAATACTTTGATCATGTTCAATAAATAAAACACGTGAATAATTTTCAAAACACTGAATTTATAAACGATAAGAAAAAACCAAGTCGGAACACGTTTTCTTTTCTTGACAGATGAGCTGCTAGGTGTGAAAGAACGCTTCTTTCTCGGTTTCCCTGACGGAATAAAAGTTGTTCATCGATGTTCTCGCATGTAGTACTCTCAACGTCGGAGTTATTACTGCCGGTTAAGTGGCTGCAGTTTCTATTGTTTTACTGCCGTACAATAGTCCCCGCGATTCGACCCTAGCGCCTCCACCCTCTCGCCGCGTTTTCTCACTGTTTCTATCTCGTTCCCTCTCTCTCACTCTCTCATTTCTATCTCTATCTCTTTCTCTGTTTTTTTTTCTCTAGTCCGCTTCGAGACTCCGAGTACTCGGCAGATTGCCCTGCTTCACTGTGAACCGCGAGCGTTGCCTCTCGTATACGCGACGCCGACGGCCACAGTACACTTTGACTTCCCTCTCTCTTCCTTGCGACGCGTGGAATTGCTGCCGCAAAAGGATGTTGGGGTTACCATGGGGGGCGTGGGAAAAACCTGCTGTGGGAAAGAGTGGGTGGCCTCTACCTCACTCCACTTCTGCGCGCGCGATCATCACGATATACATGCCTATCTTATATATTATATACATACACATATGTATATATGTATATATTTATATGCGGCGAAGAATCTGTACACTATCACTGTGTATAGTTAATAAAGCATACATTCACACACATGTATATATCTACATAACTACTGTAATACGTACGTGGATCGAAATATATATATATGTATATATCATTTTTTTAATGGATGTACCACTATATATCCCCATCCCCCATCATACATATTATATTATATACTGCTGCTAGCCACGCAATACAACTATCATGAAGTCCCACAGCGATCACAGTACAAAATAGAGTACAGTGATACTGTCTCCATTTTTGTGTTTTTCTTTTTTACAGCTCTACTAATATTTTACACATTCATTCAATGCCTGTGCATAACAACAATGAATTCGCACTGAAAGGGCGTGAAGTCACTGGATTTACCCTTCTATTTGATTTTTCGTAGTGAATCTTTAATTCTATTTTCAGGCAGTTTAGATATTAAGAGTACGCCAAAATGCCGTGATAAAATGCGATCTTTGAATTTTACTTGTTTTTAATCACATAAAATTATATGTTTTGGTCTATTGGTTTCATTTATATTCGATTGTTGCCGAGAAATGATGTCTCTTCACGTTCGCTGAGTATATTTGTATATAGAGTATCACTGTAGGCCCATTTTTATTATACAACCTCTTATTAGGCTATATACTTCTTTTGTCATTCTTCGCATTCACATCAATTTATCATTGTGCCCCTTCCCTTTCTTGTAATTCGATGTGGTCGTACACACCCTATCCACAAATGGAAAGTCGGCCAAATAAAATAATGCTTGCCTAAGAAAACTCATAAAGTTTCAAACTTCTAATTCGATAATTACTGCAAAATTATTATTTTTTAAAAATTCTACATATTAATGCATGAAAAAAATATATATAATACTACAAAACTGAATGTTGTGTTTTACCATTGAAAAAGTTTCGAACTTTTTCCGCGCTCAGAGCTGTCCGCCCAACCGTCAGATGGCGCACGAGTCAGTTTTTGTCGTTCTTGGTGCGCGCCTGCGCGCACATAGAACTTTCAACTGAATTGAGAACTCTACTTCGTTCTGTGTCAGTTCTGTCAAAAACAAGTTACAATTCGAATTGATTATGAATTAGCAATTAATTGAGCAATATGTTAAGTTTTTAGAATTTTAACACATTGGCGATTAGTTTTGGCGATAATATGCCCGAATACCGGCCGAATATTCAGTATAGTTTTCGCTGTCAGTTCAGCAAAGCGTTTAGTTGAGGTTAAGCAAACGTCAACAACAAACCCTTGTGAGATTTTGATAACAATTAAATACCCGTTCGACCATGGGAGTACATGGATTATGGAGATTGCTGGATGCTTCGGGCAAACCAGTTCCATTGGAAACCCTCGAAGGCAAAGTTCTGGCTATCGGTATCCTTTTTTTGACACACGAAAAATTACGATTTTTTTGCTCTTATAAATTTGTAGTTTTTTCGATGGAAAATTGTATAAAAATCAGAAAACCACTGTTTTCTTTGTTTCTCAAAAAAACATACTTTTGACAGGGATTTTTTTCAATTACAGATTTGTTTTCAGGTACAGAGCTATGTAGAAAAATGTGTTTAGATTTTTTTCTTGTGTCATCTTTGTAAGTTTTCTGTAAATTTCCTGAGTCGTGGTGAACAGATGTATCGATATGGATTCATCAGGTTTTGCAGGGTTATCAAGATCGCAAGGGAAGCGCCGTACCAAATGCCCATTTACTCGGCCTTTTCCATAGGATTTGCAAACTGCTTTATTTCAAAATAAAACCTGTTTTTGTTTTTGATGGCGGTGTTCCCGTGCTGAAGAAAAATACTATTGTAATGTTCATAAGATTTCTATTATTCAATCCTCCAAGTTGTAGAAGTTTGCGTCATCGTAATGCAATGAAAATTATTTTTTAGTCTTTAGTACACCACAAAATTTAAATGCAATGTTTTACTATCATAATTCGGCAGCTATGGAGACGTGGAAACTCATTTTTGGGGAAGAATAGGGACGATATTAAAAATTATGAAAATAACGAATATAAAATATTTTTTGTTGTGTTCCAATGATGCAAACCTGAATATAAAACTATTTAACATTTTTTTGGAAAAAAGTATTCATTAATCAGAGTATCTAAAATGAATGAATTTCATGAAGTTCATGTTACTTACAAAAATGGAGCCTTTTTGGGCTGAAAATTTGATGATCTAATGGAGAAATTTTGTTCATAGGCATCTCGTAAGAAGCAAAAAGCAATTGCAGCCACAAAAGCTCAACAAATGAAACACGACTTGATTCAAAATCTGATAAAACATACAGCAGTGAAAGGAGTTTTGGCTTTAGGAAACGGAGATAAGCAACCAAGTTCTTCTCAAGAATCCTCGAATTTAAAGGGTTCGAATTCTGCACCAGATATGTTCAAATTGCCAAGTATGCCAAGTCAAAATGAAAGTTTGTCGGACGAACAATTAGACGATTACGAAGATTACGATTCGGAGACATCGGTGGAATTGAGTCCTCGCAAGCAATCAAGATGGAAAGGAAATATTCACAACGTGGATGTAACGAGCGACGATTTCAAAGCTCTGCCAGCTGACGTGCGTTACGATGTTCTTACGGATCTCAAAGAGACAAGAAAACAAAATTCTTGGGGACGTTTGCACGAAATGCCCGAAGTTTCTCAGGAATTTTCAAGCTTTCAGATGCAACGTTTGTTGAAAAGACGACGAGTTCAGGAATCCTTGGAAACGGCGGAAAAAGAAATGGGTGGAAAAACAATGACTCTCGAAGAATTAGAACGTTTGATGACCGAGCAGGGCATAGAAACCAGCCACCACGATAGAGCACATCGAATAGCTGCTGATAGTACAACGCGATTGATTTACATAAACGATCCAAGCAAATTAAAAAAAAGTTCTGAGAGCGAAGAAACCGTTGGAGGAAGTTGTAGCCAAATGAGCGAATCCAATGACTCGAAAATCTCGGTTAATGTGGAAAAAAATATCGACAGCAGTGAAGAAACGGGAGAGTCCTTAATAGCGAACATAAACGAGTACGATCTCGAAAGCGATTGGGAATCCGACGAAGAGTCTTGGATTTCGGAGCAGGTGGTAAAACCGTCTCCGAATTTATCAAAAAAATACTTTGGCAAGAGAGTCATAAATCCTGCGTTAGCTTACATGCTCGAACACGCGGGTCTTCCGCAAGAACAAATTTTCGCTCTCATCGAGGATCAAAAGTCAAAGTCTTCGATAAAAGTAAAAACCGATCTACGAGACGATAAAAAATCGTTGAAAAAAGGAACAGCTGGTCTCCAACTTCCGGACGAGAAACCGAAAAAAGATGAGGAATCAAAGATCGAACCACTCAAGTCGAATGTCGATGAGTCTATTATCGAAGCTCCAGAAATCTGTGACATTGAATCCGTTCATTTGACGTCGAACATTCACAAAGTTGAGAATGCGCCAGTGGAAGTTGCTGGAACTTCGCAAATTTTAATATCCGATTCCGACACGGATTCCGATCTCGTTGAAATCCCCGATGTGCCAATACCAGAAAAACATACCGGCCTAGAAATTGTAGTCAAATCCGATGAAATCCTTAAGGATGATGACGATTTGTTTGCTGATGTATTCGCCAAAGATTCGCAGGATGTCTCCGACATCAGTTCACGCAATAACAGGAATTCGATTCACGAGGAAGTTCTTGTTCTCGACGATTCAAACATTGTCGAGAAAAACTCGACAGAAAAAATACTACTTTCGACTCCACTGGTGGAATCGAAGGAGTCTGATGTCACTGAGACGAATATCATTGAAACGCAGTTCAAGAAACCTGTCATTGATCAATCTACGATTGAAAAAACCGCTATTGATATTCCGGTCGCTGAATCAACAGACTTTGAACCGATTCCTTCAACTTCGCACACTAACGAACTAACCGATCAAGTTGCGAAATTTAAGCCTGAACTGTTACAAGCCAATCATGACAAACTCGTCACGATGCAGGTATTTCTTAACGATAAGAATTTCCAACAAAACTTAAGGGGGAAGGGCCTTCTTTGTAAAAGTTTGTATCAATTATTACTAAAAATATTGGTTTCAACCATTTTTATTGTCCAGGCTGAATTGGAGAGTGAACACAGCGACATCGCGGGAAATATTGGAAAATTGGAGAGACAAGCAACAGCTGTAACTGATCAAATGCGTACGGAAGCTCAGGTTTGAACTGTCGTTAAAAAAAAAACGCTACCATTATCACTTTAAATTTCATATTAAAAAAAAAAAAAATACAAGTTTTCGATCCAATTCTCGACACGAACAAAAGTGAAAATTGCTTGATACGGAAGATATTTGACTAATCACAGTAACAAATACTCTTGAAATAAAAATGAAATTTAATTCGAAAATTTTTAGTTAATTTTTTTGCTCTTTTAGGATCTTTTGCGTCTGTTCGGAATTCCATACGTGGTTGCTCCAATGGAGGCTGAGGCACAGTGTGCTTACTTGGAAAGTATCGATCTGACGGATGGAACGGTTACGGACGACTCCGATATTTGGCTTTTTGGTGGAAGATGCGTTTATAAGAATTTTTTCAACAATAACAAACGCGTTATGCAATACAAATCAAATGACATAGAACATCATTTCAGTGAGAAAGCCTTCACACTAGTTTTCTTCATCATCATTTCGATAATTAAGAACAAAACGAAATATAATTTTTTTTATTCTACTTCTAATAGAATTATCCAGACGGCAAATGATACAGTTGGCTCTTCTGGTTGGCAGTGATTATACTGTTGGAGTTTCAGGAATCGGTCCTGTAACAGCTCTCGAAATACTCGCTGCTTTTCCAACCGAAGGTGATGATTTACTTCGAGGTTTGGCTAATTTTTGCTCGTGGTTAAGAACCGGAAGAACCACTGGTCCAGGTCGAACAACTTTGCGTAACAAACTGCGAAACGTTGAGATAGAAAAAGGTTTGTTAATCCTCCACCACATGCAAACTCGATAAGTTTCGCTTCTACGATTAAATCAACGATTTTTTTTTGCTTCTACGTTGAAAATGTTCAATAAAATATTTTTGTCTTTTATTTTTTGTGTTTTCCCTTTTTTAAGATCGTGTATACATTTTTAGGATTTCCGAGCCAGGCTGTCGTTCAGGCATATCTTTATCCAACCGTGGACGAATCAAAAGAAAAGTTCACGTGGAGTAAACCGAATTTGACGCTACTTGCTGATTATACGAGGCAAAAATTTGGCTGGACCAAGTTGAAATTTGAAGAGACAATTAGCCCGGTGATAAAAAAATTAGCCGAAGCGAAGAGCCAGTTAGGAATAGCTTCGTACTTCAAAGTAGACACGGTGCCCAAGTCGATCGAAACAACGATGAGCAAGAGGGTTCAAAAAGCCGTCCGAAGATTAGGCAACGTAGACGAGGAAGACGAAGATTTGCAAGAGCCACAAACATCCTCAGGAAAAAATGAAAAAAAACCGCGACGTAAGCGTGCGAGGAAGGGCGAGGAGATGGACGATTCGAATAATTTAACAACAGCCCCGATCATCGAAGAATGTACGCAGAGTTTTGATGGATCTGATGGTAAAACGAAAGTTGTGAGACTTCCCGATGCTGCAAACGTCGACAAATTTATTCCACAGCGTGAAAAAGATCGAGCTATAGCTCAAAAGAAAAAACTCCGAGCTATCGAGGTTTTTAAAAAATCGAAAAAAACATCAGGGCGCACGAAAAAACCGAGAAGATCGACAGGCATTGTTACAAAAGAAGCGAAACTCTCGGAAAGTAGCGATAGCTCGTAAACCGAAAAGCAAATACTTCGATGTTTTCGTCATTTTCATTTTTGAAATACAAATTTGTGTGGCCTTACGAAAATTTTAATTTATTTTACTGATTCTGATGATTATTTACTGATAAATTGCAATAAGAACGCAGTGATTATTTGAAATTATGCTTCAAGTTTAGTGTGGAGCAAGATAGTGTGTAAATTATTGTAAATTAATTAGGATGTTGATATTGGAATTTTTGAAAATTTCGGGCGATTTATACTTAGAAACTCTAATATACTAATTTTTATACGTAAAAAAACAAGTAAAAACAATTGGTTATGGCAATGTAAATATTGAAAATAAACAATTAAAGTTGAAGGAATCGAGGATCAGATAAATTGTTAAAAATATCTGAGCTCACCAGTTGGCTGTGTAAACTTTTAAAAAGTTCAAGTTTTTTGTAAAGCTTTATATTTGTGTAAAAATCTAATATAGAGCTCCAACGTTACAAGATTCAACGAAACGTAATAATTATTTGTTTAAATATAGATTCGAATTATAAAGTGTCACATGCATTCTCCATTCTCTCGTTCCTATGCACACGAAATACAATACTGAGCGTAGAAAAATTTGTTGGAACGTCGTCGACCAATCTTTGTCTCCAAACGTTGCTGGTTTAAAAAATTAAAAACCGTCGACTGTTCCCTGGCGACGATAGTCCGAATTTGCTCCCACTTTTCCATTATTCTGTTCTATTGCGGTCAACGCACTTCCTATTCCTGAATAAGGCGATGCTTTATGTCCTATCGATTGCAGATTCGACAATATTGTTTCGTTGAAATGAGGCTCGTAGTGTATCGTCATCGGGAATAACTGCAAAAAATAAAATAAAAAAAATGAAACCATTGTCAATTGCTTTCTCTATGATTTATAAATGGACTTTTTTATTAGGTAATACAATACATAAACGAAGAAAATCGTGATTCTCGTAATTAATGAAATTACCAATTGTTCATTAAAAAAAAAATCATGGCATTATAGTGGAAGAATTTAAGTAAAGTGTAATTAAAAACAAAAGAATTAGTTTTGTTGTCAGGAATTTGATATTTTGTTTTTTTTTTTTAAAGTACCTGATGGTGAAGCCTTCGCGCGTCAACAGCTGCTTTGATGTCATAGCCCGACCATAAATTATATATCATAGTTGTAGCAATCGCTGTAGTTATTTTAGTTCCGCCAGCCGCACCAATAACTAAACGCACTTTGTTGTTTTGGTCGACCTTTTGACGAAAGAACGTTAAATATCAAAGCCAATTAAAATTAATCAATGAATGTGAGTAAAAATACCAAAGCTACTCACGACTATCGTTGGTGTCATCGAACTCAGTGGCCTTTTGCCTGGTTTTATAAAATTCGCTGGTGACGGTGGCAAATCGAAAGCATTTGTAATGTTTGGTGCACTGAAGTCATCCATCTCATCATTAAATATTATACCCGTACTTTTTGATCGTTTCATTGCACCTAATCTGCAATCATAGTAAATGTCTCAGGTCTCTTTTAAAGAGATTCCATAATTCTAATAATATACTAAGTAACGACAAAATCATCAGATACAATTTTTTCCAAGATAATTTTTTGAAATTTTGCGTGAATCTTCTTGAGCATCGTTATTATAATGTGTAAAAAAATTTGAGAAAGTTTCACCGTCTAGTAATCGAGATATTCAGTGTTTAAAATCGCAACTTTAGCACGAAGTCTTGTGGGAAGTTACGAAAAAAGACGATTTGTGACAACAAATAACTTGATTTCTAGACGATAATACTTTCTCAAATTTATAACAATAAAATAATTATCATATTTAATATTGAAGGGGTTTCACTAGGATAAAAATTCGATGGATTGCTAGCAAATTTTTCTATGGTCCAAAGACTGCAGTTTTACGATACAAAGTCTAAATTATTTCACAATTTAATTTGAAAATCTCGAGACATAGTAGTTTTCTAAAGATATTACAATGTTATATGAAAAAAAAATACATTAAAAAAAACCAATATAGCAAAAGTGTAAATTTTAATCTCTCATCTTCGTGTCTCTTTATCATTTTATCTCTAACTCGTGACTGGATCTACGATTATAATCTTTGAGCACTTACACCTGATTGATAGTAGAAGTGATAGAAACTGCAGAGCCATCAGGAGCCAGGACGGAAACATGTGATGTGCCTGCATCTGATGGAGCGAGACTCGTTACTCCGTAGTGTTTTGGATCGTTACTCGTCCAATTATCATTGATCATTTTCTTTATCTCATCAGCGTACGATGGCGATGATAGATTAGCAACAAGATCGTCTACAAAATGAAATAAAATAAATACAAAAGTACGTAAAATATTTATATCGTTGATATTGAAGTGTCTTTGCACATCAACGAAAATATTTTTCATTGTGTCGAAATGTTCTTATCATTTAACAAGTTCCAACTGTTTTTGTTGTCGCTGTTTTGAATTAATGCATTTTTTTTTTTTTTACTAAAAATCTTCAATCACTCATTCTATTACAATTATATCTTTAATGTTTGTAAAAATAATTTGGTCATTTCGAAGAATTAAAATTTTTTCGACATTCGTATTGACCTATATTTTCAAAATCCGGGTCAGCGAGTTCCGTTCGTCTGGCGTATGCCCACTTGAAACTTTCAGTTATTCGCTGCCAAAATATCGTTTCGTTCTCAGTAGGTACGAGGTCACGGAGAAGATTCATCATGAAAGTGAGAATCAGTCCTGAACCTGGCGGTGGTGCTGTGTACATCGTTAAATTGTTGCGTTTACTTACTATCGGTTTTCTCCATCTGACACTGCAAAAAAATAAAATAAAATGCAAATTACGAATGAAATATAACAGCGAATACACCGTTGGAATGCAAAGAATTCTGATTTTCAAATAAATATTTAAAAAGAACTGCGTACTCGTATTTCTGTAAATCTTCCATAGTCATTATTCCACCGAACCCTTGAATTTCCTCGATTAATTTTTCGCCCATTGTTCCATTGTAAAATAGTTTTATGGGGTCTTCGGCGACAGAGAGAGCTTGCAGTGTTTTTTCCAAAGCAGGTCTGACGATTTTTTCACCAACCTGTGAAGGAATGATTAATGGTAAACGTGACGAAGATACAAAAATCAAAAAGTTAACTACTGTACTGCATACTAGTCAAATTTGCTACCTTCACTTTGAACACATCGATAAAAGTGTAAGGATGACATAGCGACAGGATACTTTATCTATCAATCTATGTTAGATAGAGTTACAAATGCCGGGATAGACCAAAATTGAAACGTAAGCATATTAATTATGCCAATATAGCAACAATGTTGTCATGAAAATTCACGACGCTAATAATTGAAGTCAAGTTAAAATACCCACAGTCCAGGTTGAATTCGTTTTTGGATTAATCAGAATTTCTGCTAAGGTCGGCTCTTTTCGTATGAGAGAGACTTTTCTCACTAATGATGATGCGAGATAATCGTTCACCACTATTCCTTCTCTACAGAGTTTTATGGTCGCTTCGAACAATTTCGACCATTCCAATTTTCCGTATTTTTTGTGAGCCCTCCAATAACCCAATAATTCTCCGGGTACAGCGATTGCTTTGCCACCTGTAAACATTTTTTTTTCTCAAATATAATTAAAAATAAAAAATAAAACACTGAAATATCTGAGTCAGAATATTGTCATATTGTCGTAGTTTAATAATTTAAAGTCAATTAAAAAAAAAAAAAAAAAAAACAAATTGTTTGAATAACGTAAGTCCCACGATAGCCCAGAGGGTTGAACTAGTGAAATTGGCAAGGAAAGCAAAGCTACAAAATAAATAAAGGTATTTAATGAAAGAAATGTTTAAACGACTGACCGAACACTGCAGCAGCTGCATCGCCATTGAACATGTCTTTATGAGCCTTGGAGGGAGCCGCCTCTCTTGCATCGAGAAAAGTTGCCTCACCTCCGTTTCTCGGATCCCAAATGGTCATTAGAAATCCACCCCCAAGTCCCGCGCTATCAGTATTTTAAAAAAATCTTAGATTTTATCAAATCTTCAATTTTAAATATAGGCTAGTAACTTAAAAATGTCAACTCTACAAACAAAATTAATTAGAATCTAGAAAATTGAAAATCAAAGGCATTAGAATCTAGAAAAAAATTATTAATATTAATATTAATATTATATTAATTATTAATATTAATATATTTAGAAAGAAAATCTTAGATTTTATTTAGTAAATTTGTAATGTCAACTCTAGAAAAAAATGCATTAAAAAACGATTTTTTTTTGGGAATTGCTACAAAATAAACAACCTGTGCAACGAGGCAACTCCTTCGCACAACGACGCTGCAATTGCAGCATCGACAGCAGATCCACCTTCCCTCAACATGTCTACTCCTATTTTTGAGCATGGTCCCCCATTAGCTGACACAGCAGCCTAAAATGAAAAATGTTTTTTAAACACAGACTGATTAGTAATCTGTGACGTTTGTGCAAAACGTGAAAACTCGAAAAATTCAATTTTTCTACAAAAACCATTTTCATGATCTATTTTGATAATTTTTTCACTTGATTTATCGATGACAGGTTCCATTGCTACTGAAAGGTACTTGAAAAATTTATAGTGAATTTATAAAAATGATTTCATTCGACTTTGATGACATTTTGAAATCGAGTTTTTTTTCAAAGTTCGTTTTCCGAGTTGACATTTTTTTCTCAAACGTCTCAGATCTTTTCGTAGATTATTTCTCACAATTAGATTAAAAAAAAATATCGTTGCAAATGAATCTCATTTGGGTTTACAATTTACCTTTTCATAAATACCCAGATGGGACGGACTTATAAATTTTGGGCCCCATGAATGTTTCGTGTCTAAATCATTGACTTGTCGAATCGTTAGAACAAGTACAGTGATTAATATCGCCAACAATACTGCTGTTACCCCTCCTCCAATTAGGAGTTTATTTTTATGGACACTAAAGAAAGAAAGAAACAAAATACCAAGAAAAATAATTATTCCGTTATAACTTGCAATTATATTAGGGCAGCATTATTATTTCTCTTGAATTATTATTTTCTATTGTCTTCGTGTTCGAAGATGCAATTTTTCACAAATTGACTGGTTTCGAGTGATCAAAAGTCTTCAATTTGATTAAGTAACCATTATTATTGTTATTATAATGACATTTATTAAATGAAGGTCAAGGAAAAAAAAATTATACTTCTTCACTTCGTAAACCAGCCGAACAAAAATCTTCGTGTCAATTAAACTTTGTTTAGACACTGCCAACAACTTAAATTTATTTAGTGGTTGTTTTAAAAGTTAAGGCCGAATTCTTCTTTATAAATTTTCGAGTTATTTTTGTCAATTTCGTACGAGGTTTTAATGTTTGTTCAAAAACGCATAGAAATTGTTGAAAAAAAAAATGTTCGAAAACGTTATCTTATACTTTTCGCCCTCTCATCAATAAATATGTCTCCATAACTTGAGGAAAATAAAAGCTCGAACAGTTCGAAATTTATTCTGTCCTAAAAATGTTCTCGAAAAAGTGCCAAAAACAGACCGTAAACAACAATATATGGCACACAGTTAGAATTTTTTTCATGATATCGTTATTCACTCGCTCTGCCAACGTGGTTACGAACTTTTGGAACAATCTGTATTTTCGAGGAATCAACAGATTCCTTGAACTACTTCACCAAAGGTCTGTCGTTTGTGCATTGTCCTTGTGAGGAAAAAAAATCGTATAAAAATGAGGAAAAGAAAAAATTTACACTTTTATCAATGTTTATTGTTGTTAATATTCAATAATTCATTAAAGTCATTAAATCATCACGTTTCCGTCATAAATCACATGTCCTCGTAAGATAATTGTGCAAAAAACATTATTCAAACCAAAAATTCTTAATTTAAACAAATTATTTGAACAAAATATTTCGAGACACGATGTCTTTCTTCATAAAGCACTAAAAAAATTAAGTGTACATCAAAGATAAGTTTATAATTTATTGCTGTGGAACTGTTTTAAAAAAATCATTTTTATCTCATTCGTTTTTCACATTACAAAACGTGCTCACGTCGTAAAAGTTTATCGAACTCTGGAAGTGAGTCTTAAGTAAAATGCGAACAAAAAATGAGTTGCTCGAGATACAAAAATACTTTTCATTAATAATTTTACAACGCAACACGACTGATTTTCATTTTCTAAACGGTTTCATTCCTTAATAGGAATTAAATAATAAAAATTTTTTTTTACTACAAAAAAAAACCGTTTTTACAATGTTTTATCCGCGTCGTGGCATCAAAGACATTTTTATTTTTATATAGCATTTCTAATACACTCAAGTTTACGTTCACGTGATATGAAAGCAACTTCAAAAAATTCTTGCAAATCATCTTGCAATGGATACAAATTGTGCAATGTTTGCACGATTTGCCACTCATTCGTACTGTTGAAATTAACGATAACACAGATCAAATTCTTAATCACTTCAATTCACACTCTAGTGATAGAGAAGAATACAAATCTCTTCTCACGAAAATTAACCGTTTATTTGTCTAGATGCAGTTCGAATTCAATTGAAATAACAAATAACGTCTTATTCTTATTCGTTCGTCTTATAACCTCTTTCATGAAAAGCAAAATTTCTTCCTAAATTAAGTTAAAAATCTTTGACTCGTTATATTTTTGGAATCGTCTCATAAAAACAAAAATGTAACGCTCACTTATAAATCTATAATCATCATTTTTTATTCACAAGTCTATTCCAAGTCCGGAATAAATTCTTTTTTCATTTCGAAAATAGTTCAGTACTTATTATTATCATTTCTTTCACAGCATTTTTTTACGTCGATTTGCTCTATACGTATTTCGATTAAAAGTCCTGATTTTCACATAAAAATTTTTTTGGCACAACATTCACTACGAACAACGCGTGTCTTCACGAAAATTTAACACAATAATGTTAATAGGAAAAAAATCTTCATCTCGTTTGATCCAACCGGAATAAATTGATGAAAAAATATTCTCTTATTCAATTAAAAACCGTATTAACAATGAAAAGTAATTTTTCACTTGAACAAACAGTTACAAGGAAATAAATTTCTACTTCGAAAACGAAGTGTTGTTGAAAAAAGACGATTTTTTTCTTTGCATACTTTCAACTCAATATCATTGGGTATTAAAGAAATTTCTGTCATTCGAACAGAATACTTTGCTTTTTGGAAAAATAAAAAATATACTCTTGTTATAGCAGAAATTTCGTAAATATTCAATAATATCGAGTTTATCGTATTCACCGAGTCTTTTTTCAACAAAATTCCGATTCCAGTGTACATTTTATTCAAGAATATACGTTAAGGTCAGGAAATATTATCACGATGTAGTCATGATGGGAATGTCTCGTGTTTGAAGAATGTCAAACTCTTAGAATAACTGTAAATTTATTAGTGTTAAATAGTACGATAACAATCAGCTAAATATTGAAACATTCAGTCGTAAATTTATTTTCGAGAACGCAAAGGAAAAAACGAGCACGAGACCCATCGATGGTTTTTGTGTTACATACCAGCCAAGCATTCTACGAGAGAGGGATACCGGTAAACACAACACTCTACCGAGCAGGCTTTACTTGTTGCCGCTGTCTACGCACGACTGAGCATTTCACAATGGCCAATCGGTTGACTTTCGTATCGTTACTTCAGCGCCTATGCTCGTGCTGCTATGATATATCTATTATATTCGTGACCCCCTCCCCCCCACCTTCCTCCAGAACCATCCGTTGATCCATCTCTCTCTTTCACTCTTTCGAAGATTCGTCAAATTTACAATATATCTCCGTTCAATCAAGAGTGTCCTTCTCGCCTCCTCGCTGACTAACGACTGTTGCTTCTGACATACGTCGCACGACCGGACGAGTTCGCATCGTATTTAAAAGCATGTGCAACTTATCTGTCGCCACCTAAGACGCGCCATCTTAATTATTTGTAAATCTCATAAGAAAACACGTTTTTTTTTATCGCATAAGAAGCGTTGGTGTTCACTTTCGTTTCCAATAATTCATCAATTTTAATCAATGATATTGAACGTTGAAAGTCGAATCAAGCGTTGCAACGCAATTATGTTTATTGGAAAACACCTGCTGGTCTATCGTAACAGTAAAATTATCGATTTTCACGCTCTTTTAAAATTATTCATCGCACCGTGAGATTATAACTTTTTGTTGAATAAAAAAAACATTTTTCTCCTCATGATATTTCATTCCAACGGTCTCGAAAAATTAATAATATCGATTGGGGCGTGCGGTCGGCTCGGCCATCTCCCAAGCAGCTTTGGGTGGAGCCAGTACTTGGATGGGTGACCGTCTACAGTCATGGAACGGCTCGTTTATTCGCTAAGTGGAAAATAGTTTTTCTGGATTTTCAAGGTCGTAGTGACATTTAAGAATAACACCACTAAATTTTACCGACCACTAAATTTACTAAATGCCCGGAAAGTATGCGATAATATTGAAAATCTGTTTTTATTTTTATTTTTTATTTTCCGTGTTTTTAATCAAACAACCAAAATGAGTACGCAATAAAAAATAATCGTAATAACTCGAAAAATAAACAACTATACGGCCTTAATGATGTCAACCAATTGAAAGTTAATTAGCATGAAATCGTAAAAGCCCAAAATGTTGATTTTTTAAGAAAAAACGATTGTTTCTAGTAATTTTATTGATAAAAATGATAACACTCTATTTTTTTTTAAGTCAAAATGATGAGAGATTTTTTCATATATTCAGTTTCTCGTGACTTTGCCATTTGCTCCAAATGTCAAATTTTCTAATCGACTGAATAATAATAACAAAATTAATTCACTTTTTGAGACCTGCATTTCGTCCCGCTACACATTTACGTACAAAAATCACTTCTCGATAGTCGTTTATGGATAACGACGCAAATGTACCGCACCTTCCATAAAAAGTTCACGATCTCTTGATTCATCCGTGTAATTAAAAAATTGTTCGATAAAAGTTATAATAGCGCTATTAGAGAAAGATCGAAACTATTATAAAAATATCTCTACGTGTCACGTATAACTATCATCCTCGTTTGATCCTATGAAATGGTCGGTCTCTTGATGAGAGATAATGGTGACTGGTTTAAACCATTTGATACAAAGTATGATATCTCTATCCTGAGTGCTTATAGAGTTGCGTGTTTTAATCCGGAAAGCTATTTTTTTTTTTATCAGTTTCAATCTTGTCTGAGCTCAGACAGAAAAATTTGTTTTCATGAATTTGTAGACTTCACGGCGATTAGATTTCGCTTTTAAATCACTGTGTTCACATCTTTATGCGAGACGAGACGAATATTATTATATATGTATTTATATTTATGTATATATGTATACATTCGTGTGCACTGTGCTATTCTTAATTCGCTATTATATACCGTATTCTCACAGTTTCAAATAATCCTTCCTCTCGTATGCGCGCTCTCAAAAGTGCGATTGTTCTTCGTCTTCTTCTTCTTCTCCTTCTCATCCTTCCTCGCTTCCCGAAATAATACGAAACGCAATGTCATTACAACATTTGAGGAAAAAGGATTCCTGATACGTGTGAAGTTAGGCAATGAACGCATGTGCGACTATTTTTTTTATTATGCTGAATCCTTCATTTCTCATCCAAAACATCAAAGTGTACATTTGCACAAAACCGTTTTTTTGCATGTTTAAATATTCAAAAAGAGGTTCGCCCGAATGGTTTTTACTTTTTTGCGAGTTTTGGCGCAATTGAGCGAAGATTTTTTGAGGTTACATTTAGAGAAATTATAGTCATTTTTTTTATAAGGAAAAATTAAATCACACACTTTTTTTGTAGTTTAGATTTTCCCCGATAAAATTTTTTCTTTAGATGGTTTCGTATTGATTTATTTATTTTTCTCATTATTTATATGCAGCCTTTCTAGGTGGAATACCCCCTTAATGCAGGCTTTACTATTGTAAGGAAAATGAGTAGAATATTATTTCAAACGGATTTAAAAATGGATCGAGCAATATCATTGAGCATGTTTACAAACTTGATAAAAATGAAGTATCGTCACGGTGCAATGTCATTGCTAGGGTTTGCCAACATGGCTATAGACATCGGAGTTTAACGTGAAGTTATCGACGTCGCGCCGGGAAACGGTCAAGTCATTTAGCTACTTTACTCAGATACATCATTCTTCGTTGTTTCATTAAAAAACATTTACAATGGCAGCCCGTTACGATCGTGCGATCACTGTATTTTCTCCGGATGGACATTTGCTCCAGGTTGAATATGCCCAGGAAGCTGTGCGTAAAGGATCAACAGCGGTAAGTTTTTAACACACTGTTTTCTAACCTATAACTCACAACAGATCAACGATTTCGTTGCTCTATGACATATAACTGAATTTTCATAAATTCTTCAACTTTTTATGGCTTATTACGAGCTTCCTTTTCTCCTTGAGAAAATCACGTACATTTACCAATTCCTCAGGTCGGCGTTCGTGGTACCGACGTCGTTGTACTCGGCGTCGAAAAAAAATCCGTTGCTAAACTTCAAGAAGAGCGTACAGTACGAAAAATTTGTCTTCTCGACGACCACGTAGTCATGGCATTTGCAGGTAATTAAAAAAATTACCTAATTTATTGAACTCTTGTCTGCGAAATTATTTTTTTACGTTTTTGCTTGGATAGTGATCCAAATTTGTATCTGCAGTTTTTTCAAACTATCTGGATGGAATCTTCCAATTTCAATTGGTCGTACAAAATTTTAAAACCTTCAAACCTTTTCCAGTGAGTGCTTCATCGTGAAAATTATAACAAATAATTATTATCAAAATTTAGAGGAAAATTTGAATAGATTTTGACGGCATTGAAGTTTGGAACGTTAGAAAGCAACAACTTTTATTTCCAATTTTTCTAGTAGATTAAGTTTCCAAATTCCAAATAAATACTGTCCAATTACAGTAAACAAACCCTGGATGGAAATTTTAGTTTTTGCCATAAACGAATAAAGATATTACATTGCATTCCAAATAAGTGAACTTTATCATTATTGGTTTTGCAAAAAAATCGAAATTGATAGTAAAACTGTGCAGTAGAATTTTTACCGACCGAACGACTGACAGATCACCTTAAATTATTTTGAAATAACAATATTCATTCTATCAACTATGGAGTTTTTTTTAATAGGATTGACCGCTGATGCTAGAGTTTTGATTAATCGCGCCCAAATTGAATGCCAGAGTCACAAGTTGACAGTGGAAGATCCGGTTACATTGGAGTACATAACTCGCTACATAGCAGGTGATCACAGTTTTTTAACTTTCTTCATTAATGAATTCTCGTAAACGAAACTTTAACTAATGAAATTTTTTTTTTTCTTAGGCTTGAAGCAAAAATATACGCAAAGCAACGGCAGAAGACCCTTTGGGATTTCTTGTCTCTTGGCTGGATTTGATTACGATGGAGTTCCTCATCTTTATCAGACTGAGCCTTCCGGCATTTATTATGAATGGAAAGTAAGTCACTGAAAAATGAATTTTCCACTCACAAAACTTTTCGATTCAATTAATTAATTTATGAATAATAGTCAAATAAATAAATAAATTGAATAATAAAACAATTAACAATAAAAATAAACAATTCTGTTTCAATAGGCAAATGCAACGGGTCGCAGTGCCAAAACGGTTCGTGAATTTTTAGAAAAGTACTACACACCCGAAGAAGTAGCAACGGAGCGAGGTTCCATTAAATTGGCTATAAGAGCGTTACTCGAAGTGGTGCAATCCGGTCAGAAAAATTTAGAGATCGCAGTGATGCGTCGTGGCCAGCCATTGCAGGTAAACTCTTATTCCCGACACTCTCGTTGAATTTTACAGAAATTCTAATATCACTTTCGTTCCTTTTACTCTGATCATTCTATTAATAATAATTAAATGAAAAAGTTGATCCAAATATTACAATCGAATTACAAGGTAGATTTGATTCGAAAAATTCCAGTTATTTGGGCAATTCCCTTAACTTATGAATTTTTGATTGATTATATTTGATCGAATAAATTTTTATTCTTAAACTTATGAATGTTACCAAAATACATTGAAAAAAGTTCGAAAATAGAGTGAACATTTTGCCCATCATTAAGAACCTTCGAAATTCATTGCAAAGAACGATTTAAGATTTAAAATATTTATTTCAGATGCTGGACACGGACACGATAGGTGAATACGTAACGGAAATCGAAAAGGAGAAGGAAGTTGAGGCAGAGAAGAAGAAACAGAAGAAGTGATCTAGCGATATAAACAACTTTTTTTTTTAATGTTTCGCATCGAATAAACGAACGATTATAATGAAAATACAGGTGTTTTGCGTCCTAAGAATTATGGGGTCTATGGGCTACAAAATCAGTGGTGAATGATCAGCGTGATCATAAAATATTTGATTATTTGATGTTGTTTTAAAATTATTTTCAATTGGTACAAAATTGAATGAAATAAATAATGATTTTATTCGAATTTATCAGAGTTCATTCACCAATGATTTTGACTCGCAAAATGATTACTTTTTCCTTTTCAATTTCCAGTTCACGGGCGTACAATATTATTTCATTTTTCTCGATCTTAACCCAAAATCCGAATATTTTGAACAATGTCATTTTTATTCGTAAATTTTTAAGTCAATTGTTCACTACAGTGTCTTGCATTTTGCAAAATTTCATTTGTATTTTGCATTTTGTAAAATTGCATTTCGGTTCTACTTAATTAAAAATTGACATTAAATTGCTATTTTGTAAAAAAAGAGAAAATTACATTCTTTGTGGATTCAATAAAAGCCATGTGTTTTTTTTTATTGAGGGAATTTTGTTCACAATTTTACGAAAACATATAATCACAAAATACAAGTCGGAATTCTATTTTTTTAGTACTGTTGAGCGTATTCGGGTGATAAGGATCTTCCTCGATGATTGAAAATTTGGAAAGACGGCAAATTGCGCAACGTCTCCCATGATTTGTTCTCCAAATCAACGACTGCTCGAATTTCTTTGAAATCACCCGCAATATAAATTGCTCCATACATTACGATAAACAGACTAACGACTCCTTGGATCATAATCTGAAAAATAAATAAGCCAAAGTTGTTGATTTCAAAATTTCTCGCTTTCACTGTTTTCAAGGAAATTCTTCAATTTAATTTTGCATTTTCAAAATGAACATTATTGGATTACTTTGCAGTTGACTTGAAAGTTTGCATGAACAGGTTATTGGGGATTTTTTTCACGTTCAATCCACAAAAAAAAAAGGAAAAAGTTTAGCAATTCTAGAGAACGATACTAAGAATATAAGAAAAATCACTCACGTCGATAGGGAGAGTCGTGAACTCCTGTTCCGTGATTCGAAGATAAGCTCGATCTAAACAGCAAGAAAATAATAGTTGACCAAAGATTTTTGACCCACGAATTAAAGAAATATTAATATTTTGATCAAACATACTGGATTAAACATTTACAAACGTCATTTATTTTAATGCAATGTTTTCAGTATTCCAATCAAAATAATTACACAGACGGAGAAACTAAACAATCAGAGAGTAAGGTTATGGTGCACCAATGTTTGAAAATTAATTGTACAACGAATTTTACAATTCAAGTGTTCTAGGATGGGAATTCGGGTCATATTACATCGAAACTTGTGGTAGGAATTAATTCTCATGTTTGTTTTTTTTTTACTTTAGAATTAGAAAGAATTGATTGACGAGTAGTAAATAGTTCTCCAGTGTATGATGTGGCTCATAATTTTCCTATATTATAATTGTGTCAACTCACGTTGTGCTGCGGAATATGCCGCGTGTAATATCGAAACGAATCCGAGAAACGTGATGAATTTATGCGTCGCTGTCGCTGGCATTGTAATTGTTAATTAATACTTATAATAAAGAAAAACGTTTGACTAGTGAGAATGAGTAAATCTCGATTTTTTGGGTTGATTCATTCAACTGGAAAACATCGACCAAATACCATGACGTGGTGGGGAACGGGAATAGTGTTATATAGTTTATGGATGTGTCGCGAGACGTCGCTGTCATCGTATGGAATCGCACCGCTATAACTTGATCGAAAATTGTCTCTATCAAAATCAATGGAAGTTTCTATATCAACGGACGACTCTACAAGGGACATCTTTTATACCAATGCAATTTACCAATCGCAATGCAAGGATTCCTATCTCCCTATAGTCTTTATGGTTAGCATTGTAAACTTACTGTATGGCGTGCTATACTGACGCAAATGTAGCGCCACTCAGTGCTGCCGCTCAAACGGCCTTCCAGCGTAGTAGCGCTGCGCTTGAACAGACATCCTAGCAGCGTTGAATCACATTCTAACGTTGAATCATAGCAGGATTCTGGCGTTACGCTGTAACAGTATCATAGCGTTGAATAATAGTAGCATTTTGGCGTTTCTGTTTGTTTATAAGGGAAAAACGTATCCCCTATTCGAAGCCATTTTTCACTCGTTTATAAAAATTCAATTCGCCTCAAAGTGTACATTTTACTGGAATTCTTCGAATATATTTTTCAAGTTTCGTTATGTTTCGATAATATTCCAGTCCGGAAATTCCGTGCAAAAAAAGACGGTCTTTTAATAACAAATAGCTTCTCTTATAAACTATTCATCCGATTGTCCAATTCTTTCGATAATTACAATTATAATTTTGAAGCATCGATATAAAAAAAAAAAATTAGAACAGAATACTATTAAGAGTTGTATCTCGTTCCGTAGGACATAGAGTTCGCACAGTGTCTAACGTACGCAGATGTAGATCGAGTTTCATAAAAGTAGCAATGACCGAAAAGTGTGTAAATACGATCTGTCGAATTGTTACGTAAACACCATACAGTTGGTGGGGGAGTACTTGATCATATTTTTTTCATTAAAAAAAAAATGAAAGTTTATTTCAATAAATAACTTAAGCTCAAACACGAAATCACAAAATAACATTAAGACGAAATAATTTTTTTTTTTTCAACCAGAATAAGAATCTATATCATGTTTCAATCATCACGAAAAAAAAAAAAAACAAAACAAAAGTCAAAACACCTCAAATATAATTTTCGTTGCAAGAAAAATAACAAAGTGTCAAAAATAGATAAATAAGCATTTTGAATACGTAAATATATTGTAATTTGAATAAAAAATGAGTAAATCAATTGTATTTTATTGAAAAGATTAAATTGTCGATAGATCGAGAATAAAAATGAGCGAATAAAATCCTTGATCATTTGAGCAAAGCATATGTCCTGTGGATACGTGAGAGAGGTACTCGTGTACAGATGTAACCAGTGTACCAAACACTATGGTAGTGTGTTAAGGTAGTGTACACTTCCAAGGTTAAGGTATCTCGAGTAATATACTAGGACATACGTGATTGTCAGCGTGTACGTATATGGGTATGTGTACCAGTGGGACTTGTTGATATCGGGATTGCTCATAGGCAAGTATATGTAGTCAGCAGGATAGTTGATCTCGAAAGGGAATACTTGATTTTCATTGGACAATCGTAACACCACACCGCAGCTTCTATACAGATATATAAATTCGATTATTCGACCTGGCCTCCGATTGACTTTTAATAGTCGTGAAACATCGTTCCTTCAAGAGACATGATTGCAGTAAAGGTAAGTTGTATTGGTTATAATTATAATAATTATAAATAAAATCAAAAATCAAATGACAGAATCACAAAATTTATAATAAATTTATGAGGAAATGACAAAGAATTATTTATTTATCGTTAATTTACATAAAAATTGTGTTCTTAAACATCAAGCTATTCAGTTTTTTTTTATTAAGATTCTTTCTCATCCAATCGTCAGATCGCAACCCTTATCGGAGTGGCGGCTTTTTTAAAACTGTCCACCGCGACACCCGATAGCGCTGGCATTGTGGAAATGGTCAATGGTTTAGCGTACGGTGAGCATTAAAATTGTTTTTTAAACGATTTTTCTTTTTTTTTTTCAATGATAGTGATCTTTTTACGAAAATGTTACTTTTGTATTATAATATTTAGTGAATAGTGCGCGAATATGTTTTCGAAAAGTTGAGAAACGCTGGTGACAAAAGAACATTGAACGAATGTAGATCGGTATTGAAAAAAAAATTTAAAAAAATTGTCATCGATAGTCGGTCGAAAAAGCTGTGCTGACGGTATTTTTTCTTGTGTCGAGCTTCCAGTTTTTTGCGAGAGGTTGCAGCACCAACCACTTCCTTCTCGTAATCCTCGTCGCTAAATAAATTTAGAAGCGAGCTCTTCGACACACAGAAATGTTGTACCTTTCACTTTTGCATTGGTCAGACCTGAATCAAACCTCGGCGAGTCTAACACACTGGAGACTAGAACATGGGATACAATTTATTATTATTTTTATTTTTACGTATCATGAGATGATATGAAGCAATAACTTGTAAACAATTATTACAAAATTTTTAATGACATAATCGATTAATAACTACTGTTTAACTCATAATAATTATGCAATTAATTATGTTTTCATAGTCATAATATGATTAGGATTTTAATAACAATTTTCAATTCGTAAAAATGAAGAATATTGAATTTTTTTTTCTGGCAAATTTGCTTCTCTTTACGCGAGCGAGTAATTAAAAATACTTTTTAATCGCTGAATTATTTTACGTAACATCGATTACGTAAGTGGTGTCAATATAGTGAAGAAATGAATAAAAAACGTAAATGAAATGATTTCGAGACTTATTGGAGAGGCAATTATATTTTTTGTTGCATTTTTCAATATTTTAAGGCGGAATTCCTTATGGCAGCGTGACAGGAATGCTTGCTAGACATCAGGGCGTTCCAGGCCCAAGACAATATTATGATTCTCAAGTGCAGCCTCAAACTGGCTCGTCCTACGCAGCTTCGCGGGTCATCGTGACACCGAATCTTAGAGCAGCTGGTATTGTCGGTCGTCAACAAGGTCCGGTTCAAATTTACAATCTTCCCGGAGTCGTAGCACCTGGAATCGTTGGACGATTCAGTCAGATCGGCTATTAATATGTATGGACGATAAAAAATAAAAATAACATTATATCTTATGCTGTAATCGAACGATCAGTGACGCGTTATAATATTATTAATCGATGCTATAACACGAAATAAACTTTTGGCTGCTTCATCAACTTCTTCGTTTCAAAATACTTTTGATTTACGCTTAAGCTGAATATGAGTTTGATTCTTCAAAATTTATATTATGAACCAACATATTTAGCTTTTTTAAACATTTAAAAGTTCAACAAAAATTCATTATCATAAAATTCATGAGACTATTTTTTTTTTCCACATATAAACATACATCGAACATCTTTTTTTTTTTCAATCAAAGTTTGATTCACGAAAATTGATATTCTGAGCCAATACTTCATCAAACACTTTAAAGTTCAACGAAAACTCATTATCATCAAATTCGAGAGAGTATTTTGTTATTCACCAATTAATGAATACACGTGCCAATGCAATCTTTTTTTTTTTTTTTTAATTCAACATAAAATTGGTTTGCAGCAAGATTTCGATGACATCTCATTTTTATTTTGTAAACAATCTGTCGTAATTTCTCGACACATGTTTATATGATTTGCTAATCAATAATGAATTGAGGCTGATCTAAAGGTGATGATTTTTCATCTGAACTCCTCAAGGGCAGGCTTCTTGGTGGCAATAAGAAGCCTTTTTATTTTACTACCATTTGGTGAAAAATTATCGTAAAGTATTTTTTCGATGTATCTGAAGAGCGAATAGCACTTTTTCTTTGGAGTAAAGAATTTTTGAATCAGTCGAAAAAGATGATTTTTTTTCCACTCGATTTTGGGCCTCGTGGTATTTGTTATTGTTATTATTTTATTGCATCGACCCACTCGATTCGATAAGTGTATTAATTCGCACATTAAACGCATTGTTATGACCTTATGGAATTGGAGAAATTAGCGTGGGACTTGTTGCATCGTTGGAATGATATAAATAATAATTCAAAAGTATAATTCGTATATACTTTTTCATTTCTTTATCTAAAATGTCCTTTTTGAAGGATTTTTTTTCTTCTCGTCGAGGTCGATATGAAACAGGACACCCGGTTTATTGAATAATATTAAACAACTTTTTCGGATTGAGGAAACATTGTCCAAAGATTTATTGATCAATGTAAAGTCTAAATATTTTGAGTTAAAATATGTGAAAAATTTCACAAGTGCACAGAGTGAAATGGAGAGGTGTGAGTTTGGCGAATCGATTTCTTCTCATGAGCACCTGGTGCTTGAAAAACATCGAGGAAATTTTTTTTTCAGAGTTCGTATTTCTTACGTTCGAACCAATTATTTTTTTTTTTTCACGTTCCTTCGTTCCACACCTACTCGATATCACGTTTTTTTCTGTCCATGACATTTCGTTTCGTTGTGGTAACAAAACAAATAAATAAATTATCGCCGATTGGAGTAGTTCCTCCACATTTTTTGAAAGCTGGAAAGACTGAAGCGAATGATTCTCGTTGAAATGATCAGCATAAGGAATGATCAATTTTTTATCATCTCAGGCGATGACAGAGGAAACATTGAGCAAACATTGAGCAAAATTTCTCAAGCAATTACAATTTTCAATAACATACCAAAATATACACCATTTTTTATTTCCTCCCGAGACAAAAAATGTGAATATATTTTTTATCTTGAACTTTGAATCAAGAAGAAAATACAAGTAACACTAAGCTCCTGGTTGGGGTCAATTTGACCCAAGCCAAAATATTTTTCTTTCTTCTTAACTTCAAGAACAGTAGAAATCATAGAGTCCTGTGCCGTTGGCTTCGTTGGCAATTGTACGATTATTCTGATGAAAAATATCTCGAAAAAGATTCGATCTACCAAGAGTTATGAGTCCGTAAAGCGGCTCGAGCCAATTTCGTTGGATGTAAGAACGCCGTGAATTGAAAACGTAAAAATCGTTAAAATTTTCGTGATCTCATTACGATAAGCTCAATTCAGCGATCTATGTAATGAAAAAAATTGAAGCTAAGTAAATGTTCGATTTCTGGCAAATTGATGGAATGTTGGACCGATTATTAATCGATAAAAATTTTCGTCAAAAATTCAAAGTTGGATCATCGATTGGAACGAATTGTCAGCTACATAAATATCATTCATCGGTTCATGTATAATTTGGTGTTCGTCAGCAATCATCGATTATTCGACGCATGAACGATTCATTTTACGATTAATGGGTACAAATGCAACAATGCAAAGAGTTGACGTCCGGTCGGGCGTTGAGCGAAGAAGGAAAAAAGATGTGCCTCGCGTGGCATCTTTTCATTAGACAAAACATTGTTGGGAGTGAGTGCACATTTGTAAGGATCAGGGAAAGTATATATGACGAGGTGGTCGACACGGACCCTTTAGTCAGCGTTGGTAGACACGCACGATGCAGCGCTCCACGCACGTGAGTATCCTGTTACTGCAAATTGTGTTTTTTTAAATTCTAACGCACCCCGTTATACGCGTTAATCGTACAAGATTGTCGATTTACCGATAAAAAAACGTTCCGTGTTTAACAAAATACGAAATTAATGTGTCAAATAAATAATCGTCTTAATTGAAATTTATTGAATCATTAATTTCAGTTGGAAAGAGTAAACGTTTGAAATAACGCAATTCGGGTCAAAGATGATCGATTTATTGTGCATGAGTTCGAGGTTATCGAGCAAACTCCTTGTTAAAATTATACAAATATTTAAATAAATAATAACAATAATAATAATAATAATAATAATAATATGATAATAATCTGGAAAAAATAAAGTGAATAACGTGACATGTCTCACACAGAACGAGTTCGACGATCTCTTGATTCACTCTAGCTGGATATTACATACTTAGGGATAATTATGCACCGCCGCATCGTTGCACCAGTGCGTTGAGCAATGACAAGAAATATAAAACTTACGTATGCCGTCAAGAGAATCCGTCAGTCACGCTACCCTCTAACACTCAACATTGCATTTTAAGTAGCACGTTTCTCTATTCAATATATAAACTCGCACGCCATCGAACTTTGACCGAAAAACTATATTTTATTACACACGCACGCATGAGAGCTTCATAAACTCAAATTATTTTATTGGTACGCCATCGTTTTCATTAATTTACAGATTTTCCAGTTTATTCTGGTCACTGGTTTGGCAGTCATCGGTCCAGGGTTTGCAGAGAACAAACCATCCATCGCCAGTGAGTAATCCACCACCGTGAACCATTCGCACTCATTTTGGTCTCAATAAAACAATTAAGAAATCCAGAAACAAAATAATTAAGAAAGATTTCTTAAACCTTCGTTGAAACACTGGGTCATTGTGACCCGTACTAATTTTTCGAGAAAAACGATTTCCGAGGACTGCTACCACTTTTTTTTCAAGAGAAATGAATCCCTTTTTTGGAAATATCGTCTTTTCGAGTGTATCCCCAGATATCAATCTCAAGAATATAAAAAATTGTAAATATTATGATTTTATTAGTTTACTTTTGCGAAAGATCAAGTTTTTCATAATTTTTTCAAGGGAGGAATTTCGCCACAGCTTTTTTTATAAAAATTTAAGAATTTTTACCATTCAGTTTCAAAGATACAGCGATATGAAGCATCAGCTCTGTGTTTATATGTATTTGGAAAGTGGTATTTTCTCAAACTCTAAACTTCGTAGTAGACATTTTTTTCAAAAGTTTGTATGTTTTTACATGCGTCTATAAAATCGAAAAACTAACAGCTTTGATTTATTCAGCAAGTTATATCCAAGTTTTGCAAAGTTAGCTGGAAAGTTATCTTCTAACTGTGGCGGGACTACTACGTCCGTAACAATGAATTTTTATATTTTCTGAATTTTTTTTAAAGCACACACTTTAAGGAATGTTATTTACAATAAAAACTAACCAAAGGGCTGCTAATGACAGGTGGACGAAGTAGGAAACGGGTCAAATTGACCCGCTGTCTCAACGAAGGGTTAAAAACGTATCCTGAAAGAAATTGTCTAAAAAAATCTCCATTCGCTGTGTATGTTTCAGCAGGTGAATTTTTGTCGGTACTAGCAAAAAATGTAGCAACAGTATTGTCGCCTACGCTGGTCGGTGAACTTCATGACGGACGTCCAAATCGTACGACAGTAAACACAACGCTCATTCTGCCAATTTCGACGACAACGGAATCGCAGAAAAAATCAGAAACGACAACGGAATCAACGAAATCATCGAATCTCGAAGCCGATACCGTGAGGAGCGCGCAAACGCAGTCGGAAGTACGACCCGGAAATAACAACTTTCCGTTTAACTTCGACGATAATAATTATCGTTATAATTATCCGGGCGTAAATGGGCAAGGATTCATAGGGCGTCCGGACTCATATCCGTCAGGACCTTTCGCTGCTAACAATCCTGCTCCTCCGGGCTATTATAATCCTGATTTTTATCGAGGCTTCGCTGGACAAACATCACCCGAAGGTGTAAATTCCCAACGGGGTGAAACGGTCGGAGGGGTTTCTCCAGTAGAAACAATTGGCGATGGTCAGACAGGACGTTCCCCCGAATCCCTTGATCCATCTGCACCCAGTCCCGAGCGTTTCCGTAATTTCGATCGTTTTCCTTTCAACAACCAATATTTCGGGGGTTTCGGCAACTTTCCGAACCCATCATTTTCATCTCAACGACAAGAAGGCCGTTTCGGACAACCGTTGACCGAAACTTTCAATCCAAATATACGAACAAATCCAAGTTTCATCAACAATCCGAATTATCAAAATTTAGTCCAAGGCAATTATCCGAGAAATTTGTTTCCATCAGTAGGAGATTCTTTCCAACCGCGACAACAGGCATTCCGATCAAACAATTTTGATTTTTCATCATCGCAAAGATTCCAAAATCCTTTTGACAATTTTCCAAGGAGTCTACAAAGGGGCCCGAATTTCCCTCATTTCCATCCCTTACCTTTCGTTCCCGATATAAGAGACACCGAAAATTTTGTTCCATCATTACCGAATACAGATCGTCCCAAACAAATCGAGGAAACTTCTTCCAGCCAAATTAGCCCTAAATCGGACCTTTTAAAGGATCCCACCGTCACTAATTCCACCACTAGCTCCACACCTGTCAAAGCTCCTGAAATTTTGAGCGTTCAAGGACGAATACGTTTTGGAAGAATACTTTTACCGACTCTCGATGATTACGACGACGTCAGATTTCGCCCTGACGACTTCAGAGAATACTTGATTACGCCGAACAACAAAACTAAAAACGAAGTTGCAAACACTACCAATCAAACGACTGCTAATGACATTTAGCTCAACCGAACACTTCAACACTCGAATATTCTTGTTAACATTTTTAATTGCCACCTATTTTTTACTTTCAAACTAACAAAACATTTATTTATGTAACGTATTGTCATCGTTGAACGATTCGTTTAATAAAGTTTTTTCCTTTTTATTTCAATACCAAAAAATACTTCCGATAATTAAATTTAAAGATGATTCCTTGCACTGAGAGGATTTAAATTGAAAAATTATCATTACCAAAATTTCTCTTCACGAAAATTGACATTTTGCACATTGGAAAAGTTCAAATTCAAGATTGTTTCTCGTTTCCGTGCAGTGACATTAATTTTTCAATTGTAATTCTAACTGCGTTTTCATTTTAAAAAACATTTGACTGCTATACGTGGCAACATTTGAACATCTATCTTTTTATCGACAGTTTAATTGTAAATTATACAAACAATGCTGTATGACCACCTTGTAACCTGAATGAAAAAAAAAATATACGTGTTCACACTAAATTTTCATGAATATTTCTTATCAATCCAACACCAATCCATCAGCGTCCATTTGGAAGAACTCAGATTTTTACTTTCATCAAATCTTAACACTGTCATTATTTATTTGAAATTGATTAAAAGAAAAATACAAATTTTTTTTTTCGCGTTGATCCTTCAATTCGATGCTTTTGTTATATTTTGGGAATTTTCCGCATAAAGTTGTTCGTCTCCACGATACAAAAATTTCAAGTCCCCCAGTTGGAATCGTAGTGACGCTCGATTCTCTTAAAGTTGAAGGAACTATAAGCGTTTGAAATAAAAATTTGCAACCGAAGGGTTCATTTTTAAGCATCAGAAGGGTTTTGAAGTTTCGTTTGAATTCTGCGCGTGCGAAGAGCTGTTTCAGATTCTGACTCGTTGATTATTGTGATTAAAGATAAGTAAACGATTACCGCACAATACTGCGAGCAAAACGAGGACGACGTGTGGTACGCAACACGTCGACACTAAAATCCTAATAGATTCCATGGCCTCCACCCAAGAGGTCGAATTTTATTCTGGTCTCTTTGCATTTCTCACACAATTTTAATTATTATGATCATCACTGTCGTGAAATTCTGCAGCAAATATTCCAATTTTGTAAAATAAATATCTGACAGTTCTTTCCATAAATAAATCATCAAATTATTGCAATTATTTAATTGAGAGATCTCGAAGTGAATGGTTCGATAAAAATTTCACATAGTTTCGAGGTTTGAGTGCTCTTCAATTTCTGAATTCGCAAAAAAATGTCGTGTTTTACAAATGTCTTGGGTGGATCAACTATAATCGGAGAATCGTCGAGACACTCCCTCAACTTGAATCAATAATTATATCGACAGCCAAAAACAATATTTAAAAATTATTATCGTATTTAAATTATTAACGTAATAGTCTCGTCACAGCCTCGTTCGAAAGTTGACTCTCGGGTTAATTTTGAGGAACTTAACTTGCAGAATAGTGCAATATTGTTAGTTTTTATATTTTATAGTAAATTAAAATCACATAAATTTTTAAGAAAAATTTCCCTACTGTTCTATACGCAGAGCTTATACTTTATATCGTTGTAACAATTAAACTAAACGGTGAAAATTTTGAATCTTTTGATAAAAACTTCGTCATATGTTCCTTCGTAATAGAGAAAATCCAGAAAAAAATTTGGACAAAATTTTCGGAGTTATAATGTAAAATGTGAATTTTTCTAGTGTTCCCTATAAAAACGTTTGTAAAACCGTGCAACCGTCTTTGATTGGCAATATCTCGAATACGGGACGTCGAATGCTTTTGAAATTTTGTACGTAGTTTCATAGTACCTCAAAAATGTTCTCAAAATTGAAAAAAAAAATCTACTGTAGAAAAACGCTTTCGCGAAATTACTACATAAAACATTCTTGCAAGTCGGTCATTTTTTTTTTTTTTTTTTTTTTTTTCATTTCAGCGTATTCATATAATGAATTGTTGTTTCTCACAATATAGCATTCATAGTCTATCAATAGCTCTCTAATTAACCACCTTTTAATAACGACCTCAAATAAGAATAAACGAGAAGTTAAAGGGGGGAGATATACAATTTTTTGCACGGCTAATCGATTTAATTTCCAGTTGTCATTTGTCTCTAGACATTCTCATTGGTTCGATGTGGGAAGAGATGTGATTCTTCTTCTTTTTCTTCTTCTTCTGTTCTTCGGATGTCAAGGCATCGAACTGACCATTTTTTTCCACAAGTTTCCTGTCATAATGTAAAAAAGTGATGCACGAGCGATCGGATTATTGCGTATTAGAGTACGTTAGCGTGTGTAAGGCAAGCATCAGCGGTTCTCCCATGTACACGGAGCACGGAACAATGAACACTGTTATTATCGCGTGTATGCAAGTGTGGTCTCTTGTCGCCGCGTTTAACCAGATTTCAAGGAGACGCCAGAAGACGAATATGCAATAGAAAAGAAGAAAAAAAAAAGGAATCGTGGAGATGATAGGAATACAAAATAATAGCGGGTGGGGCACTCCACCGGAAGCATTTTATTATAAAAGAAGCTCCGAGCAGGAGTAAGCTCGACATTGTAAGAAGAGCCGTCTTAGAGAATATTAGTTATCCGAACTCACACGAGAGGATTATTTACGAGTCCGATAAAAGAAACCATCGACAGTATGGCTAGTTCAAAGATCGTGAGTTTGTCAAATCGTTTATAAAATAACGATGTAATGGAATTTTTAATTTTGACACATTTGGCATAACGTTAGATCCGACTGATGATTTATTCGGTGTAATGAAATTCGATTGTGGCGAAGAAGCGAAATTTCAACGTGTTGTTAATTCAAATATTTTTCGCATTTTTGTTTTACTTTTTAAAAAAATTTCATGCTATCGGAGGGTGTTTTTTAATCATTTTTAAATAGTTTCTCGTGCTGCTCTTTGCAATGATCGGAACCGCACTCGGTCGCCCAGGATTCCTCGGAGGATACGGACTGGGATACGGTTATGGTCACGGGCATGGTCTCTATGGTTACGGATATCCGTACTATGGTGGTTACGGCGGTTACGGCGGTCTCTATGGTGGTTACGGGGGTTATGGCCATCATTATTACGGTGGTTACGGTGAGATACTATTTCAATTGCCATCATTTTTTATGGCAACTCACATGCGGATAACGTATGTATTTGTATTACAAAGACTTTATTCCGCATCGGAAAAAACGCAGGTTATCCTTATTTCGGCCACGGCTTCGGTTTCGGTTACGGGCATTACCTTTAGATTGAATAAGAGCCACGACTCGAGGATTCATCGGAGAATAATAGGACGCGGAGTGAGAGGAAATCTCGTAACGTGAGACGGACGAAAACAGGACACTCGGACTTCAGTGCATTCCCAATTCTTTCCCAGGATGTCAGTTGATCCACTAATTTTTTTTTAGTTTTATACGATTATAGTATTATCATGTATTGTCTATTATTGAAGAGCTTAATAAATAAGTTCCACAAACATATAATTCCATTCATTCTTCACTTTGTACACATCGAATTTGTAAATAAATACAAAATTTATTTCTTAAATTGTAGCCAAAAATAAATGAACTTGATTCAGATGCTGCTACACTTCTTGAAATTCAATGTTTTTGGCTTATTTTTACGTATTTTGCGAGTGAAGAAGATCCTTGGCGTCCTTGCTTCTATAGAAACTCGGAGGGATCCAAGGTCGTTTCCAACCAGCCACGACGGTTGCTTTCATACACGATTTCTTCTCGCCCTGTCTCCTCGTAGCTTCATAATATGAATAAATTTTTAGCGTTCAAAAGAAAAAGACGGACCGATCGGTCGGGTGTCGGTAAATAAAAAAAATGGCAGTTGTGCTCTGCGAAGGACTTTTTACGTGTCTCGTCGAAGAAGACGAAATGAAAATACGTTTTTTTTTTTTTTTTTTTCAATAATCCTCGCTCAAAATGTTTCGCAAATGTTAAAATGCACCATGACACTTGGTGAACACATACTAAACATTATAATTCACCATATTTAGTACCAAAAAATTATATCATTTCAACTTTACGGGTCGTGTCTAGTGAGAATCCAAAAAATAAAAAACGTTTCTTTAATAACAAAAATTTCATGTAAACGATTGTCTCATATTTGGCACATTTTTTCAAAGCAATGTTTGTTGAAATAACAGAAAAACAGCTATTACGATGGAGATCGTCAAAAAACAAAAAAAAAATCTTTTGCGGTGACCGCGATTTTTTCAGAAGTGGTTTGTCTGAAGTGAGGAAATCGAAAGATTTAGGTAACATATTTTTATTTTATTGACGAAAAATGAGTGTCATTTTCAATGAAAATGACACTCAATTCGGAGTTTCAATTCGGAGATATTCGTCTTTTTTTTGTAATCGAAATTTAAAAAATTCCCTCATTCAAAGATTGCGTTTCCATTTTAGATAAGCCACAAGTCTGAAAAGTCTTGGTCACCGAAAAAATATTTAAAATTTTTTTTTATGATATCCCTCGAGAATGTGGCTATGACCCGGTTATTTCAACACATTTTATTGCGACAAAATCATGGAACATTCTTTGACATATATTTTATAAAATAACGTATTGAATCGTTAAATACACATTCAATGTTTACATGAGAAAAAATTCGAAAAGATCCAGTTTTTTTTCTGGATTCAAACCAGACATGATTCGCCTTGATCGTATATGTCGAACATAATTGAATGAAATATAAAGACGACAAGAGTTCGAGTAAAGTATGAGAATTTCTCTGTTGTCAGTGGCAAAAGTATTTCCATCGTCCTCGAGACCTTGAATTATGTTTGGCCAAACATAATTTCTATCGTTTAGTATTAAACGAATTCGATCGTGTTGAGGACGATGATCGAAATTCCAAAGCAAAGATGTTACACCAGAGTGCCTTGGGCCATTTAGTGTATTTTTATACAGCCTCATGTGTATAAAGCATACACGTATGTTAAGTTCTCATCGCAGGTTACGTGAGTGAGCCCGTGTATCGAATTGATGGAGCCTCGAAATCGAGGTTCATAGACGTTCTCAATGCCGTCTTGTTGTATCAATAAGCAGAAATGTCCGAAAAAGGTTAAATCGATGCCTAATTAGCGTCAGAAAGTATGAAATTAAATTTGTTTATGTTTACCATTCCTTAATTGAATAAACTTATAATTAAGAAAAAATAAACGGAAGCCAGTAAAAAGTTAATCCATAATAATTCGAATGAAATACAATCACGAAAAATAGAGCAAAATGTCAGTGGACTAAATACTAACGATATGAAAAAAAATTAATTGAATCGAGCGAGTCAAAAAACAGGACAAAATTTGAAAAACAAATTCAAACATTTTTCAACGCGATTTAACTTTTCGTATCTCGGAGCTCGATCAAATTTCTTGAGTTTTAGTCAAATGAATTGCTGGTTGGAAGAACTTACAAGAATTATCATTTTTTTCACGAAGACTCGAAAGATTTGTGACCCGAATATACCTGCTCGACCTTTATCGTACGTCACAACGTGTGTACGATCATAACTGTATTTATAATTTGTCTATGAAAGGGTACATACACTTATATGTATATGTATAATATAAAATATTCACATGCATAAGTATGTGTGTATGTGTGTGTGTGTTTATAAGATGTCGAGTGAACGGTGAAACGATAAAGCGTTGAGACTCGCATCGACCTTCGCTTCCTCTATGAACACAAGTGTATTACAGAAAGAAATACCGAGGATGTAATATATCGATGAAAAAAAAAGTGAGAGAAACAACTCATCAATCGCCGAATGGAACAAGAGGTCGAGACGAAGGAGGCAAAACGTCAATTGTCAGTAAACCTCGTTATATCGAGAAGATTTATCGGAGTCTCACATCACAACCTGCCAAAAAAACTCTATCCATTCAAAAAGTAATTTTTTCAGGTTTTTTTTTCATATCATTCATGAGCATATAAGGAAGAAAAAATGATAAGAAAAACAAATCATTTTCATCAGCTGCATATTCCCTGCAGCCAAATTGTTTTCTGGTGATTGAAAATTAATGATTCAGTAAATACGGAACTAGCAAGAGTATTTGTTCGAGACAGGAGCAGGTCTGAGCTGCTGGCCGGATACGAGAGAAAGGAATAAAGAGAAGAAGATCTATTCGGTAGTTGAATGCCTCAGGGAGTTTTTGACCTCAGACTGCGGTGATCAAAGTTGCGTTAGAATTCAAACGGTGCGGAGGCATTTTAAAAATCAAAATCAACGATTCCTCACACAGTTGATTTCATGGATGAACGAGACAAACTCGATAATCGCTTCGACGAATTTCGCAATGTTCTTGCCAAAATGTCAATGCCAAAATTCGATTCTTTAATGCGAAGAGAACGTACAAAGGGTTAGAATTGAACCGAGGACTCGGGAGGTTTGCTGCGACCAGCAAAAATTCTTGTAGAAGTTCTTCGAGACAGACGTAGCAATAAAAAGTATACACATATATACAAATATATTTGTGTTCGGCTATGCTACCTGCCGGTTTGTAAAAATATTGAAAAAAACTCGATAGTCTTAATGTGTCAGCCTTTATTTGGGGTTTACCTTGAAATTATGAAAATCTCTGTGGTGATCGTCTTCACGCAGAGATCCGCTTTCACGAGAAACGACCGACACGAGGCTCGACTTTGTTGTCGTCACGCCATTAGAGATGGCAGATCAAAAAAAAAAAATTTAGCCTAAAAGACAAAGAACGCTTATCTTTTGGGTCAATGGTCTTTAAGCTTAATTTTATTTGACTATAGTAATTATAATTGAAACCAGGAGGAAGATGAAGAGAAATGCTGTTTTCCATAGGATTTTACATCTTTATTCGTTTTTTGACGTCCCCTGCTGCTTGACAGCTAGCCACGTGCCAATCGCTCCTTCATCTTGTAAAAACCATGAAAGTTTTTCGAGTGAATTACGTAATCTAAATATGTTATATCCAAAAATTGATATCCTGGGAATCCCACTGCGAGTATAACTCTAATGGCAACGACCTGAAATGCTCCAAGGACGTAGAGGAGCGTGCGCTCCTTGCAAATTGAGTCAATACAATATTGACATTGTGATCACACGATCTATGCATTCTTCCACGCGTTCGAACACTTTTTTGTTCTTGTTGTTGTTGTAAGTGACGATCTGTTCCTCGTTTGTTCGTAATTCAAGAAATTTCAATTGAATAGGAAGTCATCCTATTTGTAGCTTCGCACAAAGAGCAAACAATCTCTGCAGCTTACGTCTTCTTGTGATGGTCATTTCTGATCTACGATGATTAAGGATGAGAGCGCGAAAGAGGCGCAAGCGAATCCTCATTTTGACCTTTACTGTATCGACTTAATCTATAGTCTGTCAACAACACAAGTACAGGGTGAGTCAGCTAAAGTAAGCAATGACGTATCGATCTGAAGTTAAAGTTCGATATAAATATATTTCAATTAATTGAAGGGTTGCTATTCTTATTCACAATGTTTTTTTCATTTCATCTCTCCAACCAATTCATTTTTACATGAATTTAGCATGAAATCAGAGTCATTTAGCTCAGAGATATCTTCATCGGATTATGGAGAATCGAGTGTTGACGATAATCGCCCAACCCATATTTTCCATGGGATTTTACCGCTTCAGCATCTCTTAACAATCTTCGATAGGATGTGCCTCTCTCTCTCCTTATCGCAAAGAGCAACGAGCATATTTATTAATTAGCCTTCAATTGATGTAATTGAAGTGGAAAATGGTTGATCGAGGCATGGGATTGTGCGAAATTATAAATAATCTTGACAGCTCGGTGTTGGTCTATTGTTAGAATATTATAATAATTACACGTATGAATAGAGTCGTTAATAAAATAGTGGCTTCTTGACAGAGTTTGTAAATTGATTTTTAATTGTAATTAATATTCAGCTCGTTATTTTATAAGAAGACTCTTTTTCGCGATATTTTTTGCTCTCCATGTCACAAAAAAAGATTTTTTAACTTTAAATTTTACGAAAACGATGGAGATGATCACTTTCAAATTTGAAGGGCGTATCCAGTATGACCCAACCAAAGAATTACTGTATAAATTTCAACCGAATGTCACCACTTTGACACTTGTACTAAAATTTCTTATAAAAGCTTAAAAATAAAAATAATAATAATAATAATAGAGTGACATTGATAAGGCCATTGATGGCAATATTCAAACTGACAAATGTGACAAGGCTGTTAATGATAATACAAAAATTTTATTACTAAAGGAATAATAATGTTAAGAAATGGAAGTTACACACACGTTAAGAATATTCACGTTACTCGTGCCGTTTAATGACCCCCGAAGCACAGTCGCTTCTTGCAGTTCTCGCAGCATTTATTTTGTAGCATATATACATAATACAGACGACCACGAGATATTCTGTGCGGAGAGCATGACCCGGTAGCTCGAGACATAATGGATCTTTGAGCCTGAAAAAGCATGCAAGAAATCAGTGATTTCCTTCGTTCGGTGTATAACAGTTAGGATTGTCGTGCAAAAGGAACTAAAGGGCTGGCACATTGAGAAGCAAGAAAAGCGAAAGCTACGGATTCGAGCCACAAAATAATGCAGCGATGACGTATTTGATATTCTGTTTACGTAACGATAAATAATCAAATGCCTCTCATTAACGAAGAGATCACAACGACCTTTGATGTTATTTCGTTTGTTGAGAAATGCTTATTTTTTGTTGAAATTTTTTTTTTTTTATGAAACATGACGAATTCCTGCATTGCCAATTTTATGGTCTCCCTCAATTAGCTTTGGTGGTGGGTCCGAGTTGAGCGACAAGTTGCCCAGGGACACCAGGGACTACTTTCCATTAATAAATCCATATATATTCGTATTTTTCAAATTGGATGATTTTTGTACATCGTTTCACACTAGAGTACGAAATTTTTTCAAATTTTTAATGATATTTCATGGTTCCCTGTTCATTGATCATTCATATGACGTAGTCTATGGCTGATGAACGTTACAACTCGTGGTATTGTTGGACAAACACGAACGTGCACATACCTTCACGTGAATACATATCTCGGATTCTTTTCTCTCTTCCTCCAGAGACCATGGACCACTCTCACCTTCACTCTCGCTCTCGCTCTTTACTCTCAACTTACCTACTCAGTGTGTAATAATCCAGGCTCTCCCACTCTGTGACATCCGAAGATGAGGACAAACGAGAGAAAAAGTGAAAGAAACAGAGAAAGAGAGAGATGAATTTATCAGCATCCACTGGGGAGAGTAACAGACGTTTGCGAGAATATCCAATGGACCAGAGCTCCAAGGAGGGAATATATCGGGGGCGGTGGCACATCGATCTCCCCCCACCTGGGATTACCGGTGAATCCTCTATAAATGCTCAACGATACCTCATCTGGAAGAAGTTGACTCTCGGGACACCGGCTCCCTTGAGGCATGTGTTGAGTTTAAGTGAATTCCCCGATCAGTTGAACGCACGTATATCGAATCCATATCGTCGATTCATATTATCGGGAAGCGCACTTTTAAGCGCAAAAAATAACCAAAATGGTAAGTAAAGAGTGCATTATGTGTGTGTGTGTGTTTTTTTTAATCCACTTTTTTTTCATTTGAAAACAAAATTATAAAAGTCGTCGAACCACGTGTGTCTAGTGACGAAGGATAAATAATTTACCGCGGATAGAAAAAGGAATTGGGCTTATCGTTATCTCGGAGGGTGCGCGAATGCCGAAATCACTAAATCACGACGCGGTTTTTCTTATTGTGAGCATATGTCGGTTGTGTCAAACAATTACTTATAGCTGCACAACGTTGTTTTCGGAAAAAAGTGAAACCCTTTTTTCCCTGTTTTTTTATGACATACAATTCGTGAAAGGGTCGAGGGTGCGAAATGTTTTATGATTTAAAACAAAGACGTGGGCATTAACGGCTGAAAGCTCTGGCTAATTGGTTTCCGCCGAGTAAAATCGCGTGGTTTAAGCAGTTGTAACGCCGACGGAATGTTCTTTCATTCAACATTTATTAAACGATCACAATATATTCTTATCGACTATATAATTATTACGAGAAAAATCATTTAACCGTGAAATTATAAGTGATCAATTGTTGTTTGGAAATCGATAAATTGACAGCATTCATTTTTTTCCATTAAATTCAATTCTTATCAGGATGAACCATTAAATTTTATCGGTAGGAGGAAGAAATTCGTTGATGGTTTCTTTAGTTTGTTTATTCTTAATATGTAATTGCAAGTTTTTGTTCGTTATAAACGATCTGCATTACGTGGAATAGTACAAAGTGTGTAAAACAGCGATGGAATGTCATCGACGGTTGGATAGACATTGCGTCTCGTATACGATCGGAAACTTGGAGAAAAATTGTCTTTAACATTTACCGTAGTCTTTGGTCGACGGAGAGGATACTCATTCGTGATTAGTCTTTACTAAAAAGACACACATATGCATTTCTATATGGGATGTTGCATTACTTGGTAGGTGGGAATAAAGTGGAGGCTGTAAATAAAGCCTTCGTTACAATCGGCATTTCTCGCATAAATGGACGTAACAGCATCTCATTTACCGTCCACGTGTAGCAACAGCAAACGTAGCCTCCAACTAAGGAGCTAAAAGAGTCAAAGAAAACACCTTTTGTCAATGATTTACACCGGAGAACAATGTTTTTACTTACAAGAGGATAAGAAACCTCGTAGGAATTGTCGAAAAATAATTTTGCATTGAAAATGTTGATGTTCGTTTTTCTAACATTCAATGTCTTTTCTATTTAAAACATTAAATTTTGTAGTGACCGCGTGGGTGCCTTTATTTTCTTGCTTTCCTCAAAGTTTTCGATCGGTATCCAACTCGCAGCAACATTGAATAATGACAAAATCAGCCAAGGACAAACCTTGCGTCCAATTATTCGGAAAGCTGATGAAAAACTGATGACACCACGACAAATTTTAGATTTCACTTTCACGTAATATTGAAGGACGAATATATTTGGCTCTGATTAATCGAGGTAACCTGGTTCCTCGAAATGTCGTCAAAATAATGTCATTTCTATTCGGATACATAATAATTATATTGCGGTAAATGGCAGAAAAGTATACATGTTGATTTGTTTTTTCGATAATTCTACGTTTGAAAATGGTTAGCGTTTTATTTAGCACGGGAGAAAAATTACAAAAGTCTTCCTCCTCTCCATCGTCCAGTGAGCTGACAGTGATTAGCGCCAATTCGTAGTTGCGATACATTTACAAAGGTTCCACTAACGCGACGTAATTGAAATAAGTTGCACAATCCGGGAAGGTCTAAACCGATCGGTTCGCATTTATACTGTTCCTTTTTCACCTCATTCAATTCTCAGTTTACTTTTCGCTTTTTGACCTCTTGCGATTGCGCAAGAGAATCAAACATTTGTCTCTCTTGATGCTTCTTCTTTTTTTTTCCTGCAGTCACCGCTGTCTGGGAATATTCTGAGTCGAAGGCAAGAGAAGATCTGGCGTGTGTGGCTTCTCTTTGAATATTGCAGCTGTGCTTGTATCTTATTACTCGTTATTTATTCCAATTTCGTAAATATTCGTTCGAGTTAAAAAGTCTTCGAAATATTTAATTGATTACTAGCACGTTGAATTTATTGGTGTAAAAACAAAATGATATCTTCTTACTTTTACGCATAAATTAACATTCGATGTCTAGCCTTTTTTCTGAAATCCCAAAACCAAGTTTTTATCGTTTTTTTTTTCTTTTTCTTTATCGTCGCACGTGTAAATATCTTTTCGATGTAAATTAGATATAATGTGTGCGTTTGTGCGAAAAGGCAAAGGTTAATTTTACAAAATAGAATTTAATATCTTGATGAATCGGAGGCGGATCGTCCCACGAACGCCTAATCGGATAACCTGCTTCCCCGAAACAGGATGAAGGTCGTTTGACCGACCATTCAATCTTTTTTTTCTTTACAGTTTTTTTTTTGGAGTATTTGTTCATTTCTACCAATCAATAAAAAACGTCGAATGTCACTTCGAAATTACTATGTAAAAAAATCTTTATGACACGATGATGCTGAACTATTTCAACGAATAGTTTTTTATCCATGAATTGAACCAATCTCCGAAGTTATCACAAGAAAGAGTAGAGTTTTGGTAGAATTGAGATGATCATAAACGTACTCGAATCTTCATAAACGAATTAAGCGTTCGAGGGCCTATACGTGCACCTGGAGGAAATTCGATATTCCAAAAATATTTTCATTCCGTAGTGTCCTCCATTTGTATCCAAGTAAAAAAGAAAAAGAAAAAAAGAAAAAATTCTCACTTTGCGATTCAAATCTTTGCCTTTTTGATGAAAATACTAACAAAAATAGGCATCGACAAAACTGGTTTTTTTTTTCAACTTTACGGAGAAAAAATATTATTTCATATCGGAATGAAGTGTATAATTAGCATCGTTGGTACCACAAATAACATTTCGCGTGAAACTGCTTCACAAAAACTACAACCACAGTTCATCTAATGTTTTTCAGTTTTCAATAAAATCTTTCACTTTTATCAACAACGATATTTCGTTTTTTCCAAGAGTAAAAAAGTACTTTCAGCGAACAGATTTTGTCTGTGTGAAAAAAAAAATTGCCATACTTATATCAACACACTTGTGTACTCGTCAATGACTATTATTCTTCACAATGTATCTTGACACTCTAATGACATCCCATAGCGCTAATTATACATCTTCGTAGTTCGTCCCCCGTCGAATATCATGCGAATAACCTTTTAGCGATATAAAATATACTCGTACGTTGGTAGATTTTTAAAGAAGTATAAAAAAAAGAAAAAAACAAACTTATTTTACACATATGCAGAGAGGATTAAAGTCAAAGATCCAGCAGTGGTATTTGGCTCTTGAAATGGAGTCAACCGCGTATAAATATAGAAATATTGATGTTTTCTGCTACGCGTATATGCATACAAAACTTGAAGTTATTTCACGATTGCATAATATCGTAATCGGCAATAGCTGCGGGAGGCTGTATCGGGGGATAAATTTCGGAGGACCGGTCGAGGGCCATCGGGTATTTCGCAACTAAATGATAAATATTCGTGTCGTATATTATCTCATTCTTGTTCCACTTCACCTGGTACCCTCGAGCTATCTCATGGATCGGGTCGTAAGCCTCTCCTCTGTCGAGAAATCATCTTCTTCGGTTCTTTCAAACATTTTTCCCCCTTTTTATTTCTTATTACTTTTGCAAACTTTATTATTTATTGATATCAAGATACAGTACGTGGTTTTACCGTGTGGTTTTTTTCCTATTTTACACATTTGTATTTCGAATTAATAACGAACTTTGGAAAAATACAAAAATTCTTTCAACATCGATTTAACGGGAATTTCAATGGTATTGACATTTGCACAACTTTCAGCGACAACTTTGATTCTGTAAAATAACTATCCGACCAACAGCTCAAATCTATTTTTCTTATGCAAGAATATCGTTATTCAATAGCTTTCTTTTGGAGCTTTTCAGACCTGCCTCCAAAGAATCTTCGGTACAAAGCCACTTCGTCCTCCGATCCGTTTGACACGTTTGCGCACTTAATAGGCAATCAAAGAAAGAAACGATGACGACCGACGCGAACGTAAATCGAAATTCTTTTATTCTAGTGCGTGACGGGATATGTCTCGGCAAAATAATTCATCACTGTATTATTCTTTGCTAAACGATACTCGCGGACTACTTTCTCCAAAGTCGTTAAGTTAACACACATTTTGTACCATGTGCAATTCTGTGCCTATTTTCATTCATTCAACACTTATCGTGGCCGAGTTCTCAAAAGCGTAACTAAAATTTTACTTCTATTCATACAAACGTTTTACTCTTCAAATTAGAGCTTTATTAAGAGAAAACACAACTTTGAATCTACTGATCGGCAACATTTTAGTGATTAAATATATTTAACATGGTCACAATCTCGTCACAATCACCTTCAAAAGTTAACTCTCTGGATAATTGTTCAAAACGTTTTTATTATTTGCGAAATAATCAAATAATGTTAGTTTTTATATCGTATAGGAACGTTACAACTTACGAAGTTTCTAGAAAAGTGTTTAGTATGAAGTTTAGAGTTCGAGAAATAACCACCTTTCCCATAAAAAGAGATTTTTAGACAAACTTCGTCGTATGTTTCTCTGTAATTGTGTAAAAGGATTTACAAATCTGTAGAAGAGCCTCGAAGTTATTTCGTGAAATGTGAATTTTTTCACGACTCCTGATATGAACGCAAGTAAAACTGTGCAATCTCCGATTGCCATTATCTTGAATACGAGAGGTTGGATTTTTTTTTCAAATTCAACACGTAATTCCATAATAGTTTCTTGTACGTGTGCTTAAATTAAAAAAAAATATATATATATCTGTACGAAAAAAATACAGACTACTACCTTAAAAAAAAATGTCAGTCATTGAAAATGATAAAGTGGAGCGAATTGAAACCTCGTTATAATGGAATTGGGATGCAGGATGACGGATTTCTTATTACAAAATGCAAACACATTTTATGAGTCTTACGTATGGAAGTGGGAGGAAAGATGAAACGCGTCTGATGCGCGGTAAAATTATGCAATTTCGAGGATCGCGAAGTGTTGATCTCGCCTTATACGATCGAACTCTGTCCGAACGAGCATAATCGCAATCTGCGAAAGCAGAAGCCAACTCTCGTGTGTAATCTCAGCCAAAGCGCGATTTTATAAAGGCCATCGAGAGAGGTATCGTTCGCCCATTATCGTCAAGAATCATCGGTCGTCTCCCTTCTCTCATCGCTCGGTCACAGAAAACAGATACGCAACTTCGTCGCTTTCTCCGACGAAGATGCCACCAACGAGACACGCCGCTTCTTCTGTTTTCTTTTGATTTTCCTTTTTTTTTCTACCGTGTTCCCCACGTGTGTCTTCTTTCAACTCGACTCTCGTCGTCCCATTTTGAATGTAAGAATGATGAGTGCCGTTAATTATTCCACCCCTTTACCCCCACGTGACTAGATGTCGAGAAGCAAGAACAACCGAAAACATCGAGAAGTTGATCGTCAAAATTACCACTTTTCATGATTTTTTTGTCCATACAAATAAATTGTGTGGCACATGAAGAATTTATCAAAAGTTGCCTAAAAAAAGACCACTTGACAGTGGACTCTTTTACACCTGAAAAAATTGTTGGAAATAAAAAATTAAAAAAGATTATTAATTAGTATGAGAATCCATTGTTTTGCGGTAAAAGCTAACCGAATGGCAGCGGCTTTCAAATTAAATGTCAATTCGCGTTTTATGAATATTGAAAATGGTCCATCGTTTAGAAAAAGAACGTTTCAATAAAAACGCGTTTCTAAATCCGCAGCCAGTTAAATTTTTTTGTTGAAAAGGAAGCTTGTAGCTTATAGCGACCCAAATAATTTCAATTTCAAAAGCACAATTAAAGAGCATTTCTATGAACCTCCCGATTTTATAAATTTTACACTGAAAAAGACCTCAAACATTACGGGTTTTCAACGCACTGATTAGAAAATGGAAAGTTATTGCCACTCAACAAGTTAACAATAAAATATTTCATAAGAGCTGCAAAAAAAACGAAACAAAATCAAATGACTGCTATAACTTTCTGAGTAAATGAATGAAACTTGAAAGAAATCATCAAATAATGAAAATGAATATTATATAATTTAACAGTGTTAATACTTTTGAAGTTATTAAAATAGCAAACAAGCGTGAAACGGCAAACGATGAAGGAAAATCAAATTAAAGTATCAATCGAAATAGTAGTGAGTAAATGTAAAATTATTCAAGCTTAATTACAGTATCTTTAACACCCAGCGACTTAATGGTTGCAGCGACGCGTTTGAGGATTGCGTTCCCGAGAGGAATTTTCTCGCCAACGTTTACTTTTATATATATTTTTATTTTTTCGTCGTCTCATCGTCTGGAAACCCGACAGCACTGCAATTAACCGAGAAATTTTACGCGTAAAGATACGCATATTGAGAAAATTTTTACGTGTGCATACCAGCCTCGAGTTCTCTTCTTCTAGTGTCGGTTGATAATTTTTATTCTTCTTTTTATTTTTTATTTCTCCATCCATTAAGGCCTTCAACGTCGAGAAACGTTGAGCGGTCGAATGATGCACGATGTTATGAAATAACCTACTGATTTATATATCAGAGGATGAGTTGAGAGACGACCGGCCTACCAGCGCCAAAGAACTAAATGTCTTCGAGGGATTAACGTAAAAAAGGCGTAACGAATCCTTCCAATCATTGAAGATCCGACCTCTCGCTCGATCCAGGCATATTTTGTCCGTATTCACTTGTAAACAAGTTATCTTTTTAGAACAAACCCGTAGTAAAGAGTCGCTAAAGTCAATGGCCATCAAAGCTTCTCTTCTTTCTCGAAACTCTTTTTAATAAATATTTCAACAATCTATCAGTTTATAATTGCCTGTCGTTATGTAACTTTCCAGAAGACATGTTACACATCGAGCTTCGTCGCAGAGCGTCAATCATGGTAGAATTCATTTTTGAAGCGTTTGTAGAATCTCTTGTTTTATTGTAATGATTGGATTTGTTCTTGGTCGTATATATATGCAATATGGAATTTCATTCATAGCTAGAGATCGTTATTCGTGGTGATGCAAACTCCGGTGATGCGTCTTTATTCAGACGCTCTTTATGTCACAGATATAATAATATTTTTCTTCCGAGACTTGGGAATCGAGCTAGCCAAATGAAACCCTACGATTCGTGCGATTGTACTGACTCGGTAAAGTACACTTTATTGAGGATGCTCTATGGTGCATGAACAGTGAACCTTTCACAAGTTACAAAGAGAAAGAGAGAGAGAGAAGCTCTATGGGCAAAAAAGTCAGGAATGAGGCGATATATTTTCCCTGGTACTATACAGAGTCGAGGAAAGACGCAAGTATCTTCCAGATAAATTATGCCCAGTTAAAGGTCACTGGACGTTTTCTTCGTGATGGAACCATCGGGCAAACTTGCCGTGATCAGTAAATCCTGAAAGTATGAAAAAACAAATTTATGTGAAAAGAAGTGCACGAGTTCAAGTGATTGTTAAGTTAAAGGTGTTAATATATAAACGTCATTTTTAAAAGTAGTTGGCATTGGGGACCATATTTCGAACAATCAGGAAAAATTATTTTTACGATTACCAAACTATCGGGGATCAATGAATAAACAAGTATTGGTGCTGATATTTGCCTTGGTATAGTCACATGCCTAAGAGCAAGCAAGATCTACCGGTAAAGAGTAGGCGTCGAGAACCTTTCACGATCACTGCGCGGTGCATCATAGTATAAATCGACGTAAGCTTACATAAGAGGAGAAGCGCAGACGCCCGGTAGATTGTGGGCGAGGCGTGAGATTATCCCACGGAAAGTAATAGGCATTATATTATAGCGAGAGATAATACTTTTTTTTTTACGCCGCAACTTGCGATAGGATTTGTCACTTGACCAGTACGTTACGATTATTAGTTCTTTCACATATTATTCAATTTAGAGAGCGTATGATAATGATGTTTTTATTATTTGTGTTTCAAGCTGAAGCTCTTATGGACCGCCACCCTAGTGGCGGTGATTTGCACCAGCGATGTCCACGCTAAGAGCAAAAGAGCGATAGAGAATTATGCTCGAGGTCAGGAGCAATTTGAAGGCTATGTTTACGACAAGCCCAAGCAAGATTTCACTCTACCACCCAAGTAAGAAGATTTTCCCTATAGCCCATATATGAGACGTAATCATAAAAAACGAACTGCTGAACAATAGTTGATTCCTACTTCAATTTATTACAAGGCCGACACCTGCGCCTGTACCAACCAGGCCACCAACAACACGTCCACCCCCACCACGTCCGACAACAGTACGTCCACGACCACCACCACAGGAACCACCCTATCAGTATCCTGCTCCGAGTAACAAATTCGATCTGCCAGTTCGGTAAGACTCTTTACTGATGATGCATTTGTCCATGTGCACATCCAAAAATATGTACACACATTGAAGGTTTCTAAGTTGCAAACATTTGCTCATAAATCGCAGAAATAAATAATGTACTTTTTAATTTCAGAACACCGGCTCCACCAACGCGACCACCAACAACAAGACCACCTCCTACTACGAGGCAAGGCTATGATTATCCTCGACCAACCAACCCTCCCCAAAGTCCTCCTTACCAGTACAATCCTCCGGCGGTAACCTTCAACCCGGCACCAAGGTGAGTCCAGATTTATTGAAATAGGAAGATGGTTGATAATATAGAAATAATTGATAACTCTCATCGGAGTGTCAAGTTGATCGATCATCAATTCTGTAATTTACATTTAATTGCCAAATAGAACTTCGCCGAAACCACCTCCACCAACGAGACCTCCACCACCACCACCTACTAAACCACCACAGTACATTCCCCCACGAACACCCCAGGAATCTTCCCCACCACCGGTGACACGCAGGTATGTTTAAATTATGTGTGTCGTTATCAATATAAGTTTGGTATAATTATATTCAGAGGAAGATCAGAGGACCTTACTCTATTTCTGAATATGTTTACAGACCCTACAGTCCACCGAACCAAGGTTACAGCTACCCAGTCCCGAAAGTACCTTTCCCACCAACTCAGGCACCACCAACAAGACCTCCACCACCTCCACCAACGAGACCACGTATACCACCACCAACGAGGCCTCCTCCACCACCATCTACTAAACCACCACAGTACATACCCCCAAGAACACCCCAGGAATCTTCCCCACCACCGGTGACACGCAGGTATGTTTAAATTATGTGTGTCGTTATCAATATACGTTTGGTATAATTTTATTCAGAGGAAGATCAGAAGACCTTACTCTATTTCTGAATATGTTTGCAGACCCTACAGTCCACCGACCCAAGGTTACAGCTACCCAGTCCCGAAAGTACCTTTCCCACCGACTCCGGCGCCACCAACAAGACCTCCCCCACCGCCACCAACGAGACCACGTACACCACCACCAACAAGGCCTCCTCCACCACCATCTACCAAACCACCACAGTATATTCCTCCACGAACACCTCAGGAAACTTCGCCACCGCCGGTAACACGCAGGTATGTTCAAATTATATGTGCCAATATCAACATATGGTGATTGTAATATTCCACGGACAAAATTTCGAGAATCATATTTTATTTTCAAATCTATTTGCAGACCGTACAGTCCGCCGACCCAAGGTTACAGTTACCCAGTTCCAAAGGTGCCTTTCCCCCCGAAGTCGACACCACCACCTCCACCACCAACAACAAGGCCTCCTCCACCTCCACCAACGAGACCACGTACACCACCACCAACGAGGCCTCCTCCACCACCATCTACTAAACCACCACAGTATATTCCTCCACGAACACCCCAGGAATCTTCGCCACCACCGGTAACACGCAGGTATGTTCAAATTATGTGTGCCACTATCAATAGATAGCGATTGTAATATTCCATGGATGGAGTTTCGAGAACTATACTCCACTTTCGAATTCATTTGCAGACCGTACAATCCGCCGACCCAAGGATACAGCTACCCTGTCCCGAAAGTGCCTTTCCCACCGAAGCCGACACCACCACCTACACCAAGAACGACGACCACGACGCAGCGTCCTACCACGAGATACCTCCCACCTCCTACGACCGCAAAACCAACGTATCTACCTCCGAGGGAACCAGCTCCAAAGGAATCGACGTTCAAGACAACGGTTTACAGGCCACCGACTACTACTCCACGGCCTACAACCAAATACATCCCTCCCCCAACGACCAGACCGACTCCGAAATACTTGCCTCCGACTACAACAAGACCGACTACGAGATACACCCCCCCACCAACTCCGAGGACTAATCCACCCACGTATCTTCCACCAAGGGAACCATCGCCGCAACCTTCCGATGTGAGTCAGAGAACGACCTATCGGCCGCCAACGACCCAAAGGACAACACCGTACAGGCCACCGCCCACCACGACCAGACCCCCGACAACGAAATATCTTCCACCACCGACTCCAAGAACCACCAAGTACTATCCACCACCCCCTCCCTCTACCACCCCGAAACCGACGTACCTGCCGCCATCCACCCCGAGACCAACTACTCCAAGACCGACGACTCAAAGACCGACAACACGACCAACGCCTCGATACACTCAAGCTGATTCCCGGCCATCGACTTACTATCAGCCTACAACAAGACCAACCACCAAATCACAGGAATATCTTCCACCCTCGACGAAACTGACGACGCGCCCAACACCCAGGACTACACCATACAGGCCTCCGCCAACCACCCCTAGGCCAACTCCCAGATACACTCCTGTCGAGAATCGACCATCCACCAGATACACGCAACCACCGACTACGCGACCAACCACCGCCAAGCCCGAGTATCTCCCACCCAAAAATCAACCACCACCACCAACTCGACCCGCCCCCTATCTTCCTCCTTCAACACCAAGACCATCATACCCAACGGTTACTCCACCGCCTTATCCATCACCAATTTATAGCATCACACCTAGCACCGTGACTTATCCTCCACCTACTGGAAAAATAGCTCCCGTACCGACTCTTCCACCTCCAACACCTAAACTCAATCTTGGCTACAACTATCCTATCCCTAATATTCCTTTTGAATTCCGCAAGCGTTAATCTTTTCACCTTGCATTGCAATTGAGTCACTCGTACGGAGTTTGTTTTTTTATGTTCAACATGATGGACGCCACGCGCCTGCTCTCTAAAACTTTCCGAATCGGATAATCAAAGTTAAATTAGCGTGAAATAACATTTTTTTCATTCATTGGAGTTTTACAGTACTATATATACTATGCATATATTTACAACGTGTAAAATTGAAGCGATCCGTCGGATCTTTTCCTGCGTGCTTCGTTTCTTTCTTTTTTTTTATACTTAGAACTAGTATCCACAATGAAATATACCGATTCCATGATTAGCAGGCGAAAGAGATCGAAGATTGTTGATGAAAAAAAAAAGAAAAACAAAATAAAAACCCTTTCATTTGTACAGTCTAGAATCACGGGAGTTATAGAACGGCGAAAATCCATATTTTTTTACCGAACTCGCATTTATATTCCTTTTTCTTATCATCGACTCTTATTTCTTCTCTCGTTTTCTCCTTATTTTGAATATATATTTTCTCTTTTTTTACTTACCGAATAGACATTCAATGTAATTAGCTTGAGAAACTAATAATAAAAAAAGTTTTTCCATAAATCGTTTTCTCGTTTTTAGAGTTTCAGAAAAATATTCATACACTTGATTCGATGCGATTCATCGATCATTCATCGCATCCCTCGCTGTTTCTCGTTCTAATGTTTTGATACTCATACTTTATTAATTTATCGAGTGAAATCATTTTCACGAGCATGTTTCGTACATTGGTGCCGCCTGGGAAAAGTAAGTAGCCCGTAAAATGGCCGTACTCCTACCAGTAAGGTAGGAGTTGTCAGACGCCCCCTCAACAAAGAGAAAGAACTTTTTCAACACCACGAAAGAGTATAACGGAGCAATTGTTAGTAAAAACTAGCGAGGATTTTGTACCGAGGACCGAATGTCGTCTGAATTTTTCTAGTCTCTGCTGAGTCGTTGTAAGAATAGGATCGCAAACACTGAGCTTTAATTGTTCCATCGATTCGTATAATTTGCTTAACTATTATTTAAAATCGACCTTTGTGAGTGGTGTCGCGAATTACTTGACATGGAAGAACGGGGATCAACATTGACAGGATAATCAATCTCGAAAGAGTTGGTCCAAACCCGTTTGAGAGTCACAGTGATCAACGAACTTGTATCTTTATTCGAGGATTAGTGAGAAATGTTTGAGACCGGTCGAAGATCCGCAATTAGCACTTCGGAGCTCGGACTTTACTCTGATCGGGGAGATCGTTACAATCGCAACAAATACGGACCGATCGTGCGAAAATTCGTAATTGTAGTAATGGCCGTGGTGGCAGTGATATTAGTGAGTATTTCTTGCTGCAGAATTATTTAAATAACAAAATAGATGAAAGAAGTACAAAATATCTAGCATAATTGATTATGAAATCTCTTTTGATTCACACGCTGGAATACAAAGACATATCTTCATAATTGTCCGCAGAATGAATTGCCATGCATCGGGGGCTTACTTGTTAGAAAAAAGAAAGATAAAAAATCATCAATGCATTCACAATGAAAATAGTAGAAAAAAGCGAATTTTTTATATTTTTTTGCACGCCTGTCACAAATGGCAATGTCTCAACTATTTATCTCGCTATACGTGAACTCTCGCGCATCTTTAATTAATCACAGAGTCTCGCGTCACGGTAATTAAGTATAATAATGAGCAACGATGCGTTGTCGAGCTCAACGCTCCGTTCTCGGTTCTCGTTCATCCGTTTACGATTAGCACCGTTGCTAGAATGCAATCAGAATACAAAGAAATTAATTATATTCCTACAACTCTGCTCCTGAGCTTTTCTCTCTGAATTCAAGAGCTACAGAAATTCGACATTTCTCCTCGACGCTTTTTCTTTTTGCTCTGAATCCAGATGTCAATTTTTTTCTTTTAAAATCTCAGTAGAGTTTTTTCACTATTCCATCGTCTTTAGAAAGACAGCGATTGGAAAATTAATAAGTATTAATAAGGATAATATTTTGTATTAAAAATCATCGACATTTCAAAATTTATGTAATCATTGCATTTCGTTAGAATCAAAGTTCATTTTACACTCAACTTTTCTTTATCGTTCTTTCAACTTTTTTAATTATTGACGCTCCTGGTCTTGGTACGAAAGTAATTCATTAGTCGTCGAAATATATGCCAGGAGTGAGAAAGAACGAGATTTTCGGTGCGAGACGGGTAGAAAGATACAAATATTGTTAATTATGCATTTATTTTCTCCTCGAGAAATTCATCAGAGCATATACCGGTCGTCAAGTAAGTCGACATGTACAATAGAGACTAGTGTGTATATGCGTGTGTGCGTGGGTTAGTAAACTCGTGCATAGGTTCGAAAATTCAGGCAGCGTAACGACATGCACGCCCGTTTATTCTTTCTCTCGCACGGGAGAGCAAACGAGATTTCTGCATGTCTTCACATATAGGGCGTTAACAGTGCTTTGACACGGATTAAGCTATTCTACTCTCTTTTATGCAGAAAAGCCATAAAAACAGGGTTAATTACAGCGACGAAATTTATCAAGGCCTGCATGAGAAAACTTTGCCATTCACGCCTCTGGGATTCTTCTAATTATCCGCCTGTTCTAAATTATCTCAGCATTAATATACGTTGCAGATCTCTTAATATTTTTGTATTCGTTTAAATAATAATAAAAGTTTAACAAAAGTCATAAGAGCATATGATTATTTTGAAAATCAACCCTTATCACGTTTTGCTCGAGGGAGTTCCACTTTTATTTTAACATAAATCATATCGAAATTAATCGTTTGCTGACCTTGAGTTTCATGCCATTGGCTTAGTTGGGAGTTGTACGATTATTATGAAAAAAAATGTCTCAAAAAATACTCATTCCACTAAGAGTTATGAGGTCGCAAAGTGGCCCGAGCCAATTTGTCTTGATGGAAGAATAGGGTCAAAGTACCGAGTTCAGAAGAACCAGGGATGGTGGTTTTTGAAAAATCATAAGTACCGTTTACTTTTATAACATTATGACAAAGTTTCCTGAAATTTTAAATTCCCCATAAAATTGTTATTTTATGAAATTCAACAGAAAAAATGTTTGTAGGCTGCAATATTCATCTACGATTTTGCTTCGGGTGCCTCGGCAACGAGCAAAGTTAGTCAAGAGACAAAGCACATATACATACTGCAGAATTCTTTGAAGAAACCAACGAGTGGATTGTCCAAAAGACAATCAACAAGTACAACGATCACACCTGATTCCAATACAAATAGAAGCAACAGATTTCCCATACAGGATCGTTCAGACGACACTGATCCTAAAGAGCTAAATTATGTGCTCGCTAATGCTCCAGTTCCGGAAAAAAGCAAGGAATCCAGAAGCCCGAGGACGGTCGATGGGAGACCGGAAACGAGGGGTCAAAACTTAGAAAATTTTAAACTTCGGAAAAAGCTTGTTGAAAACATCGATACAAGCGACGATATTCCGGCCGTCGAGGGGAAACAATTGTTCAATAATCATGCAGTCGTCTATCGAGTGAGGCAGAGGTAGAAAAAAAAACAATTTTCTTAAAAAACATTTAATCTTTTTTATTTATTAATACCAATTAAGCAAAATTAACAACAACCAGTTTTTCGCAAATAAAACAAACATTACGTTGTAATTTGAAAAAAAAACTCTAATTTCGATAATATTTGAATAAAAATGGTTAGATATCAATATCCGGATCCAGAGGACGAAGTGAACGAAGAAGAATCACGTCCAGCGCCGTTTCACTTTGAGTTTAAAACACCACAGCCCGCATCATTTAATAAACAACGTCTGAAGTTTCCTCAACTCAGTCAGTATCGATATCCGCATGCGTCCCGCAACATCCAAGACATAATAAAATATTTGACCAATGATCCGAACATTCCGAATCGTGGAATTAAATTCACGGGTGTATACGTCAACCCTAAAAAATATGACATATTCCCGGAAGCTGGAGAACTCATGGCAAACAGCGATCGGAACGAGTATCAAGCAGATGATGCACAGGACGAGGAAGACTACGATGATAATGAGCGTGACGATTTTTCGGAGAGTTCAAGATTCGCCACTGTCGGAAACAACGGAGATCCTTTTTATCTCTACAAACCAAAACATCCAACGGATGTAAATCTTCTCGCACCATCGAACGTTAGGTCAGTCTTTAGGCTCCGTATTTCTAAAGAAAAACCGACAAAACGCCGCATAGCATCGTCGAACTTTGTCGGTGAATAGGAAATGTTTATTTATGGTTAAAAATATGATTTGTCAGCAGATTTTCTCCATCGGGAACTCATCGATACAATCCGTATCACGATCCATTTTTTCAAAGACCACCAGTGAATTACGTAAAACCAATACCGATACCGGAAGTTCCACAGTACGTTGATAGCGCGGCTGCCTACTCAAGCGGAGGTTATGGGAAAAAGAGAAAACCCAAACCGTTTAGCGTTATGCTCGATATTTATCCGATTACGGATTTGAATGATCAGCCAAGCAACAAAGTCTCGAGACCAAGGCTTCCCCCTGTATCGGTTGAAGAATACGATCCTAGGAGACCGCCGGCCTACACACGTGGTCAGAGATATCCGCCATCGAAGGGACACTCCATTCCATTGGTCGCTATTCCAGCTGGACAAACGGGCCTTTCCGAGGAGGAAGAGAGACAACAGATGGTTTTTCACCTCAATTTATATCCCCGAAAAAAAAATAAGCATACCAGGTCAGGTTGATGATGTGATACGAAAAAAATAGACAAAATTCACTTATTTTATCGATGACAATTATGAAGCCTTCATTAAAAAAAAAAAAAAATCAGGAGTACACTCCAAACATTTCTCAATAGGTATCCATCGTAAAAATTCGAAAAATATTCAATTCAATTATTTCAAAAAATTATTGAAAACTTCAATTATTTGTTCACTCAAATTCATATGTACATTTCTCGCCTTGAAATAAACCAGACGAGCAACCACAGTCGTTACGATTAGCATATTTGTGGAAATAAAAATGCCGGCCACTGCTGCGTTAAGTTCCGTCTCTAATGACAAGATATTCAAAATTTCATACCCATATTTTTTTTCTTAGGAAGGACATAATTCAAAGATCAGAATCAATGCGACCAGAGGATCATGAGGAATTCATGCATAGCGTAATGTCACCTTTCGACGCGATTACCAAGCATCTTACCGATCATTCGGCGATCGAGGAATCAAAGTACGAAGAATCCGAACTCCCAGAAACAAGTGATCGTCCGATTACGGAAAATCTCCCGAATTTTGCTGAAACGGAAGATGATCATAATAATAATAATCTAGATTTTGATGAAAACGGCAGCAAGAACTCTGACGTGAATAGTTCAAACGTATGGCAAGATGAAGAATCGGAGAGTTTTCCAAAATTGAGTAACAACGAGGAGGAAACGAATCCAGGCATAAATAACGATTATCCAAAGGAAGCTGAGTGTAAAAATTGTAATGACTCACAAAATATAAAGACGAAAAAATGGTCAAATTTGAGTACGGACCTCGACACGCCCGAGGGTTTCCAGGCATTTGCTGATGGCCTATTGGCATCCGATTAAAATAATAATAAAGGACCGAAATAATTATCCGATGTAGCGACGAGTTAAAAAAAGCCGACTGACAATAAACACAGACATTTTCTCTGTTATTTCGTATCAATGATGGCCGATCACTGCTGTAAAATGAAGAGAAAGTATCGCTGGAGAGAATTTCTCTCACTGATAATTAGTTGTCTTGAGAGATAAACACAAAAGGCTCGAGATCTCGTTGGTTCATGGTCCCATGAGCGTACATGCGTGCGTTTAATATTTTTCCCTTTATTTTTCAATTTCCAGTACCTGCGGGGCAGCCTGGTGCTCCAGGTCAGTCACAAATAAAAATAAATTCCAAAGAAATGAGACTGGAATGACTGTAACCTTGACATTTGGAAACCAGGCGACGTCTTGCCAATTTTTTGAAGCATTTTGAATAATTAATTATACTGACGTATGAATTATTCACGAGAATTTTGACGCTGAAAAATTGGGATCTACGTTTCGTGTGTGTTTTAATATTTTTTTCATTGTTTTTTGTTCTTTTGATTCTATAATACATAAATAACTGTAAAATGTACATGTCTTTATTTCACGATACTTAAAAATACAATTTATAATACAAAAGCACTTCCTCTTCAGCCTGTTCCCATCGAATTTTTATGGCTGTTACTGTTTCGCAACAGCAGTCGAGACGCATCGTTCAATATACAATTCCGCAACTTTTCTCTCTTCGTCAAGAAGTTAATGTTATAAATATGCAAAGAGGAATGTTTATTACGCAATTCACTTAATCCAGAAATATTGTTCGTGTTTCACACATTATTTAACACCGACAACGAGCACCAAAATTCCTATATTCAGGAATTTACTAACTTTTTATTGCCATGATAACCAAATTAAATATCACTGAAAATATGATTTTCTTTGAAAATCAATTTCAATCATTCCACACTCCGACAGACACATTATTAACACTTTCGAGAGTTTCACCCTCTGGACAATGTGCTGGGATGATAGAGAGTCGTGTCGGCTCCCCATTCGTAAGGCCCTTCGTGCGGTCCCAAGGTCACCATCGTTCCAGGTCCGAGAGAACCAAGAGTTGTATGAGATTGGGCGTTCACCATCCCGGGACCCGAAGATACAAAACTCAGGGGTGGTCTGGTTTGTTCACGGAGGCGAGAGTGTTTAACTTGCTTCTTGTACCTAAAAAAACAAGAATTTGAAAATATTGTTTAAAAGATTAACGATAAGTTCGTAAAAGTACAGTCAAGTAATTCTCGAGCCTAGAGCTCACGAGTAGAGTCAAATCCCAGACCAATATCGGAAAATAATGAGTGATTTGTTCGTTTTCTCAATTTTCCAAATTTAACAATAGTTTTATCGTTCGCTTAACTTTTGTAACATTTGATATTCATTTTTCAGTCATGCGTTAGTCGGTGGAAAAAAGTGGAAAACGAGTTCTAGGGTTTAGACTTCGTAAGTTTTCGAAAGTAGATTGAATTAAATCTAAAAAGAATAAATAGAATTACTTGGAATGCATGCAGCATAATGCACAACTGGAGACGAGGGTGGCGATGCCGACGAGAGCAGCGATGGCAAGGACCCACATCTGAGTGACCGATGCATCGGCACGTGCAACTACTGCGGCGCAATGTTGAACTTTTTCCACGTGATACTTGTCGTAAACTCTTTTAAGTTCCTCGTTCTTTGGATCGCGTAAAAGAGCTTTCATCTCTTCGAGATCGTAAGCTTCACGTCCAACCATTTGGAAGCAGGAGCTAGTTGACGAGAAGTCAAGAGAATTGTCGTCTTTCGAGTAAAATTGTGTGTCATAGACATTAACGGAGATCGGCAAAGAGAGAGCTTGTTGAAGAGCGATTTCAAAGTCCTCAAGTATTTTCCGAACCTCGACCGGTGGTTTAGAGAAAACAAATTTCAGCATATCTCTGTCACGGAGTAAGAAAATTCTGAGGGTCACGTTGGTCCGTCTGTCCGAATCATTGGAATTATTTGCTGTTATCGGTATTTCCATAAAACCGTCAGCATAGGCAGCCAAAGATCCAGTTGTTCTGAGTTCTCCTGTCTCGGAATTCAGGGCAAGATAAGATCGAATTTCTCGTTTTGACATGGAAGGTTCACCGAGAGAAGTGAAGGAAACATTGCCCATGATGTAATTGATCGGTAAGGAATCGGCATCTTCGTCGTACGCCTCGAGGGTAATGAGGCTTGTATCGATCGGTACGTTGAGTCTGACACCGAGGGTTATATTTGCTTTGCGAAACTTTGGTTTGTTGTCATCGATGTCGATGACTTTTACGAGGACTTGTCGTTCCGAAGGGTCCTGCCGATTGTAGGGTTTCGGCACGATTTCGGATTTAGCAATTGGATACTTGAAACACTTGACCGTTAGCAAATGGCGATCGTTGCTTTCTCGGTCTAATCGTCCAGCCGTTTTCACGATCGCTGAATTGTTATCAAGACGTTCGATAACAAAAAGACCAGCTTCGTTGCCATAAATAATTGCGTAATCGATCATACCGTTTTCGTTAATATCCTCGTCGATAGCTTCGATAACGCCGACCTTCGTTCCGATTTGTACTTCTTCAAGGACATTGAGTTCGATCGGTGGACTATCCAAGTTGCGTTTAAAGTGAGGCTTGTGATCATCAATGTCATTGACGATAACTTGAAGAACTCGAGTTGCTTGCTGCGGTGGATTTCCCAGATCTTGGGCAACCAGGATCAGCGTGTAACTGTCTTTGACCTCGCGATCGAGCAGTTTTTTCGTCGTTATCAAACCGGTTTCCCCGTTGATACGGAAAGCACTTGCATCGTTACCAAAGTTGCCATCTTCCAAGAACTTGAAGGTAATTCGGCCGTTGGGTAAATTCGGATCATCAGGATCGGAGGCAACTACTTGGAAGACCGGACTACCGAGCGTAGAATTCTCTGATACGTATGCTATCTCCTCAAGGGTTGGTCTGATGAAAAGTGGCACTCCGTCGTTGCTGACCACGTCGCCGATGTACAGAGTCAATAATACATCGGTGTAAAGCACTGGGTTGCCGGAATCCTGAGCTCTTACTCTCATGTTGTAAGGTTCCGTACGACCTTTACCGGTTAGCTTCTTAGCCGAGGATATCTCGCCAGTTTCGTGGTTTATGGCAAAAAGTCCTAGGGACAGAAGTTAATTTCTTAAGAAAATGACATTGAATTTAATGAAAAAAAACACACTGACAACAAAAGGTCCGCGTTCGGTGTTTGGGTTCAGTGATTACCAAATTTAATCAGCCTCTGGTGAGATCGATTACTTGGTTTGGTGATCACTTAGTCATTCACTGGCTTGGATGTCAATTACTGAACGGGAAAATGTTCTAAAATTTTTGAATTTTGAATTTAGACTCGTCGTTTGCAACCCTAAAAATCAATGTCTGCAAACTTTAAAGTTCATTTTCGGTAAGGAAAATGTATGACTTAAAAGGTTAATTTAACTTACCATTGGCCTCTCCTTGGTCGATTATGTCGAAATGTACCATTCCACCTTTGCCTTCATCAGGATCCGTAGCTGTAATGTTAACGACACTCACACCATTTGGTGCATTTTCAGGAATCACGGCTGTGTAAGAATTCTGCGGGAAACTGGGTGCATTGTCATTGACATCCAGAACATCAACAGTCACAAGAGCTCTGGTTGTTCTCTGTTCAGCCCCACCTTGTGGCATGTCCGATGCTACCACGTAGAATCTTAATACTGATTGTCTCTCACGATCGAGAGTGACGTTTTCACCGATCTGTATATTTCCGCTTATCGGATCGATTTCAAAGAGATTTGCATTTTCACCGGTGAGCGAGTATCTCACTTCGCCATAACCTCGTCTTATTTCTTGTTCTGTAGTCGAACTGTCCGCATCTGTTGCTCTTACGTTCAAAACGATTTTTGGCGTTTTCGATGACTCCAGAACCGATATTTTGTAATCAGGATGACTAAAGATCGGACTGTTGTCATTTGTGTCTTGAACTTCAACTATCACACTCGCTTCTGACATTTTTCGCGTTATGTCATAGTCACGGGCAAGTGCACGGACTTTGAAACGTATGAACTGTAATTTCGAAATAATAATAAGAGCATCATTCTAAGAAATCTGGAAATAATTGCGAATCCTAAATGTTGGAGGGAAGTGCAGCATATTCGAAATTCCCGTTTGATTTCGAGGAACATAAGACAGAGAAAACTGAGTTGAAATGTAAAACAATTCACCGTTAACATCAAAGACAAGAAAAATTAGGAATATTCAACGGAATACAATCAACGTTCCATTTTTTGATTAGTCCCGCGTCCAATATTGACTGTGACCGAATTACATCAAAACCGAGATTGTGTGCCAGTAGTTTTTGAGAACTTGAAGTTTTCCAAATTACCTGGAGTATTCCACATGTGCTGCACTTCCTCTACCGTTCATTAACAGTTTTTCAACACAAAAAAGTAATTACCTTTTGATTCAAGGCTTCGTAATCAAGTCTCTTGCTAAGAACGACGTTTCCGCTTTGAACTCCAACATTAACGTAGCTCCCGTCCTCGTCACCGTCATCTTCGCCGCTTCGAACGAGTTCGAAACGTTGGACAGGCCATCCCGTGACGGGTTCTTTCGCGGCAAGCATAATGAGTGTCGTACCAAGTGGTTGTTCCTCGGGAACGATGACGCGAATAACTGGATTATTCGGTGACCAGCCTGGGTTCGTAAAACTTGGATTATCGTCACTGTAGGCCTGAATATAAATTGTAACTTCTACGTCGGCGAATTGTTTTTCCTTGTCAACAAAAGCGTTAAGGTCTGTAGCTTGAACGGTCAATATGACAACAGCTGCAACCTGATAATCGAGTACTCGATTCACCGTGATCGCGCCAGTCGTCGAATTTATTCGAAAAGCTGTTTTATAGTCGTAGGGAGTTGTACTCTTAAGGGCTACTCCGGTTTTGTCGACCGCTTTTATGGGTTCGATCAGAGAATACTCGATTTTTGAATCCGAATCTGGATCCGTTGCCGAAACTTTTAGCACGGATTCACCTGTTAAAAAAATAATATTTAAGCTGATTATTCTTTACCCAGATTTGACGTTTTGTTGACATACTAGGCTAGTTCGACCCGGACTTATTTGTCGTATGATCCGGGTCTCATTGACCCAGTGTGTTGGTGCAGTGGCCAAATTGAACTTAGTCATCAAAGACTTCAATGTAGCGAAACAATAATTTCTTCGTAATAAAATTGATAATTCTTTGAATATCATACCGATCGCTGCTCTCTCAGAAACGTAAACGAGATATGTTGGTTTTTTAAAGACTGGTGGTTTATTGTTGACATCCAGAATGTTCACCGTAACTGTAGTGGTAGCCGTTTCTCTAACGGGTGTTCCAGAATCAACCGCGTAGACTATGACCTCATATTTGTCGCCTCCGGTCTCCAGATCCAATCTGGCATCTGGAGAAACGGTCATGATTCCTGAACTGAAAAAAAGACTGTTTTAGAATGTTGTCTTAGGAATGTCTTAGGAATGATTTTATTGATTTTTCCCTGCAGAATTAAACAAGAATTGGTGACTTTATTGTATGGAAATTGCACCTCGAGTCTATGACGAAGTTATCTTTAGCACCGGAAGCGATGTAGTACTGCAGAAGGCTATCTCTTCCGTCGGGATCATTGGCGATGACTTTGATGACTTCCGTACCAGGTGTGGCATTTTCAAGAAGTCTTGCTCTGTAAGTATTCGGACCTGGAGACGTTGCTTTGTAATTGCCTCGAAAAACAGGTTTTTGATTGCCAGGAACACCAACGCGAATGATCAATTTAGCATCAGAATAAAGGGAAGGGATTCCAGCATCTGTTGCGCGAATTTCTAGCTCGTAAAGTCCCCGCTCGGTATCGCCGGATCTTGCGGGTCGAAGCATCGTCACCTCGCCACTGTCAGGATTAATTTTGAAGACGTCGTCGGTCATACCATTTTGACGAATTATCGAATAAGTGACTTTCCCATTCCCATGACTAGGGCCATCGATGTCAGTCGCTCGTACGAACATTTGGGGATCGAAGCTCGTGCTGCCTTCTCGTACTGTTCGCGAATATTCTTGTTGCTCGAATATCGGCACGTTGTCGTTAACATCCTCGAGTTCAATCAGAATGTTAACCGTCGAAACTCTTCCACCACCGTCTTTTGCTTCCATTGTCAACGAATAAGATTTCTGCGTCTCGTAATCCAGTCGTTTTGCTAACGATATTCCACCCTTTTTTGCATCGGTACGGAACTTGTCAGCACCAAAGCCCCGAAGCGTATATGTCAGTTGACCAAATGCTCCGCTGTCCGCATCTTCGGCAACAATATTTCCAAAATTCGTTTCTGGCTCAGCGTCCTCTGGTATTGACAATTTGTAAACCGCTTGCGAAAACTCTGGAGCGTGATCATTCGCGTCCATCAATTTTATGTGGACTCTTGATGAAGCAGCCTTCAAACAAAAAATTTCGTATCGTTTGACAAACATAAAATTCCAGCCGGACAACTTTATTCTTTGTTTCTCTTTACTCAAATAACTCTTGTGTGTAACTCTCTGTCTAGATATTTAAATCATCAACGTAGTAGTTTACTGCCGATATATACGTAAAATATGTCCTTCTGTGGGTTCATGTCTACATTTCCTTGATTTCTGCATAAATGTACCATTTTCCCTTATTTTTCGATCATTTATGTTTTGCACGTTTTTGCTCAATAAATAAATAAATAGAATTTGAAGTTAGATAACTTACTACTCTTTCGCCGACGAGAGCCACCACATCAAACTCCAGCTCCCTCTTCGCAGGATCTTTGACGTCATAATCCAAGACGCTCGTATCTTTGGCTCTAATGACAACGGGAACGCGACCTTGAGCATTTTCTGGGCTGACTGTAAATGCTTGGCTAATTCCAGGATAATTTGGTGAATCTCTGAGTTCCAAAACGAATCTGGCATTTTCCCCAACGTCCTCGTCACTTACGACCATGTTTAATCCTATCGCATTCCAAACGATACATTCATTACCCAAATCTTTTATAATCAATGATTCAGAAAACGATGTCTTGATAAACTACCTGGAAGAGGGGTGTCAACTCCGATATCCTCGAATATTTTGATGCTGAAACAATTTTCATTGAACATCGGGGACAAATCGTCGACATCTGTGATTACAATCGTTACGATTGATGTTTCGGTGTCCGCTGGGATTTCATCATTGATCAGCTCGGTCGCCCTGACGCGAAAACTGTAAATTCCACCGTCTCGAAGGATACGAGAATTTTCTCGATCCAGAGGAACGTCGCTTGTGACTAGAGCACCAATCGCAATGTCACCGTCTCTCGAAGTAACGAGTTCAAAATGCCCAAGATCGTCATCCTCCAGACTCAACAACAACGGTCTCGATTCACCTGTATCACCATCACGGGCTCTTACCGTAAGGACTGTATGACCTTTCGGTGTATTTTCTGCTATTGCTACACTGTATGGAGCATTCAAAAAACTTGGTGGTTGGTCCTAAAACAAATAACTCTTGTTGATCCATATTCAATATTTAAAAAAAGACGTCTTTAAAAAGTCTTCTAAAAAAATGATTCGCCAGTAAATATTGTACCTGAACATCAAGCACATCCACAGCTACTGTTGCTCGGGCTTGGAGTCTTTTAACTGGATCGTTCGCTCCATCGATCGCCAACAAACTAATAAGGTAAGAGTTTCTCCTCTCGTAATTGAGAGGCTGAGCTATGGTAATTCTTACGTCGTATTTTCCTGCGGTGATCTATCATGAAAATATCGAATTAAATTTATTACTTTGATATTTATCGCTTTAAGAAAGTGGCGAAAATAAAGCACGTTTACGACTTCACATCAACTAACCTGCTCGGTAGAAACGTCGAAAGTCGAACAAGTATCGTCGTCCTGTGAGACGGAAACGCATTTTACGTCTATGTCGGCGTTCACACCACCATCAAGATCCGTCACAATAATCGTACCTTCCGGCAACAAAAGGCCCCCGATTTTTGCACTTTCCGGTACTCTAGTCGCGTACGGACGGCCGTGATAAACTGGTGGATTATCGTTTTCGTCCAGTACTGCGATTTCTCTTCTCAGGGAAACGGTATTGGGCTCGGAACCAGCGATTCCTTCGTCTATAATCAAGAGATTGTTTTATTACATCCCCTTATTTTTATTCGCATTATTTGCTCAGTAAATTTCACAATTTTGGAATATTTTAATTGACTTGGACGATGATTTTTTAGATTTAGTTTATCCAGAATTATAAAATCGTTCGATTTTTCAAAAAATTAATTAAGAAATAAATAGTTGAAATGAAAACTGCGATTTTTAATGAAAATGATGCTCAATCTTCGTTAATGAAACAAAAAAGTAACAAATTAAATCATACATTCTTTTTTTTGAAGGATTCCCGCCAGAATAGCTATGACTCTGTTATTTGAGGACGTTTTGTACAAAAAAATGGTTCAATACACGTCCAAAAATATTTCATAAAATACGTCATAGTTATTTGAAAATGAAACCTTTATTTTCATGAAAAACATGGTGCGGTAGTACGGGTTATTTTGTAGATTCTAATCAGAATTCACCTCATTAATATAATTTGCTTTTGAGAGAAATTATGACACAAAGAAAAATAAATAAACTTACCAGTTATACTGATAATGACCTCGATTAGATCTTGAGTTTCTCGGTCGAGTGGTCGACGTAAGACGACTAATCCGGTGTCCCGATTAACGGTAAAGTATTCACCGCTGATAGAGTAATGAAGTCGGGAACCTTCAGGATCTTCACCACGAAGAGTATAAACCGGTGAACCCGGTGGCGTGCTCTCGGGGACCGCCAATCTCGCCATGTCTCCATTCTGAATGAAATGCGGCGCTCTGTTGATCACCTGAGCCCGGCACGATAGGGCGCAGGTGGTCACCAGGAAAAGCAATAAGAGCTGCATCTTGATCTGCAAATTTGCAAATGTTTTAACGAGTTAAATAACAATGAAAGCATTATATTGACATTTCACGGTCAGTAATTAGAACCTTAGGTATATTTTCTTCAGCGTAAAATGTCCCTCGTAAGTGACAACGGAGTTTAGTTTGCACCAGTCTCTCGGTTTTTTGATAACAAAGATAATGATGTACGATAAAGTAGTACTTGGTGGATCAATCATGAAACCTCAAAGAAAAGAGGAGAAGTTGCGAAGGAATGTAAAGCATGCGACAGTAATTTGAAATTCTTTCGGACTAATTACTCCGTTGTAGGTTTCTATGATGGTTGATGACATTTGGATGTCATTATGTATTCAACAAAGGTGACCTACGAGTTAGTATAGAGTACGAGGAGAAAAAAAATAGTTTCCAAGTCGTTTGTTTTCCGGGTGGTAGTATTTTACGATCTTGGTCCACGTTTTATATATAAAAACCGGTAATTTAAGATAGACAATGATAACGACAATAATAGCCGGTTATATACTTCGAGATATTCCGAGGTATCCTATGGTTGGATTTATTGCTGAGGGAAAAAGTGGAAAAATAAAAAGTTATTGCGTTGAGTGCGGAGCTACCGGTGTACAACTCTCGTGGCCGTATATGTATGTGTGTTTAATGACACGGTAGCCTTACGGTCGTAGTGAAAAGCCGTTAGAAATCAGATTCCATTTCTGGCTCGGTAAGACGTTGAACGTCACGCGTGAAAGGTAAAGAGGATGCTGACCATTCCTTCTTTTACGGCATACGCTTCATCTACCAGACTCTTTTGTCCACTACGAGAACTTTGAACTTTCAAATATATAATAACAATAATAATAATCATACGTCAATAAAAAGTCCGACTTGTCTACTGACCCAGTGACAAGCATCACATACTTATTTTTTTCCCTTCTTCTTGATGGGAAAATATCGTATCCATACTAATTGCAAGAAAACTAATGATACCAATGTCGACGTAATTTCTCGCATCAATGGATCCCTACCAGTAGGAATTTTAGTGATTTTATTAGTGATGTCACTAATGATCTCTTCAGTAATCTTATTAGTGATTTTAATGGTGGTTTCATAACAATCTAGATACTGCTGAATTTTTCATCAAGTTATGATATTATGAATAAACGAGATTAATTGAGTAATCCAAAAATAACATGCATATGAGTTAACGTCGTATTTTTCAGAATTTTTCAGATTTTTATCATTGTTCTGGTCAACAGTTCTCATTACTGATCACTTATCACTGTTAGAAGTGATCACTGATCGTTTAAAGAGTATACTCTTCAATCAGTTTTCCATAGTGATTATGACTATCAAAAGTTAAATTTCCAATTATCACTGATGAAGACACTTGTCAGACTCGTTATGGATGTCGATTTCGAAATCGTATTTCATTTGTAATTTTCAAATAAGGAAATGACTGTTCGTTCACATATAAAAATGCATTAATTAATCCTTTCTATTTCTTGTAAAAAAATATTATTCCAGATTATTTTGAATATTTAATTGCTCCAAATATCTCGACAGTGGCAATAAAAGTTTACAACGATTGTATAACAGAACCAAGATTCGTGTATATATGGATTACTGTAAAGAGTGAGCAAAAGACTTTCTAGATTCAGAGCTCTACGTTATAAAAAAAGCGATGCCGCATTGTGGTTGTCTGAAAAACCTAAAAGGGAATACGAGCGAGTCTCGAGTCGAGATTTCTCGTTCTCCACCGAGTTCTCTCACCGCATTGCGTAACTCAATTGTCCCACCGACAGTATATGCTTGTATAAGAATGTAAAAGACGTTCAACACTTTCGTAAACACATTCTCGTAATTCTCTCGATCCTGCTCCGCTCTAGTCCTCACTAGTGTATACGTCGGGCAATCATATGATTATTCAACTCGAACAAGTACTTTCGTGCGATTAACTGTTTTATTGTGAACAAAAGACTCTTTGTCATTGACAAATAATTTTTATATAATGTCTATTATAATGTTTCTATTTTTTTTTTAATTGTTGCTACTCGTATTTTTATGGGTTTTCATGAGCCCATCGCATCAATTTTAAACTCGCTTTCTTCAAGGGCCAAGGGAAACTGTAAAAAATCCAATCGATATGGTTTCGATGGTTCCAGTTGGTTAGCATTATCAAAAACTCACAAAAACCTGGCTCAGAGATTGATACCCGAATCAGAGCATAATCAAGCGGTTGCCTAACCAAGTATTAACCTTGACCGAGGCTGCTTAACTTTGGTGATAACCACAAACGCCGACCGTGCACTTATCGCGGTTGATAATCCTTCGATTTTCATTTAAATACTTTTATTTCCATATCTATGATTTAGATTTTTTTTTTGCACATTCGACACATTTGAGTAGAGATTTTGACTGTACGAAATCAAGAATAAAATTAGTAATTAACGATGTAAACAGTACAAGAAAATATAATTATGATTCTCCATAAGAAATTATGTGCGATGTGTATCGTGATAAATATAATAACCTACAAATTTTCTTTAGTTTTGCAGTAAATGGTTTTACGCTCCGATGAGCCTGGAATAAGTACTATCAGAATTGAATGTAAATAAACGAGGGCACGGAATATCGCGTATCGTCGGGCAGGGGTACGTCCCACTATTTAAACAGATCCCTCGTGCGTGCAACCACATTCAATGAAAAAATGAGCTCACCCTTTCACGAATAAGCTAGACTTCCGCATTCCGGGACTCTCTGCATCTTTTTACATTAGAATTATCATCGGGAAAAAGCACGCAATTAATTTATTGGTCAATGAATACAAATAAATAATTGGATGAAATGCATTTCGAAATTTTATTCAAACATCATTATAGCAATGATTTCAAAGTTGAAAAGCAATAATTTGTGTTCAAAGTGTTTTTTTCTTTTTTTTTAATGAAAATCCCGTCGAATCAGGAGGTTGTAAAAATATTAAGAATCGAAAATTATTTAACATGTTCCTTAAACCTTTTATCACTTTTGACTCATTTTTCCTATGTTCCATTTATTGTTTTTTTTTCTCAAGGTCGTTTTTGAGTCCACAAAAAACCTTTAGAATCGTCACAATTATCCAAAAACTGACGATTTGGAATTATCAAATGTTTGGATTTTTGAAACCAGGTTCGAACCCCTGCAGAATGAGAAAATTTTCAAAGTATGGCAATCAGAGGATTTTTTTCAGAGCCTGCCCTTATAAACTTCAAAATAATATGATGCTCGGTAAGTCTATTTTGTTTTTCGAATCTGGTCGAGTTTTTAAAGTTGACATTAATCTTTTTGTGAAAAAGTTCTTGGGATTTATCCCTTCCCCACATTATATTGAGATTAGATGCGAGTCACGTTCGACTCGACACCGGAATGCCAGGTAAAGACCATATACCAGTTGAAGTGTTCATAGGTGCTCTACCAGAGCAACATTTGCATCCTGTTTTCTGGTTCGAAGAACTGGTACTGAGAATTCAAGACCAAACGAGGTGGCTCCTTGCACAGTTTGCAATCGCGTAAGCCTCCACTATGAAATAAATCGAAGCATAACACTTCGAAACAATGCAATTTTACACAATACTTCGAAACAATGCAATTTTACACAAAAATAAGAAAAATAAAACAAAACAAATTCTTATTTGAAAGTTCGTGAAGAAGAAAAACACAGAAAACAAAGTAATTCTTGTTAGCAACATTGAAAAAAGAATCTTATTTACCAAATGAGACAAAAGAAAAGAAAAAAATTCATTTATTGATACTTTATACAATTTAAAGCTTGATTCAAAGTCTCGTTGCTGAGTTATGAACTCTGTACGTGTTTCCACTGAATTGTCAATGATTGAGACGTGATCACAATGATTAAATCCCTATAACTGACGATGTCATATCCGTTCAACTTGTCCACGTAAGGAGCTTTGCTGCTTGCTATGATTTTATTCCAAGTACGATGTCAAATCATATCCTACAACAGCAGATCTTCCATTGGACGATAAAAACAGTTAATTGATTTTTTTCCTAAATTGTTAGCATAATTGCCACATCCAATAGCCATGAAAAAAATGCGAATAAATTGGAAAAAAATTGGAGTAAAGAATCTGTAGCTCTCGTTAAACAAAAAATGGAAGATTATTTAGATTAACAATAAAAATAAGCATCATAAGTAAGTTGATAAGGAATCGTGAGGGCGTCGTACTACATATACGTTGGCCCTACAACAGTGAAGACTGGTCTCTTGGTCGAGCATTGAAATCCCCGAGCTCGAGACGACGAGGCATCGGAGAGCAAGAGAAAGAGATTCCGCTCTGTCTCTTTCCGTCCTTCTGTCTCTTTCTTTCCTCGAGGATTTTTCGGCCACATCGGAGAGTCAGGAAAGCTAGTCCATGCCTCAGCATTTATTGCCCGTTGCAAAAACATCTTGCCATGGATTATTCTCCAAGAAAGACAAATCTTTAGCGATTAATGATACCAATAACAATAATAATAATTGTTATTTTATTTAAGATCGATTTATCTACGTTGGCTTTCATCACCTAAGGCTAAAAATCAACGAGTCTGGATAAATTTATGGAGAAAAGGATTCTCGATTGTACCAATAACAATCTCGACGTGCGATTCGATTGGACAAGTCTCGCGGTCGCAATGAAAAGAGAAAAAAAAACCGTTATATTCTACAGCACGAGCTCTACGTGCGTTACGTTACGCGCATGGAATTTCCTATACGCTCTTCGACAACGGTGAACGGCCCCCTTTTTAGACATTTTTCATTTGTGCTCTTTCTCTTTTCATTTTTGAGGCTCTACACTTAAAAAAAAAAAAAAAAAAATCAGGTACAGGTCCATTTTTTATTTCGTCAAATTAATAAACCCTGTCATCGTTGAATGAACTTTGTTTCGAAATTGTTTAATTCGCAGAAATAGACATGGAAAATAATTGTCAAATAATTTCGTTCGTGAAGGAGAAAAAAAAGTGACACATGTCATCAGGCACTTACCAAGTCATAAGGTAATCCTTAATCCGCAAATTTTGTGGGGCACTCACACACACTCGCGCACACACATACAAGGACGAAATGAAAATCACCTCATTATTGGCACAAATAAATTGGAATCTTTCTTTTCATTCGATTCTCTCGCATTACAGCACAAAATTTTGAGTCTCACGGAGTGTCAAGAATGAATATTTTATCTTTCGTTTCTTGATTTAATTGAAGCACCAGGATTTCTTGTCGAATAGCTACAGAACTTCGAAGGAGTTTTGAAAAGTAAACTGATGTTGTCGGCGAGGCAATGGCCAGACGAACACTGCATCGTGCAAGAAGGTATGCGGCCTCCGCTCACGGAGATTGGAAGGAACGGAGAGAGAGGAGAAGGAGAAGAGTATCCCTGCAAGGAACTACTCGAAAGGTACATTCACAGTAACTCAGGCTCAATATGCTCTTTTGGAATCTCGCGACTCGTTCTTTACCTCAATATTTACTAAGAGCGATTATTATTTAATTATATAAAAAAAAAAAACAAATGTACAGTGTAAGAATATGAGCATAAATTTTTTTATTTTTTTTTATTATTCCGTAAATGATATATGTCCGAATAAAACAGGGTAATAGAATTTTGTTTCAATGTACGTTTTACTGATTGCAGAAAATGATTACTTTATTAATATACAGTCAATTTATTTTTATTTATTTATTTATGTATTTATTTATTTGAATCGTTGGACAAAGTGATGAAGATTGGCTCGTAAATACTTGAAAAGGGGATACGCAGGAAAAATATACTAAAACAAAAATAATTCATTTATTTGTTTATTTATTGAATTTTTTATATATCGTATCTGCGAAACTCTGCGTTTTTTTCTCGTCTTTTTAAGTCCATTTCATTGTTCCTGTGCGTGAGTGAGTCTCCCATAGAGTGTTGCCTACTGTCACTTTTTTGTAATCCACTGCTGTATAGACTTCTCACGAGGGCCAAGGGAAACTGTGGAAGAGCCGGCAGCTACAGGAGGCTATCGTTTTATTGAGTTCCAGTTGGTCAAGCGGTCACCTAACTATGTATTGACATCGCTCGAGGCTGTTTTTTTAACAAAAAAAAAAAAAAAAAAAAGTTTCTTCCGAAGCGTAATGAATAGAAGATTGTAGTATCGTTGGTCGCAGTAAGAAAGACGTCAGATTTTTAAATGAGGTTATAAAAAAAAATAAAGTATTTGAATAATGAAAAAGTAAAGTCTTGTTTCTGATTTATATGATCCCGTTTGATTCTTGACCCAGTGAACAGTGTTAACAGATACAGTTACACACAATTGCTATAAAGGTTATTACGTTCTCTCTGCAATGCAGACACTCATTTGAACTTTTCCCAGAAATGCCACATACAGAACACATGAAAAAAAAAAAACGTGGCAAGATATTTAAAAAGTTTTGCTAATTTTGCTTCAGCGAGGAAATGCAGTTATGAGGAAAGCATCAGGAGCAGGTGAGCACGATTCTCTTCATCTCTGCCACTCAACTACTGTCATTATCTTTGCGTACAACATTTTTCGTAAGAACTCTAATGGTTATTCCAACCCCAGGCCTCTATGATTTATGTTTTTTTAAACGTAAACCCTAAAAAGGGGTCAAAAACGACCTCGATATTCTCTTTAGCATAAATCGTCCCTGCTCCGCTTAGGGAGGTTTTATCGTACACCATTCTCTTCATTTTTTTATAACAAAGAGAATGCTCTATGATAAAGTCACATTCGATGAACATTTAATAATAAAAATGCTAGAGAACAAAAAAAAGTTTGGAGAAAATGTGAAAACCCAGTTTTTCAAGAAAAAAATTTTTCTTATACTTGCAAATTAATAACTATTATAAAAGACATGCATTTAAAAGTGTTTTCTACCCCAAGCCACGTGCGAATTATTATTATTTAATTTCTCTTCGGCTCACCGCAGAATTCACTCGTTTCCTAAAAGTCAATTGGCATTTGAAAAGTTTGTATAATCCTCATGTGGTCAGAATTGCGGAAGAAATCATTGTACGAATGTTAAAGATGAATTTCTCGAGTTTTTCCATCCACGTGAAATAACGTAGACTTCATCGGACTTTAAGTTCACGTTGGCGTAACGAGTCTGAGAAAATAAAATTACACAGGATAGGCATGTTCTCGCCTAACTCTCCTCGCGTTGGTACCGTAAACATACTCATATTTATATATATATATGTACGTGTATGTACTAACATTTATGTACACCAGAAACCAGCCCGTATGAACTGTACTCACTGCACCTGTAATAAACGATGTGTAACCCACTTCTCACGGTGTGTACGACTCTCTTTTCATCAAAGAGCCTTTTTCTCTCAAACTTCATACGATTAAAAAAAAAAGTCCATTGTATCGTGTAATGTGCTGTTTTGCAAATAATTTCATGATATAATATACATTTCTGCATTATTACAGTTCTTTCTTCTTCTTTTTCGTATTCGTGAAAGGCCCGATTAAAAAAAAATAAAAAAGTATTTTAAACAACCGTTAATTTTGTGGTGAATGTGCAGAGTTTAGAAAAAATATGAAAAAGCATGTTCCTCGGATGAAATATTTTATCAAATTGTTGGTCAATCATGACAATAATCACTGTTGACAGTCTGTACAAATAGTTCTGGAGTAAATAAAATTGGCGCCGAACAATTAGATCGGGTCTGAATGACCCAGTGTGTGAACGAAGGTTTAATAAACCTAAAATCAACAACCATCTGATATATTTTTTCGCGAATTGTGATTATTTTTTATAGCATAAAAATTTCGTAGCGCATCTGCGGACGAAATTCGTCCGTGTTACCAATCAATTAACCAATATTGCCACAGTGCGAAAACGTATCAATAAATTATCCGATCAAAGCGAATCGCTCGAGAAATGAAAAAGTGTGAAAGAGCGAGAGATAAAAACCCTTTTGTAGCGTTAAGCTATTCCTCAACAAGAACTATACGTATATATACGACCTGTCGATACAAAAAAAAATCACATTTCGAACCCGCAAAACAGCACCCTTTTTTCCTATTTGATTTTCAATTCTTCACGCCCCGGGACCCAGTCTTTCGTGTAATTTCCAATATATATTTTTTCCACCCTACTCTCGACGCGTTGTCATTCGAACATGTGTTAACATAAAAAATTTCACGGGTATGCCGGACCATTTTATTTATTGGCTACTTTTTCACGAATTCGCGAGAAAAAAGGGTTCGAAAGGGTGAAAACTGGCAACGTCGTTAACTGATCTTTTGTGGCCTATTTTTCTGACAGAAGACAAATTTTCCTCGCTCTCTCATAATCAAAATTTTGTACTTTAGGATGAAATTATTTTATGCAAATTCGATCTCGATGGGACGTTGATTTGAAGAAATTCAATGAAATTGTTTAAAGTTTCAGTTTCGAAAAAAAATTGAATCCAGACATCATTCGGAGCATTTTTTTGTCGAACCGGAGAAAGTCCACGGGTCGGATCGCGTGAAATTCTTGTCTGCACGCTAAATAATTACGCAACAATAGAATTTCCTGTTGTTGCAAAATGTTTCGTGTTAGTCTACGATTTATCTGATTCGTGGGCGTGTAGGAAAACAGAATTAGTTAATGGCACTCCATATTTGATGTAATTATATCAAAGAGATCCAATACATAAAAAGACCGTATGTGTAAAGTCAATTTTTTATTTTCCGGTTCATCAGCTCGAGAAAATTCGTCATGGAGTCTTTTGCACCAATGTCCTTGTTTATAGCTCTTTGTGCTATGCGTATGTCTAATCCTCGAGCATCGAACATTTTGATATTTATGAGGCCACCGTGGTCCATTAACCTGCAGAGATATCCGAAGGCGAAGCAAATCGTAGTGCAAATGCCTTGTCTGTTTCTCTCTCTCTATTTCTCTCTTTCTTCCTCCCATTGAATCTTATGTGTACCGTTATGCTAATGACGCCACAACGAGGATGTATGCCACGTCGATGATGATCTCCACTTCGAAACGGGGCTTTACTTGCTAAGTGTGTCAGCGAGCGTGACACAAAATGCAATTCAGTGAAAGAGAGTAAGAGGACGCGATCGAAAAATTTCAATTTATCATCGTTTGAATTATTGATATTAATGAGTTTTCTTCTTGGAAATGATTTATTCTTTAAACACCATTTTGCATGATGAAATAACTTTTGCAATTAAATCGATATATATTTTTGTCATTGTTTACAGCAAAAATCGATCGATTTAGCTCTCTGATGCACCTTGAGGTACAAAAAATGAACTAAAAAAATAAAAACAAATCTTTTTCTTAAAGCTGGAGTTTTGTAAATGCATATTCACAAAATGACAGAGACCTGAATGCTAATTATTTTCAAAAACGCTATTTCGAATGGAATCATTTTGATGTTTAAGCAAACTGAAAAGAACTTTTGTTCGCATGGCTACAAAATGCTATCGATTTCTGTGAAATTTTTATGATCAATACATAAAATATGATATGAACCAACGAATAAAAATATTTTTGATAAATCGAAGTTTTCGTTTCGCTCTTAGGTCAGCCTGTAAGTCTTATTATGCAAGACTCAAAGGGTTAATGCAGTAAATAATTACAAAGATTTATAAAAAATGATGTTTTACCTACGTGTTTAATGCTGTTAACATTTGTAGTAAATTTCTATTTATTTCTGACGAAGAAATTATTGACAGTACACTCGTGAAGTGTGTAGATGTACACGAAGACGATAACGAATCGTTGAGCAAACAGCGGGCACGTGCCCTCGATATTTTTAGTTCCCGTCGATTATAATGTATTTCAGGTACCAGATCTTACGGTTTATCATTCAAACACATACATTCTGGGCCATAGAATTTTTTTTTTTTCGAAATTTCTTTGCCGTTCTCTATTTTGTAGTGTGCAGTATAAAATTGATCGGTTTCTATAGAGATTTCGTGGTATTATCAGCTGATTAGTAAAAGTGACATATGGCCACCGTTTGCTTTATTAGATTACATCTTTCCCTTTTTTTTTTCATTTCATGGAAAATCGCCATGACAGGTCATTTGGGTGTCGAGAGGCGTAAGTGAAAGTTTATTAATATTTCGAGCTGTGCCAATTGTACACTAAATGTGTTGTTCAGTTTGAGTATTTTTTTCTATCGTTATAACTCAAGATTTACGCGAAGAAAAATACAACAGGTGTGTGTTTTCATTAGCCCTTCGTTGATTATACCCTACAATTTGGCAACTTTATCACTGGGTCAATTTGACCCGGAACGTGCTTCATTCACTTGTCATCGGCAGTCCTTCAGTCGATTGTTATTTAAAAAAATAGAAGTACACTTTAAACATTTCTTTATATGGGTATATAATAAAAATTCAAAAAATATCAAATTCAATAGTTTCAAAAAATAATTGAAAATTTGTATTTTTGCTAAAGTTAACATTTTATTCAAAAAAATCTTAATTTCATCAATTGTCAGTATTCTTGAGAATAATAGTCGGAGATTTATTCATAAAAATTCTTATTTTTCGAGAACAAAAAATAGTGTCGCGACGGATTCCGGTGGAAATGCTTTGGCAGTCCTCGAAAATAGTTGTGGAGATGGAACAATGAACGCCAAACAATTATTCCGGGTCAAAATGACCCAGTGTGTCAACGAAGGCTTCATATATTTTCATAATAATTTATGTAAAACCGATTTAATAGTCGTGCCTTACAGAAGCGAATGAAACAGGCAATTTTTTGTCTTTATTTGACGTGCATATACAAAAAGCGTTTAATAATGTGGGGAGCTCATTAGTCTCACCCTTGGAGGGTGCGACGAATCGTTTCCTGCGAAAAGCAACACTAATTTCTGTTTCCTATGAACGTTACAATAAACTATCACCGGGAAGGTGTTTAAAAAAAAACTTACACGAGGGTTGAACTTCTCGATCTCCCCGTTTTATCACTCTTCTGGGGTGAACTGGTTCGTAGGGGCTGCTGGCGAATGCGGGCGCTCTTGGCATTTTGTACAGTCTTTCCAGTACCACTTCCAGAGTTTACGAGCACCCGATTAGGTAATCCCGAACGATCGTTAATTCCAATAATATCAAATCGTGCAAAACCTCTCTGATCAATTTTTGGCAGAGTCGGTACTTGCGGAGTCAAACAATTTATTTGAAAAATTCAATCGCCACCATTTTAAAGTGTAAAAAAAATCTGTTTCAATTTTGAGAAGAAAAAATAATAATAATTTACGTAAAAATTCATTATTCGAAAGATGTGATAAATCCAAATTTAAAGCGTCACAAATTTGTTTAATCAAAAATTCCAAAATGACTATAATGTTTTTTTTTTTAATATTAAAAACGTTTGAATCATATTATAAACTCAATCCACTTTTTTTTTTGAATTTCCCACTTTTTTTAGCATCGGAAATGTGTTTTAACAGGTCGAAAAAAAAGTTAATAAAAAGAAAAATTAAAAAATCGAAAGCATTCCGATGCAATTTAAAAGATTTGAAGTGCAGAGTTTGTTCGTAAACATTTCCGCATTTGTTGCGGAAGCGAGTGCAATGATGCTAGAAACCTCTAATCCGAAAACGAGGCATCAAAAGTATAGATTCTCGGGTGGCACGCGTCGAGGTTGATTCTCCAGAAGGGCAACGTGTATTCGAGGCTAAAAAGAAAGAGGGAGGGGGGGGGGAGAGATAGAGAAAGAAATAAAATAGTAGGAGGGGCTTCGGCGTACCCCTCGGCACGCTACCGAATACGGGGTGAATTCTAGGGGGTGCCCCGTCTGGTGCACAAGTACTCGTCATGTGTGGAAAAAAGTATGAGGAGAAGGGGAGGAGGTGGTTCGAAATACCCCTAGGATCGTATATATGCCCTAAGAGACCCTTCTCGTGTGCACAGTACTAAATCGTACCCCGAATTGAACGGTAGAATTTTCAGAGAGCGATTTGAAAAACCAAAAAAAATAAAATCACATCCAAAAATGGAACATCAGAATTCCTAAAAAATTAATACCAAAAAATATTGATTCGTGAAGTGGCAATAATTAAGTAAAAGCAATTAAATATCCCGTGCATTAATTTTGTTGGATATTAATTAATTTATAATATTTGCACGAGGTGAGTTTTCGTTGAAAAATAAATAGCAATCAAGAAATGTCTGGTTTTAGTTTATTTATATTTTCATATTTCTAAGTTTGTGAATAAATCGTTTTTCCATTTAATCAGATCGTTTTCAGCTGTTCATCTCGTACTAATGAAATCGGAAATGTCTTCGGAATATTCGTTCTGCAGCGAGGGAGGTTTCGACGAGCTTTCAAGTTCGTCGGATTCTGGATTTGATGTGAGCTTCGAGTCACCCAAGCACGATATCAACGGTGACACACTGTTCACCGTTGGGAAGGAAGAGAAACGGAAGAAATCACGAAACACGCGATGCAAAAGTCCGACGCAGGTGAGAATTTCATACGTGCAATGAGAAATAAAAAAAAAAAAACACGGCAGTGACAAATGCTCGACCCAACGGGGTTCTTTCAATCTTTTATAACGATAAAAAAAATTTCATTCCAGGTACTGAAAATAAAAAGAAATCGTCGGATAAAAGCGAACGATCGGGAACGTCATAGAATGCACACTCTGAACGACGCCCTCGAACGTTTACGAATGGCTCTACCAACCTTTCCGGAAGACACGAAACTCACGAAAATTGAGACTCTTCGTTTTGCTCACAATTACATTTGGGCACTTTCACAAACACTTGGGAATAAAGAAAGTGGCGAAATAACGGTGAACGTCGGTAATGTTACCGTCAGCATCAGCGACAGTGGAAATATGATTACATCTTCGACCGGAAGTTGTGCGGTTGCTGCTCAAAAAAGACTCGGCCCTGCTCACTCCGCATTTCCTTATCCTCAGGAACGTTTTATGCCTGAATGGCAAGAATATGATTGCTACAGCGATCAAAGTGTCAGCCCACCAATTCATCAACAATATCAGACACCTTCGCCCATCAACTGTTATGATCAAAGAATGTACGCGAATCATCATCATCATCAACATCATCCCTTGTCACAGCATCCAATCGCGTCACCAGCTCATCTCATTGGACATCACAACAATATGTATCAGTGTCTCCAGTGATAATTAAGTTCAAACGTGAATAGCGAAACCTTTTCTCTGACTCAACAAATTCCAAGGATGCCTCGCACACATTATTCAACAAATTCTTTTCGATCGAATATTCCGTACCAAAAATCTCTGATTTTTTTTTTTCAACGTTCTCCTTTTCCGAGGTTTCTGATTACAATCCACCGCTGGAAATACTCGTGTGAAGAAATCTGGAACTGCTGCGTATAGTGTCGTTTTACTGTTGGAGTGAAAATATCATCAGAATGTGAATTGATCTTTTTGATCGACGTGATTTTTTACGAAACTATGCGAAATCGTGGTGATTCAAGATTTGAAGTTTATTATCAAAAATAATTGACCGAAGTAATGCGAGAAATAATGTTTTCAGTTGAAACAAATCAATTCGACAAACGGACAGAAGTTTTGAAAAGAAATGCATTTGTTTATTTAATAAATGAATTATATTTTGTGTGTTAGGGTATTGGGTTTGTGCCAGTTGGAGGAAGCAGAAATATTTTCTCATAATACGTAATGTAACTTTTTGCTGAAACGACGAAAAATTACGGTCGAACAGATATTCCGAGGAAAAATCAATTCGGGGCTAAAAAACGAAGTGCAACGGGGTATCTGCGTAAATTGTAAATCGCTGATTAAATATCAAATCTCAAGTCTCTGGCCCCTCGTCCAGAGTTGACGGGTCAAAATGGCCTCAGCTTCACTCTCGACTATCAATGACTACTGTATGTAAAAAAAAAAAATCGACAGTTTATCGTTATCTACTTTATAAGAAAATATTTTATTTAAACAATCGGAGACAATGGGAGAATATCATTAATTTTTATTTTTATTTTGTAGCAATGGTCGAATATTATTTTGTATTGTTTTGTTTACTTCTCGGCAAAGACAGTGTTCCTCGCGATTCTAGTCAACACGATTTTATTAATTTTATTTTTACTTTTACTACGTGTCGTCCACGGTTATCAACACGACGATCTCATTTCATTTTGTTCTCATTAGGACTATTTAGCTAATTCCTGCAATCGTACATTTTTGTATCCCAATGAATTTTTTTGATTATTTAATTGGAACTCAACAGCGCTCTTCGACTTGTGGAATCATCGGTTCAAGGAATAAATATTATTGTACAGAACTTATGCTAGATTTACCAATAAAGTATATTTTATAAAAAGTAAAATCCCAAATCAACGAAGCTTTTTATTCATTTTTTTGAAATCATCACTGCGTAGAATTTCTCTGACAAACATATCATTTCTTATAAACACGTTAAGAAAAAATTCTATAAAAACTGGAATTCGAAATCAACGAAGTTGTTTATTAGTTTTTTGCTAAATCATCGAAGCATAGAACTTCCTTGACAAACAAAATCATTTACATTTTATAAAAGCTTTTCATTCATTTTTTTAAAAGTCATCAGTGCATGAAACTTCCTTAACGAAAATATCATTGAGGTTCGTTGATGGTTTCTTCTGAAATCGGAGAACTCGATCCACTTTACAGGAATGAAATTTGTTCGTGAAAAGGTACGAGGCACGTGCCCTTCCGGCACGTGCCCATTGTGGAAAAAAGTGCCTCAGCCTCTTGTAAATCGAATGGAACAGATGTATCACAAATCGTTCGGACCTAATCCAACGGATTACATTGGTGGTATTTTGTTATTTTTTCGTTTTTTTTTTTTTTCAATTTTTCGTCAAACAATTTCATTTTCCTTAATTCTCTTCTTTCTATGAAAAAAAGGACAACGAATATTACGATTAATATTTACGAGCTGGGGAAGTGTATGAATGAATTGTGCAACGGGCTGAAAGAAAAACAAAATTTCCATGACAGGGATGATCCTTTCCCTTGAGTAGAAGTTGCGCATTGAGGGTACGCGAGTGCTTTTCTCTTCGGTGGCAAAACCCAGTCTGCCTGAAGTGGTTGCAACAATAAACAACCCTAGCGTTTCATCGACGAGCTCCTCTGGCAGAGAGAAAAGACACTCACGGTGATCTATCAAAATATTATTGGAAAACTCGACTCGGGAGTAAGTGAAAAATATTTTTTTTTCCGTTCCAAAAATAGAGGACATTGAAAGCAAGTTCGAATAATTCGAAGATGAGAATAGTCTATAGAAATTCCAAAATAATTCCGGCACAAAATTTCTTCCGGAATCCCGATTTGATACAAAATTTTATGGATTTATTTGTCAAAATTCGAAATAAAATGAATCAAACGTAATTTTAAAGCTAACTCAAGAGATTATAAAAACATAGAAAGTTAAAAAAAAAAAGAAATCGATTTTTCAAGAATGTTGACAGAGCCTTATACGTCAAAATACATTCATTCAAAATAACGTTTTTGAAAATGGTAAACATTGTATCTCGAAAACTCCAAACAGATTTGGAGAAATTTGGTACAGAGAATTTTTACACAATGATCGAGTCTTCGCTAAGCGATTTTTTTTTTCAAACCTCCACACATTCGGTCCCAGCAAAAACTGTTTTTTTTGTTAACTTTAAGAGTAAAAAGATTGGTTTTATTTTCGGATTAAAGTGCACAGTCGTAACTGTGCCAGCCAGAAACTGCATTAGCAAAAAACTGTTTTGCAAAAACGATAATCACAGCTCATCTAGCTGGTAATTCGAAAAAACAAAAAATTATAGTGAGAAAGAAGGATTTTATATTTTCGGAAAGTGTCCACGTGCTTTGACTGATTTTCCGATGGATCGATCATCAGCAATTCGCCACGTCAATTTAACTCACGTATCAACGATCACGAATATAAATACGAAGCCTATTTGCAAACAACGATGGCAAGCTGCAACGAATCCGTTAGTACGGCTAGTCGAGGCTAACATTTTTTTTCTCAAAATATCAGCAATAACGTTAATGCCTCGACGAAAACTATTATAGACCGGTGAGCTATACATTATATGACTGTGTACACAATGAGAAAAGACGGACGGACCCCAATCGCACAGAGGTGTTGGATTTTGGGGGTCTTTTGACAGTTTTTACCAACGCCCAAAGCTCCCTTAAATAATATTCACAAATATAAGACTATCAATAAAAACTATCCAAAAAATCTCTCTGATCTGAATTATTTTCACAATATGTTTCATACGTTTTCGAATTTTTTTATTCATTCAAAATGCACTAAACTTAACTTTGTGTCAATTAAAATGCACGCCATATTTGTTTCTTCAATGACTTTCTCTTGAGAATATTTTAAAAAGCCAAAATTAAAAAATCGATCGGTTCAAAATATTTTTACGTGTTGATTGTTTTTTTTCTCATACCAAAAAATCGAAAATTGTTTGAATTAATAATACGTGTCGATTATTTTTTTATCATATAAACAAAATTGATTCTATATTTGTAAATCTTTTTTAGGTAAATTGAACGATGCGGTAACTTTGATTTAAGCCTGACTGGACGGTCTGCTTGGTTCGTTTCTGTCGAGTGCACATATCGATTTTATAGCGAACGTAATTTCTTCATATTTCTTTCTCTTTCTCACTCACTTTTTTTCTGTCATTGTCCCGGGGTGCTGGTCTGAACGGTGACAAACTGGTGGCCCAGCAGTACATATATACGAAGGGTAAGAGCGAGTGAGAGGCTTATACGTAGCCTAGAATACAAATATAGGTGCATTCACCCTCTTTTTCTCCGGGGGGTTGCAACGAAGAGGGTGGCTTGTGGATCGTATACTCGATGACTCGGGGAGCTCTGTGTACCGTATACACATATCTGTGTATTCGTGTATGTATTTTTGATGTATATATGGTCCTCTCAAAGTTTCCCTAATTCAGGAAAATTCGTAAAATCACCCTTGACCAATTGTCGAGAACTTAATCGATGATTAATGACTATTACGCTCGTACGAAATTCCTGATTGTCAATAAGAAATATATCGTCATTCCTGGCCCTCCTGAACATATAAACTGTAAATTTCACGTAATCTTGTGATATAATTATCGTCACATATGTCTGGAGAATGAAAAAAATTGTCGAATTGAGATTAAGGGTTTACGTTACATGTTTCGATTATGCAATTTGACTCAAAGATACAACAAAATGTTTTCTTTAAAGTTTACACTAAAACGAATGTTTTTAAAATTTATTTTCCGCAAACGTCAAAATGTCATCTGTCAAATTGAGATGCATTTTTTTCATGCAACGCAAATGTCATCCATTCGATTCCAGAAATTGAATTTTTGTTTCTTTATCTTTTTAGATATATTCAAGTCGTTGAGGTTGGTCAGAATTTAAGAAATTCTGCGTACAAAACAGCTTGAAACCGACTTATTGAGAATAACTACTCAAAAAATAAGAACAAGATGCCAGTGAGACTTTTCAGTTATACGTAGGAATGTTGCAAATCCAATTTTCCAAAAGCAATATCGAACTAATTAAAAAGCTAATAAATTTCTTGTTGAAATTGTAATCAATGAGAAAAATAATGGTTTTATTATTATGAACTTTTTGATACTTAATGCCGAGCTTAATGCTCTTCGGGTTACCAACCTCTGTCATAAAAATAACGATAATCCATATTTGGTATTCTAATTGGAGCCAGGAGCGATCGATCGACGGTTTTGCCGAGGGTTCTGTTAGTTCTGATACTGTGTTCTTCGGGACAAACAAGCTTTCCATATTTAAGTGAAACGCATGAGTGCAAATAAGAATTTACAGAGGATCCACCAGTATCTGGTACATCAAATGAAAATCCATCCGATGCATAGAAAAATGTACACCCCACGCATAGTTTCTCTTAACAAGGAGAGTGTCTATTTATCCGACAGTTCGCATTTGAACATGCGATCTTTCAGTCTTTGCTGAGGCTTTTGTTCGTGGTTTACCACAAAGGCCTGCAAATGCCAACTTACAATGAAAAGCTGTCGACCACCCCTGGCACATGGACCGTAAAAGATATTCTGGGGACCTTCTCGAACGAGCTGCAGATACATGGCAATGGCCTACTCTTTTCCTCTCTTTTCTCCTCTCTTCTTTAAGCAGATGCTGAAATTTGAGATAAAAGATGTTGGTAGGATTCTCGCTTAGCTTTCTTTCTACCAACTAGTTTCTTTATTTTTATACACACTTGCTCATCTCGCTTGACTATGTTGTCCTATTCTTACTGTCAGGATCTCGTTAGCCTTTTTACGAAGTTTATGTTGTACAAACTGCAGTCCCTGCGGAATTCTAAAATTTCTCCAGCTCCGAGACAAGATTTTATCTCGTTCTATACATACAAATACAAATTAAAGAATGAAAAAGAAAAAAAATTGTGACGCTACGATTGATATCAGTGCTATGTTGCGAAAAATGTATTTGAAAAAATCACCTTCAACAAAAAATGGTTTTTTTTTGCGAACTTTGAGAAAAAAAATTAGGTTTCATTCTTGTTTTGAAGGGTACGGTCAGAATTACGGTCACCGTAACCAGCACTTAGAAAAAAAAACTTCGACCACAGCCCGTCTGAAATTTTTTAAATGATATTTTTCATTTTCATTGACACCAATATGTCTTTCTACATACATGTAAAAAGTTGGTTCAATGGACGTATTTTTTCAGCAAAAATAAATTATCGAAATCGACCCTATTTTTGACACCTTTGGGCAAACTTTTAAAAATAGCTAAATACAAAAGCTCAAAATATAATAATGATAAACATATTTTTTGCAACGACAAGAAAAAAGTAGGCAAACAATTGAAAATCATCCCCTGGTGCTCTTTTTTCATCGAGCCTTTATACAGGCGCGTCTCCTGTTCTGTTTGGAACACTCCGGTTTGACTCTATCACCATGAAAACATATTTCTCTCTCTCTCTCTCTCTTCGTCAGTGGACGTTAAGGACGAGAACGATGAGGAGGAGGAGAAGAGCGAGAACGAGGACGACGATGAGAGACTTTGGTGGGACAGATGTCTACGGGGGGCAGGTGCGTATGTATAGCTTGGTATATAAGCGTGCCAACCAACCCCCCGTCGCGTTTGCCATTCAAAACTATAATTTACTTGAAGAATGCGCGCGCGCGCGGGGTGAACCCAGCGCTCCGCTCTGCCGATCAAATGCTCTCCTCATTCATCCCTGGCCCCGGAATGACGTGCCTTCCAGATCGGAAACGATCCACACAGAAATCCGACCGATCTTGTATTATGAAAATGCATTTAGTCTATACACCGCGCTCGATTCCGTCATGCAGAAATTCTTTTTAAAAAGTTCACTACCCTACGAATGGATCAAATTCCTCCTCACCCACAGATTTTTAATTAATTCAATACCCAATTTTCAATATTCAACTGGATTATTTTTTATCGTAGAGAAATAATGGAAAAAAGAGGAAATGAAACTTTACTTCATTTAAGAAAAATCTTAAACGAATCAGTTTATTTTTTCGTCGTTACTTTTATTTTATTAATTTCATTATTTTTATCGAAATGCTGTAGTGTCTGCAGTAAAAAAAATGATTAATTCCTGCTTCATTTCTAATATTTTATTATTAAAACATCTAAATTTGTTAACGGTACTTAAGAATATTAATGAAAGCTCTTACAATGTTTGTAGCAAGTCGACAATTTAACGTGACGACAGCTTTGACACTTTTTTCCTCCTTTATCTGCTCCGAACGTTTAAAGACTTGACACGTCACAATCGCATGTAAAACTGGGATTAAATATCCAGGAGAGAGAAGTAAAAGACTCGTTGTACAAATCGATGATTCGTCTCGCATTTCAAAGAGCTGTTTCTGTTTCGTACAGCAACATACACATTGATGTATTCTGTCGGTGGTGTTGGGGTGAGAACTTAAGCCGGGATTACGGTACGAGGAGTGGATTTGACCTGAAATTGCGATCTTATGCGATTCTACAACGGGACTCAACGCTGAACGTTATTTTAGGCAACCAAATAAAAAGGCATTAGGGCAATCATTTTTTTTGTTCATTTTCTTCGTAACTTTAAATTCCTAAAAAAAAAAAATGTTCCATTCATCACTATTTTCTATAATAAGATGTAACAAGACGGTAAATCGATATTTTGCTCTGAAAAATAGGGTTTTTAAAGAAATATCAATTTTCAATATAGTCAATTAACAAATTCGACGAATCAATATATGAATAATATCGTATTTCTATCCAACTTGTGCACTTTGATTCGCAATTATTTTTCATTTGAGTTTAACTCCCATTGACGGAAGGTGAGTATAGAAAAAAAAATAGATATTAATAAAAGACCAGTCTTATTAGCCTCTTGGTAACCCAATATATTTTTGACGTATACTCACACAACGAACCGTTATGTGGTCAATGGGAATTTACTGTTTATATATTGTTCAGTCTCACTCTAAAATTTCACGGGACCGTTACCTTGGTGAATGAACCAATGTCGTACGTGGGTAACAAGTGGCGTAGAAAAATGCCTCCAGAAAATGTACTTTTTGAAAGAAGGATCGAGACAATTATAAAAATGAATAAAAGAACGGCCATGAACGAGAAATTAATAAAAATACATAGAAGAGTCGAACATGAAGAGTTCAATTTTTGAAAAATATTTTTATTCAATCGTGTCGCACTTAATATATTGTGAGTAAAATTTCACAGTCATAAATAAGACTTTGCAGGAATGACAACAAAAATTTAATCTCCATTCGACAGATGCTTAAATTCTAAAATGATTTTTTTTCGAAATTGTGTTGTTGTGAGCATTGTATTTTGAAAACTAAACGATCCCTACCCTTGAAAACGCCCTTGAGAAAGAATTTTACAAAAATGATAAAAATTCATTGTACAGAATTGGAAACTTGTGACGATTAGAGCAACAAAATGAGTTTGATCCGTAAAAAAAATAACGAGCAGATATCAATTGCAGTTTCGGAGTCGATATATAAACCAGAGGTTGTGCGAGAGCGTTAACCACTGAATATGCAATGTGTTATTCCAACACTTTACACGCTACACGAACGTTCTTGGGCAAACAGTCAAGTGGGTGCGACGTTGATGGCGGTCATGCCCTGCTATTTGGAATTCGCCATTTCCTATATACATGCAGCGACGACGGGTATACACAAAAAGTTCCAGAATGCACAAGGTCCTGCAAGGAACTAATTTATCCCTTCAGAAAATAAGACATCCGCCTTTATGATTATGAAAAAAAACGTTGTGTGTCCGAGGTTTGGTAAAGTAAGGCATGTCGAGGCTGCATGTCAGCGAGGGGGGTCTTTCACGAGGGAAAAATCATTGAGGGGAGCTCCCTCAGTCACAGTGGCTCACAGGCAGCTCATTAAACACCCACGGCACCCCTCGAACGACCCACACTCCCTGATTTAACTATTGTTTAGCCACGTCGACTCGTTTGCAATCTTGATGTGTGTTCTCGTATGTGTGTGCTTAGGAGGGGCCAAAGGGGGCATTTTTGCCTGGTACATCGAAGCTAGTACCTACACTTTTTTCTTTGATTTCTCTGAATACTTTCGAGTATATCACGAGTGTCACGTATATATAGAAGCTTGGTTCCAAAAGGGCGTTAAAAGTACGATTAGAAATGACGATTTGTGCTACTTGTGCCTCTGTTTGCTTCATAAACGAAAGAAGCTGGCACACTTATTATAAAACTTATATTTTCAACGTATGTACTAGAAAAAAGACGTAAAAATCATGATTCCTCCTTTGGAGCTCGTTGTGCTACGTCCTTTTACTTGTTGCAGGACCAATGGATATGCGCTCTTGTTGTATTTTTTTTTGTACGTTTGTCAGCAGTGCGGTGGTGGCGCGAATAGACTCGAAGGATTGGGGCACGAGCCCCTGCCATCTGTTCATGCTATGTGTGCTTCGTGTTTCGTTCTACCCGCTTACACCATGCAACATCTACGTATAGTATATTTTATATACTCACCAGTGCATTTATACGTACGAGAATGCCTGTCAATTCTTTCTTTTATGTGTATTAACTCCCACAAGTTTTGTAGGGAGCAATACCTCATTTTTGCTGTCAATTTCATCGAATTTCAATCTCTGCTTTTGTTTTTAGTGAGTTAACGATCGTTCGAACAGTGATAAAATAGGCATTTCAAAGAAATTCCAACTGTTGCATGGGATTTTTTTTATCTCATACGTTTCACAATATTTTTATTGTATTATTTTTTATGTTTAAAATACTAATAAAAATAATTTTACGGAAATAAGGATTAGTCATAATTCAACAATAATAATCTCGTGTAATTTTTACTCCTTAATGGTTTATCTAAAATCAATCGATCAACACGAACTAATATCTGACTAAACTGCCCAGTCAAAATGCCCCTGACTCGCCATTAATATTGAAACAATTTTCTCACACTTTTTGTGTGTGTGTGTGTTTTTTTTTTACATTAACACTTATGGATTTACTAAAATGAGACAATTCACACGAGTTTCAAATTTCGTTGATTCCACTAAAGTGCATTGACCAGAAGTCCAAGCAAACGGTTATAATTTTCGAATATTTTCACGCCTAATTTTGCTGCGTCGACCACCCTGACGGAGATTTGCTTCGAACATCTCGCTTCGCCACCCTTGACCGCAATTCCCGAAGAAACAAACTTTGTGTATCGAAATCTACGTGTATTTTTTGATTTATTGTGCTCTCCTAGTTTGACACTCATATGTTTTACCAAGAGTGAGAGAAAAAGCGGCATCGTGGGTAAAAAAGAAAAGTCTACTCATTCGGAGGACGACCGTTACCGCAAAGGGAAGGTCCTTGAGACGCGGCTTCTTTGAGTCTCATTTCACCATTTAGTTAGTTGCCTAAACCGCGGTCGGTCGAGATCAGAGGAAAGTTCGAAGCAAGGATTTTCGCGCTCTTAAACATCGAGCAACGATATTGGTAAATAACTTTTTCATTGTTTGCGATATTCTTGTCGATATGAGCGCTTGGCTCGAGTATTTATTTCCTGGATAATGTTTTTTTTTCTTTTTTTTTTTAATACATTTGAAGATTCCATATTTTTATTGAACGTTTCATGAGATCGAGGGCCCTTGAGGTTCATGTAACATTTTTCCCATCAGTAATGAATCGTGCTCTGATGTACACATTTTTGAAACTTTCGTTTCCTCGTTCCAGGTAAAAATCTGATAAAAAAATAATAATATTTAATGCACGGTTAGATGAGCAGACGAGGGGAACTCCACGCATGTTGATATTAAGCGCAACTGAACTTGCCGGGAATTTAGTTTCCCTCTTGAAAAGTTTATTTCACCGGATCCGGATGTCGATAAGGGATGACGAATGCAAAAGGCGCACTGATTGGTTGGAAGAAAAAAAAAATTGAGATTGCTGCACTTCTCGAATCGTTAATTTTTTTTCCCATCAGATAATTTGTCGGTTCTCACTTTTGTGAGATTGATAGGACAATTTTGTGCACGGGAAATCGCTGCCAGGGGTGAGATTTTTTTCCAAACATTTTGTTCGAACAAGCTAGTTAACAAAATTTTGTTCCATGGGAGAAAACAGGATAGGGCTTCGCCATATCGTAAGAGCGGAACGAATCGATCGGATTCGTGGGCTTCGATCTTCGCACCCTCCACCTTTTCTCGCTACTCTGATCCCAGATTTCTCCGCAATACCACACACGGATTGTCCAATTTCAAGCTACTTAAGGCATTTAACGGAATATTATATTCTCGCGTAATTGTAGGAAAAAAATCCCTTTTCCCCCCCATTTTTCTGTTCAGTTTATACTTTTTCGTCTCGATAAATCATTCGGAACAAATGGTCAAACGAAGATTGAACATTTCTATCTAAAATGCATATCGTGGCGTACGAAAGTCGAAGTCATTGACAAAATTCCAGAAAACAATATTTTCAATGACGAACTAAGAAAAAAGATTTCACGCGCTACTTATTTTATTATTATTATTATTATTCCATAGTAACATTTGAAAAAGCCTAAATATTGAATTAAACGATTTTAATCAAATTTAATCGTAATTGATTAAAGGAGATCGTTCAGTGAAATTTCTTTCGATGGATCTTACGATACAGAATTTATATGTTGAAGTCTCAAAATTAAGTTATTAGGATTGTATTATTGGTGGTGGTAAATTCTAGTGGATAAAGATTTAACCAACGATTACACGCTTCAAGGAGTTTCGTATGATCGTCGCTTACAGACAATTGCTTGTATATGCAGCGGTGAATTTAGATACGGTGGACAGACGTCGTTACGCACGATGATCCTTGGAAGGCTGGAGCCACGTGTCGGACACGTGTCCTGCCACGCGAGTTTGCGTAACTTTGCCACGCGACTCGGTATCTATTTTTCAACAAACGAAAGGGCGTAGGTGACAATTATTTTGCGTATGAAATCGTGTGAATTTGGCCTTTTCTTTATTTTCACCACATCTTGTCATGTGTTCACGTATAATTTTTTATCTCCTGGAGAACGAACGACCAACTTGGTGTTATGCGGTTTAATGCGGAGAAATGACTGTCCTCAGGATCGCACTCACCCACGAAAAGATAACAGACTGATATTATTAATACTTTTTTCCCACCCTACATTTTTTTTTAAAACCCTTTACGCTCGCTCTTAGGCACAATAAAAACATCATAAAATAATAATCCAATCATACGCGAGATATTAAGTTTGGACTTGTCGCGTGTCATCTGAAAAATATCACAAGGAATAAATGAAACAATATTGTGATATGAATAAAAACTTTTTTTATTCTTCTATACTGTACAAAAAAACTCTTGAAGGAAAGTAAGTTCGCCCTTTCAGCGAACGCCTGGCATATCTTTGTGCATATGGCACCAAATGGAATATATTACCCGGGGACACGGGAATTCTTTTTTTTTGCGCGATTCGCAAAAGAGTTTTCAATAGAAATCGCAGTTTTCACTTGTGACTTCCACTAATTTCATTTGTAATTGACATTTTGAAAATTTCTCCGTTTCAAGGCTGTTGCATGTGTTTATATCACAGAGATTATTTCTCGATTTTTCCACTCTAAACAACTCAAAACTTGAAAAATTGATATCAGCACAAAAACTTTTCTTTTTTTTTTAGGACCTCCGCGATCTCTGTTATAATTTTATTATTCGAACATATTTTTATTGCAAAACAATTATGAACTATTTTCTGAAATATACATGACAAAATGTGTTACTGATTATTTCGTTAAATGCTAAGCTTTTCATTTAAAAAAATCAAAAAGTAAAATCGAGTTGAATGAAAATTTTGTAGGAACTTTCAAAAATCTTTGGGCTCTCTGCGTCGAAAGACTGTTTGGGCGACAAAATGAAAAAATGTTCAATATTAAAATTGCAGTTTATCCCACAAATTGCCTAGAATAATCTCCTCGTTTGTGTCCGTTTCCCATGGAGTGTGTGGGATAGTTATCAGTTACTATCAGTTATTATTCCTGTTCGTCACGCCCGAGCAATGTAATCGGGGTCAATTCGCTTGGATCGCTTTTCTATTGGCTTTTTTGTTGTTAAGCTGCTAACGCGTGCATTGAATTAACGTATCACACCCGCAAACACGTGCGGGAAGATCCTTGGTCTGGTATGTCGTCATATGTATGGGAAAGACAGGAGAATGAGTCTGGTGCACGAAAATAGTGTTGGCAATAATTCAACACGTGCGTATATCCCTACCAGCGAAATCGATCTGTGCGCCACGCGACCAAACTCGTGTTCAACGAATCGTTGATCTTCACACCCTTAATTCTATTTGTTACGATTCGTCCATAATTGAGATATCATTGAACTCCAAATTGCCGATTAATTTGAGTTCTCCTCTTCAGTGGAGCATTTAATTCGTTTTTGTATCCATTTTTGTAGAATTTCTTCAACTGCGAATCAATTTTGGCAATTTTTTTTATTATTTATTCCAATTTACGACTGCGTGTTAAGTCTGAAATTTTATTCTCCCTGAAAACATTAGGTATTAGACAAATGTGAAGGAAATTAAACGAAATTTCAATCAAGAAATTTGATTCATCGTAAATCATCGAGGTTTATTGCACTTCTGCATTTCGATATCTATAATTCTCTATCGTACAGACGATCGGAAGACTCATTCACCCTCGGGATATTTGAGGTAAACTTGTCTCTTGGACAAGCTGGACCAATCTGGACAAATGTTTGCCACCACGTGATGCGCTTCGGGCAATTTGTCCAGGCTTTCAATTAGTTCGCCCAGCCCCATCGAATGAAAATTGTGCCACGTTCTGAATGAAATTACCTCGCCACTGAACACACACACATCTTGATACTCAAATATTTGATTTACGCATCGATAGATTAGCAGTTCAAGAATAAAGAACGAAAGCGCTGGAGGGAGAGAGAAAGAGATAAGAATTATATGCTAGAAATGTGGAAGTTTGAAATATAAGAATGAAAATCGTTTGTTGTTTAGGAAATCATCCGTCATACATGCCCTTCAACAGGAATTTTAATCAAAACGAAATATATATATATAAATGGAAGCAACAGAGAGCCGCAGGTGCGACCAATCGATGCGCGTAACTTTTTTTTTCACATTCAACAGAAACTCTGATAATAATAAGCATGCACATAAACTGTAATTGTATTGAAGGTAGTTTACATCAGCGTAAGCTCGACATTGCATGAGAGTGCGGGCTTTTACAATGACCGAAAAGATTTTAATCTGACGCATTAGGTCCCGGTTTAGTCGAGGATACTCCCATTACTATTATATCCTCTTTTCGTCTTCGTCCATGTGAAAATGTTAAACATGTATGAATGCAGTGCTGTACGTGTGTGTGCGAGCATGTGGGTAAAGCAGTAATCATGACCACCATCAGCCAGTGTATTGTTTCATTTATCTGACCGTGTGTATAAAGAGGCAGACAAAGAGACCAGTTCTGCCCTTTTTCGACACATTTTTAATCTTTTGTTTCAATCAATTGATGAATCTCTGATTCGGTACTGTCTGCATGTTGTAATTTTATACAAATGTGCGTGTCTGTGTTTTTTTTTTAAATTATTATCAAATGACCAGCAAAAACTGTTGACCAAAAAATGATCAAACATTTCATATGAGCATTTTACGATTTTTTTTATTAAAACAAATTACCCTACGAGATTAATAATAATGACAGAAATTGATTGACTATGTTATGATTATTTTCATTATGTAGCTATACGATCGTTGCACGAGTGAATTAGGGGAGAAAAAATTGTTGATACGTCAGATCTGGGCCGCGATAAAGTAAGTAATAAAAACGCAAAAAGATCTCTTTGTTCCTGAGATTGAGCGAGATTGATGGACGGAGAGAAGATCTCTCCTCACTCTCTCTCTCGTTCATCCCCAGGGAATCTTCTTGTATTATATGTTCCTCGCGTGTACTCTCGCTGTTAACTGTATAGACATAGATATGACGCAGATCTGTACCCTCGTAGAAACGATCATTATCTCTTTAGGACAGCGATGAGGGCGAATATTGAACTTTTCGAGTCTCCAGCAACTCGCTTCTGCAGGACAGTTCTTTCCTATTAACCGGGCTATAGGGACTTCAAGGATTTCAAGAGATTGCTCCGAGGTTCTGTAAAGGGAGAGAAAATAGATAGGGAAACGCGCTAAAGGGCTTGCCAATAAATGTATTCACGATTATTTCGATTTTATCAGAAGCAGGGAAGAGAGATGTACGAGAGACGATGAATGAATATGCGATTTGTTGGCATTCAACGATGTCATCAAAACAAACGAGGATCCTTCGATGAAATTCTAAATCTTTAGTACGAGATGGTTGCAATGTTTTTCAGAATAAGTTCAAATCTCTCCGATTATTTGAAATTCAGATAAATGAGAATACACACATGAGTTTAACAGCATTAATACAATTAGTGTTGGAAATTAAGGAAAGATTCATAAAATTTCAGAAAATTAAACTCGCCCAGTTTCACATCTATTCGATGTTATTTTTTTTTCTTTTTTTAATGATTTATTTTTCATTTGCATTGAAAAATACATTCAACCAAGTAATGACTCTTTGTACAGAGAAAAAGTAGCGTTAATTAAAAAGTTTTGTACGAGAGGACTTCAGTCTACACTTGGGCGATTTTTGCGTTAACGTCCGCTGAAAAAGCTCGTTTTCTACGGTCCGTCGGATAAACTTGGCGTAACGAGAGAGTGCGTATTTACCGTGGCCGAGTTTATCTCGAATTCATCGTTACGTGGCCGCGTATTGAAGCCTCAGTTCTGTCTATATTTCATTATTATATTATCTGTAAAGTTGCAGATGTTCGTAGTTAAGAGCCTGGACAAGAGAGCTGCACCATTTTCCAAGCACTACAGTATCAAGTGGAGCGACGTGAAGTTCCCCCGTTTCTGAGCCTCCTCTTGCATATTCTTTTTTTATATCTTTTATCAGGATACTCAAACAGTTGCACATCAAGAGGGCTCCACCAACTAAAATAATACCTTCGCTTTAACAATAAATACTAAAACTCGCACGCGTCGTTGGCTTTTTCATTCTCTATCTCGAGTAGCGAGCATGCTTCGGTGAACTACTTCCGTACTCTTGTGTAACCAAAAAAAAAAAGCAAAAAAAAAACTAACAACAGAGCGAATAAAGTGCGTAAGAAAACCAAAGTACTACCGGTGCTTTACGGACGAGCGAATAATTGCGTGAACTTTATTATCTTTCCTTGAAATATTTGTCGATCCTTACGCGATCAACGTCATTTTGCTATAAGAGGGAATCAAGGTGACGAAAAAATGGTAATAATTAAAGATCTTTCTGAACGTAACTCGTTTTTTCCTGCCTCTCATAACTCACCGTACCCGAAATCCCTCGAGTGACATCGTCCTTCGCGTCACTGCTTTTTACCCCCCAAGTAAGCCAGAGAATGTTTTCGCATCTCTTTTCTTTCTTTCTCTCTCTTTATCGGGTTTGCAAGCTCTTTTTTTCTATCTGAAGCCCCTCGAGAATTGAAAAAAAATTATATAACGTACCTCGTGAAAACAAGTCAACGTGTTTTTGCAATTCGAGGGGGGAAAAGGGAGAGGAGGGAGTTGCACCCGTCGAAATATCGCTCGTCTCCCTCACCCCTGCCCCCCTCAATCGCTTCAATCGCGATCTCGTCATCCTTGTCTCTCTGTCGAATGACAGAGTTCTTCTTTTTTTTTTTTCCTATTCCTGTCTTTGTCCATTGGTCTGACATCGTTCGGGTACCTGCCCCAATTTCGCATCCCCCGCGGATCAACGTCTTTACGGACGAACGCGTACGAATAATGAAAAGACGAGACCACTCGTTCTCTATGGATTTTACACATGGATATATACATATACTTTCGAAAAAGGGCGAATTATTTTGACGAGAGCGAGAAAGACATTCGATGAGTCTGGTAATCCCCCTCCCTCTGCATTTCCAACTCAAATATATACGATATAGTTCCTGTACAGCAGCCTGATGGACCAACTCATGGGCATAGGACACACTTTTCTCTTTTTCATTCACGCTAACGAGATCGTAATGCGATCGTATTTAATGATATTTACAAACGAATATACAGGGCACCCGGTATTCTCTATCATTGTGCCCTAGCGATTGTCCGATGACTACTTTCGTGCTAAATTATTGATTTCATTTATTTCTTCACGATTATTGTACCGTAGAACTAATCAACTAGGATAATTTCATGCATTGGATTTAATTAACTCTTTGAAGCATACATTCCGCACATTTCCTCACATACAATTGACGTGACAGTTTTCATAGGTTTTGGGATCGTTAATTGAGAACCTGATTTCAATAAACGAAGATAGCAAAAGTTTTAGAAAGTATTATTGTTGAAAAAAAACGATAAACGATTGATCTCGATTAAATCAAGGAGCTGATGAGGAAAACTGCAGCTCTTAAAGAGGGAAAAGATCTGTTTACAAATTGCAAACACAACGATACAATGATTTGTTTAGATTTTTTGAATGTTTTCTTGAGCTTGTTGAATCAAGTATTTTTATAGAAAGTATCAGTAAAAAAATAAAAACTGTTTGTTACATTTTTTCCCTTATTTTGCAAACTCGCTTGAAAGGCTTTTTTCGTGAACAGACCGAAGCTTCCGGTCGATCGATCTCATCCTGGTGCACGCGATTCAAACTCGAAGAATAGAGCGGGTGTGAAAATGGCTCGTAGTGTTAAAAAAAAGGGAGAATGGGTAAAAAGATAGTAAATGCGTTTGAAAAAAAAAACCTATAAAAAACTGCATCCCTCTTTCTATATTTTTCCTTCTTTCCGGCAGCTGGTGACAAGTCGAGCATAAATAAAATTCAATGGTAAAAGCGTCTTTGAAGAACGATCGCAAAATCAGATTTCTGGAACATTGAACCTGAGTTATGCTAATCGAATTGAATATTGATAAGGTGTTTACTTGTCGAGATAGTAGACTTTCTCCCTCGTCATTGAACATGGTTGATAATTTAATCCTTCGACCAAATTACGTCTTGGTATTGAGCTGGAACGAGCACAAAACAGAAAGAGGATGAAAGATGTCCAGTAGGGTGTGTCAACAAAAATTTTATTTTTTGTTTCGCGTTGCTTCAGCTAAAATGGTTTTACGATGCCAAAAGAAATAGCCACCCAGAAAAAAAACTCCACATTAAATTAATTGACCGATCACTGAGCATTTTACGATTTTTCATAAGAATAACATAAGATAACGATTAATATTGCTCCGCGTCATTAATTTAAAAAATCTCAAAATTAATAAAAAAAAAATGGGTATGACGTTAATTTATTGTCAAAGTTATTTGAGCCAATGGTCTCGGATCAACAGTACAAAAGTTATGATAGTTTAAACTTTAATCCATGTGAATGATTTCTTCCAAATCCATATTTTAGTAGAATTAGAACAACGTATAACGATGTATAACGATATATTAAAGTTGCACACCCAAAGAAAAATCAAGTTAATTAAACTATGATGTAGTCAAATGAAATAAATATTTTCCTCATTTAAGGACCTAATGCAGCTCCAAAAATAACTTCAATTTAAACAATATGATACTTTTTTCATAAATGTGTAATCTACATGATGAAACTTATAAAATGATGAGTGGGTAATAAAATTTTGCGTATCTAATTGCTGCCCACCATAAAAAATTCAAGTGGCCATAGCGAACTAAAGCGAGAGAAAGCAGTCAAACGATAATGACCGCACGTTAAAAATAACCCTCGTAACAGAAACGACAAAAACAACCCTCTGTCTCTTTTTCTCTTGAGTAGATCTCCTCTCTGTCACAGATTTTAGAAGATTACACGTCGATTACGAGGATTAATTTTAAACTCACTCAGTCGTCGGTCTCTCCGCTGATCTCTCGTACCCGTAATATCGTTTTTTTGCCTCTCCTGTGACGTTACGAAGGGAAAAAGTCTCGTGTGTTATATATTTTGTAGCTGCAACCCTTTGTGGGTTACTCCATGGTTTTACAATCAGTCATCCGTGCTGTGACACGCTCAAGGGGTTGCAGTTTCTCTCCTTTAAAAAAGCGGATTAAAATTTTATCCCTTTCTCTCATGTAGAGATGAAGGGATGAAATTTCGTCTAGCTTCGTCGCCTCGTGAAAATTCTTCTTGTAATAATTGACATTTTTTGATCGATGAATCGATCCAACTATCGAGCATACCCAAGATTCACCCCTTTCGTAAAACACTCGCGGTTACATGCAGCTTTCATCTTTTATTTTTTTTTTCAACCACCGTCTCTACGATTTCGTGTGTCATTGTTTACATAAAGCTCAATCCTGCTGAATCATATATTTACTCGCCAAAATATCTTTTCTTCGTACGGATGTCTCATTCCTTCACGAATGAATCATGGAAAACAAGTTTCATGACGTAAGCACAAAGCTGAAATAATCGTTAATTGTTTACGTTAATATAGAGAGGTCAAAAATTCCATTTTTCAGAAATATTTTTGTTCAATATTGCAGTTTTAGATCATTTTTCAAAAATTTCAAAAAATGTGAGAAAAAAATATGCTTCTATTTAAAATTGGTTTTTTTTTAACCCGTTACTATTCTATCCCGAAAACTAAATGACAGATTTGGACGAAATTTGATGCAGAGGATCTTTACGTCATCACGTACTCCCCGTCGAGCGAGTTTTTTTTTAAACTCTCTTTTAAAAACTGTCGATATACACTATTTTTAAATAGTTTACTATTTAATTAAACACAAGCCCAAAAGAATACCCGAAATTAGATTTTATAGCCTAATTTGTTTATCACATAGAATTGTTCTTGGAATGGTAAATAACAAAATATTGTATTTCTGTGAAAATTTCATATTATTTTGAACTTTGACAATTCTCCGCTAACTTAATGGGGCGAAGGGAGAGAGAAAGAGAGAGAGAGAGGGAGGAAAGTAGTCATAGGTGCTCGTAAAATGGGAATCCTCCCCTTCCTGGTCGTTTGAAGACACGTCAAGCTGACTAGGTGCCCCTGGCTCTTTTTTTACTATGCACGCATTTATTCGTATGTGTGTACATATGAATGATGATGTATGGATGTTGGGTATGGGTGCTGGGGGCACGGTAAAGGGTTCCATTGTTGTAGAGGCACCCCAACGGGCCCGTCCAACGACCCTCTCACTTTCCCCCATTCCTGGGGCTTGTCCCACCCTGATTTGTGATATATTGCCGACGGGAGCAACAATATATACATATATGTCCTATATGCACTAGAGATTGTGCTATTTTATGCGTCTGTTTAAAAGTTTTACGTATGCGTCGTACTAGCTGTAAAAAAAAGTTGACCTATGAAGCCCACGAACCTTTCGCAAACGTTTATAAACATCGATATAAACAAAAACGTATCAAAGATCGTTTGCGAGTTATTTTTATTTCGACAGACTCCCAAAAAGTTGTCTATCGATCTCTTTTCTTTTATCGCAACCGCCATTTTTCGAGGTCTGTCCATAATCTTCGTACATAGCGTGCATAAAAAACAGTAATTCGAGAAGTACCGGAAAGATCCGTATTTGGATTCATCGAGGGTGAGATCATCGAGATATATAAAAAAGAATGCAAATGTAAAGGATAGAATCGGTAATTTGATCGAGTAGTAAAGAGAAAAGCTGTTGGCCCTTTGAGAAAGTAAAAAAAAAAAACCGCAATTAATGGGGTCCGAGAAATCAGAGACTTTACGAGGGCTGATGGGACGTTCTGTCAGCAACTTTTACCGATCTCTCCGTAAAGCAAGTTTTTTTAATTTAAGATTTAAATTTATTTTTTATTTATGCAAATACAATTCGATATGGTTTTAAAAATTCGTTGCGCTTATATAATATTTGTTGTATATATAAATAGGTTCATACATCGATGGTCTATGTATACTTTGGCACTGCATTGAGTACATAGCTGACTCGTGCCTCCTCTCGACAATGAAAAATAATAAACCGTGATAAATAGCCGAGCAAATAGAAATAAGAGATGTGACTATGCTCTTCAGCATTTGGTTTAGCATCAGTGTAGCTCACCACCGTATATAAATGTGTGTACACTCTATTATAATAACGCACTGTCTCTCTCTCCAGGTGCACATCGTAATACTCGATGTCTTTCTATATGTAAACGCGTACGAGTACGCATTTCCTCTCTCTCTCGCTTTCTCTCTTTCTTTTTTTCTGTCTTGCTCTCTCTCTCTCTGGACAAATAGCAGAGCTAAAGGGTGAATTTCAGCGTCCTTTTTTTTTTTTTTTGTATACGTAACGTAATAACAGGCTCTATATAAATCGCGTCATTGAATAGCCACGCTTTTGCAAATAATGAGACCGAATGAATCTGTAAAATGTTTTTGAGACAATTATGATTGAGTACATATTGTATGAAAAAATAAAAATCACCATTTCGAGGCAATCATTATTGAGGAATAGAATAAATTCTTTGTGGAAACTTCATGAATTAATGTAATTATTCAGCAACTTTTTTTGTTCACGAATTTCTCTAAATTATTGAATGATTTATTCCGCAAAAATCTCGAATGTGTTAGTTCGAATAAAAAAAAAAAAATTGGTCCACAGAGACAGATTGAGGGGCGTTTCATGGTAAATCAGTCGTCATTGTTTTTGGTGCTGGCTTTTACATGCGTTCCCCCACCTCAAAGCTGCCGGTAGGGATTTTTCGCGAGAGCGAAAGTGACGTCCATTCATTATTCTACACAATATGTGTACTCAGAATATCCCAGCTGCATGAAAGTTGAAAAAACGCCTCGTGAAGTCAACCTCACGGACTGTACTTATCGCGTATAATCGAGAATTGTGGAAATAACGGATGCAATGTAAATTGACACAAATGAATAAATAAATGAATACTTTACTGATACCCTATTGAAATGAAGAGAAAAAGGTCTAACGAGGACGTGATGCCTCCAATAAACCAGAAAAATGACTTCGAAGCCCCATTGTTCTGTAGAATTTTCTTTTTGGAGATATTTTCAGGATTAAATTAATTCAAAAAAAAAAAACTTTTTCATTTTATACACATATTCACTGATCCTCTAAGACAGTTGATCTTTTTTATTTTATTTTTTTTCAAAAAAAAATTTCAAATGTATGAAAAATCGATCATCGATGAAATTTTTTTTATAAAAAACCGACAATTTGGTTTTTATTTTTGTTCGTAGTTACCTGAGTTTGTAATAAAATGATCGATGTTACTTATAAAATCGTAGTTGTTATGTACACTCGCATTCACCGTTGTTTCCAGAGGCGTTTAATCATCGCGACATCTCATCGTCGCGTGACGAGAAGTTAAGCGGTGCGTTACGATGGAAATGATTCGAATTAATGTCTTTCAAGACGCTTTTAGAAAATATTCTCATTATGATGAGTCTCTGAAGGATATTTGATCCGATTTTCTCGGTTAAGTGTCTATCAATAATCAACTGCCAGGAAGAAAAATTTCTATATAAATAAACGATAAATAAGAGATAAATCAAACGATGATGTTACCACAGTTTGCAGAAGGAGAAAAGAATTCAAGTGTCTCGAACATTATTTAAAATAAATGTGCAATTGAACAAATTCTATTTTTCGTGTCAACCTTTACAACTGTTATGATTATTGGAAAATTAAATTACTCCAGGGAATAACAGATTCACAATCCGTCGACTTTTTTTTTATAGCAACTCGCATCCGATTCAATGACACTCAATACTCGGCGAGTCATTCAAATGATATACACCCGGACAGATTATTACACACTTTGTACGATCTTATAATTGTTATTTCAATACCATTATATGGACGAGCTGGCTCGCGGTTCATCGTAAATTATCGCACTTACGACCGGTGGAAACTGGTCTATATTTAAAAGCAATCATCGACTGTGCTCTCGTTATAAGTATATTTCTTAGTCGCAATAATCGACCAGTCGTTCGCGGATCTTTGCCCTTCGACATTCCGTTTATAATCTTACAGAACAAAACGATACATACAAAAAAAGGTTATTAATCGATCTCCTCGTGCCTGCGGTCACCGAATTCACGACCCAGATGTAAATTGACTGAAATATCAATTTTCTCATTTGACATTAATGTCTTAAGTTCTCTTTTTATTTTACTGAAACTTTTCATAAGATTTTTGTTAAGTTATAACATTTTTGGATGCGTTGTTTGATCATAGAGAAACAATTTGGAATTTTGGGTTATTTTCATTAAGCAAAAAATACGTTTTCATGACGATAAAATATTTTTTTTTGTTGAATTTATGAAATTTTCTTTTCTCTTCGTGAATATTTGTATTTTGCATTAATGAAAATCGTCATGAATTCAAACTTAGCCTCCATTTATATTGCTGTGAAGTTTCCAATTTTTATTGTTCTGTGAAGTTTTATTGTATGAGTGGGTTTAAAATCCTGGAAATGGTTCAAAATCGGAAAAACTGTGAAACAAGATTAACGAAAAGACAGACTCGACGTTGCTCGTATTTCTGCAAAGCGTACTAGTTTAATCCAGATTTTCCCGGTTCGTTTGGTGCCAAATCGCAATCACGTTCATCACCACATTTATGAAGCATTCAACATTTTTACGATACTTTTCGCTTGAACAGAAAAAAATAACAAAATATTTGTTTTTGTTCTTAAAAATCGTTCATTTTACGGCAACATCCACGCAATGCTGACACTTTTGGGCTTCGCCTAGAAACGAAGACGCCGTCCAATCAGGCGCGGTTAATACGGATCAATTTTCTTGAACCTGGTGAAGGGACAAAAGGTGTCAGCAAATGTGGTGACACGCAGTCATATCCGAAGTAACCTAAGACGGAAAAAGAAAAAGAAAAAAAAACATAGTTTCTGTAGAGCTTCCCACAAAACAAAGTCATCGATCTCAGTCTTATGATCATAAATAGTTTTTATCTCGACATAAAAAGTCGAAAAATTAACGATTACGTATTTTTGGAACGCAAATCATATAATTAATTGCATCGTTGATTATTTTAGTTGAATAATTTTACTTACAATCGTATGAAAACTACATAAACAAAAGCTACAAAAAAAAAAGACACAGTAAATTATTTGTCGGTGCAATTAAATGGAGGAATCATAAAAAGGAGGAAATGGAAAGAGAGACTGGATCTCGAGAGCTCACAGACCCCTGCAGGTGCGAAATTGAGAGTCAATTTCAATAATTCATTTCATTATACTTAAAAAATTGTATTAATTGCTACAAATTCTTGTTGATTTGAAACTTAAAAAAAATGAAAACTTTTTGTAGTTGTAAATGAAAGATCAATTTTTTTCAAATTTTTCGAGAAATGTCGGAGGATTGAATCGTAATATGTTCAAATTCCGTCAATATTTTATTCCTTTTTTAAACTTTTAAGAAAAAAAGTACGATGTTTAAAAAAATGATTAAAGATGATTACTGTGCCAAAATTCATCCAAATCGGTGATCAGTTTTTGGGGAACGAACGAATGAAAATTATTTTCAAACAATCGTAATTTCTTACACCTCCACGTGTTGGTAAATCATTAGAGACAATAATTTTTTGCTGGAATGATGCGAAGCTTCGAAATAAATTGATTGAAAAAGATTTAAAAGATGGAAAATCGCGTCAAAAGTGGAATCGCAAGTAACCCCTTTCCGCAAGGCTTTCCACCAAGTGTTGAGCAGTTTACAGCTGATACGAAGGATCTTGGATGATAAGATATAATTGCGCGGGCGCGGGTCAATAGTCAAGCGCACGTTGCCTGGGCGACAAGAGCCTTTCGCTCTCCGTGTGCGCAAGTTATTCTTTTGCTCTCCTGCTCTCCCTCACGTAGTTTCAAAATACAGTCAGAGCTTCTCTCTTTCTCTCGATTCTATTTTTCCCGTCATAGACCCGCTTGAGGAAACCAAAACTCAGAAGCACGCAGACCGTCTTCGGTAAAACATCATCGAAGACACCGATCAGTGGATTGTGCTTCTCAAAAATTTTTAAAGCCAATCTATCAATTTTTAACAATTTACGAGTGTTTATTAATCCAAAGTTCAAACATCAAACCTTCAATTATTACCAGGTAAATAAACATTTCGGCAATCATGTTCCGGAGGTGAAAAACGTGACTAACTTTTTATCTTCTGACATTTCGATCTCACAAGTAATTGTCTATTAATTTTGACAATAAACCAAATTACTACAATCATTCAATTTTTTTTTTTTTTTAGTTGTTTTTTCTACTTGAATGATTTATTTTTTAATTTATCGACATTGTTATTTTCCTGTACACTTGAATAAATCTCGGAGAATTAATAAAATAAAATAAAATTGACATAAACATACGTATTGGGACTGACAGACAGTATTGAAGCAACTTCTACTCACTAATTGAGGTGAAACTATTTTTAACCACTATTTCAATAAAGCCCTCATATTTCCCACTTCCGTGACACATGTGTACACAGAATCGTTTATGCTATACAAAACTATCGATGTGTGCATATATACAGATATACTGTGACGGACACCGATGTATATGTAAATAGAAGAATTGAGATGAATGTTGGTGGCTCAGAGTTGTGGCTCGTAAGAGTGCATCTGGCTCTGGACTGCATGATCCAAAGACGTCGTCGTGATTTTCGTGATTTTTTCCACCAAAAATATCTTCTATAAGTTTTTCCAAAAACATTTGTCTATGGAAGACAAACAAAAATATCAAATTTATTTTTTTCTGTTTCATGTTCGTTTCTGAACGAGTGATTGATTTTTTGGATACAATTTTTTAAATAAATACTTTTCAATGAAAAACAAAAAAAAATATCAAATTTATTTCAATTTGTTTGATTGTTCGTTGTCGAACGAGTGATTGATCCTCGCTCTGTGACTCGAAGGTTTCGCTTCGTGAATAAAAGATGATGTGATACACGTGTCAAACCACGATAATGATACGATAAACGAAAGCGTTAGATTTCCATGAGGGTGTACGTAAGGATTGTGTGTAGCATTTGTCATGAAAATTCATGAAAATTCAAAATTTCAATGATCATTTTTGTGTGGGACTACCGTGGATTGAAGTGTGATTTATTAAATGATTTCAGCAAATATAAATCGTGCTAAAAAATGACAAGAAAGAGAAAAGATTTCGAGGAATCAAATGTCAATCTTTCAAGTTTGGAGGAAAAAGACGATGAGAAAAAATTCCACGTGAACAAGTTGTCCTGCTGGTCCCAGAAAATTGAATCCACGTGGTTCGAAATACGCAACAGTTTTGAAAAATGTCAGGGATTCCAATTATCGGATCTTACGAGTTACGAAAGATTCGTTAGACTGTTGTACAGGCCGACGGATCCAGCCAGTCTTGGAATAGCTAGAGCTCTTTTTGGTGAGTTTGATTTTTTTTTTTTTTTTTTTTTTTTTTTCAAAGTCTTACATACACTTGCGGAAGTCAAAATATTCGATTAAAAAAAAAAAAAATTGTGCTACGGTGTCACCCTTCATAAAACATTTCCAAAAATTTCCTAACAACTGATGATACAATGCAGCCATGAGAATATATTTTTAATTTGACAGATGCTTAAACATTAAAATACTTTTTTTTCGGAATGTTGTTTTTCAAAACGGTAATCATTTTATCTCGGAAACTGAACAACTGATTTAGTTGAAAATTGGTACAGCGGATCTTCACACAATTATCTAATCTACGACGAGCGATTTTTCTTAAACGTCTTCGTGTTTCTTTAGAAATGAGAACAACAAATAATGGCAGATTTCAAACTTCACGATTCAAATCTGCAGAGAAAAATGAAATTACCAAAATTTGGCCCCGTCAAAAACTAATTTTGTTGTTAACTTTAGGAAAAAGAAATATTGTCCAATCAATACCGGAATCGTGATCACCGCAAATAGCATTCCGATAAAAAACTGTTTCACAAAAACTATGCTCCTCTTTTTACGAAGTGAACGAAAATTTGTTTGCATGAAATTAATTTTTTTTTTTTAGTGTAAAAGACAAGATTGAAATTGATCGAATTGTCGGTATCTCCAAGGATTTACAAGTCCTAAAATCAAATTTCTAATAAATCTGCTAAGACGTTTTTCTCAGTTTCTTTGAAATGGATTATCGTCGAAACACACAATGACAAACTAGAATATGATTCATCGAGTTTTATTGAACAGTTTGAAACGACGACGCGTCTGAAACTCTCGCAGTTGATGCGGCTAAGTAGGCGTTCAAACTCCCTTCCCCCGCTCCTTGCTAAGGGACGAGAGTTCCAAGCGGTTTTGCCGATTAGGAAGCAGTTTAAATCACAGTCTGCAAGCGCTCTCTCTCTCTCTCTCTCTCCCATCCCGCAGAATCAAACTCTGCGATGACACTTAATTCTAACTGAGTTCAATTGGTAATAAAAAGAGATAGCACGAACAGACAGAACGATCTGAGAAGTGAAAATAATTTTTTTCTACATTTCGACGTATGAATTAATGAAGAGATTGTGAAAAAATCTGCACATTTACTAGTCCACCAGAAACAACTTTACCAAAAACCAATTGTAACCCAAAAAAATATAACGTGACAATAACTCTACCATAAAACAAAAACCACCAACTGTACCAAACATTGCAACTCTACCTAGAAAAGAAAATTAATATAAAATATAATAATTGTATCGCGACAACTCTTCCACAAAAATTGGGTCCATGGGCAAGCGGTTATGGTAAAATATTTATGATAGAAATTGTGAAGTTGTTAAACGTTAATAATATTTTATCAAACCACAAATTTTTGTGCAAGAGTTGTAATGTTGTTTAGTATTCATTTGATTTCTTATTTATTTTCTCTTCTAGGTAAAGTTGCGATAAACGTTGTATTAAATGTTGTAAAAAAATCGATTCCAAGTGGGCGATAATGTTTTGTATTAATAAATAATTTGCTTGTGTTAATTGGTTTTGTCATTGCGAGTACTAAGGACGGAATAAAAATGAAAATAGTCATTTTGAGGTCAAGTGTCGTTCTGATTGAACCGCCACGAGTGCAAGAAAGATAACTGAAGATTCCGAAAGTTTTCAATCATATTTTTGCCCGGACTGTAAGTTCTTTTATTCCGATCAATCAAACGATGTCTGAAAATGTCCGTTTCGAAATTTCAAAAGACGGAGGGTTGAGTGACTGATCCATAAAAATAAAGGTCAGACTAATCGATAAAAGAAATGAATTTTGATTGAATAGGGTTCTGCATGGTCCTTGACGTAGTTGAAGAACGTGGACTAGCCGATATCGATCTGAAATGGGGCGATCCAAACGGTTGTCACTTTCCCCTTATTCATGGAATGGAACGTCCACCACTACCGATTATGATACTAATTTACGCGATAATGTGGATCGGAGCGTTTGGCATAATGCTCGGTTATTGCTTCAAAACAGCCTGCGCCTTTTTCGCAATACCGTACTGGTATATTTTTCTACTGGACAAGAGTTTTTGGAACAATCATACGTATCTTTACGGTATTGTAACGATTTTGTTCTGGGGCACTGGGGCCAATCGATATTTGTAAGTATTTCTCCAACTTATTAATTAAAATACTAATCGCGGCAGTACAGCATCCCTTCTGTCTTTCAACTCTACTTGATAACAACTCTGATCTCAAAATCGAAAATTCATAACATCCATACATCTCTACTAAAAATTGAGCCTACCAGGGGAATCTCTATACATGATCGATCTCTACCATAGGCAACGAAAAATAAGCTACTGCCTTAGAAATCTCTACCAAATCCTACTCCGCGTCAAAAACTTTTTCGGATAAATCTTTATCATGTAAAATCTCTTCCTAATGCAATGGCTTCCATTAATGAAGACTCATCATAACTGTTGATATAGAGAACTAAAAAAACTTTTTAGAAACCCCATTTATGGTAACTTCAATGAGTGTTGTTAGATTATTTTTCATATAAATATTATTGAGAAGTTTGATTTTTTGAATGTGATCCTTTCAGAGAAGAAGTCCATTCATTTTAGTGACAGGTGTTTTTGTTATTTTATGATGTTTATTGAAGTATTCTGAGCGCCAGATAATAGAAAGTATCTTGAGATAAAACTATCTAGGAAATCATTTTCATTCAACAGGAAATATAGGGATCGATCTGAGAGGGTTAAGACCGGATAGTTATCAAGTGGAGCCAAAAAGAAGAAGATTGTTGTACCGTGACCACGTCGTGAATACATTTTGTATTTTTTTATTTTTCATGTTATAGCGCTCTAGATGCAAAGTTATCGAAGCAAAAGACAAGGAGTGTTCCACTTTGGAATTATTTCATACTGAAATTCCAATTTTTCACGCTATACTTCATCGCTGGCCTAAAAAAATCAAGCAAAGAATGGCTGGAGGGCTACGCAATGACTAATCTCTCAAGGCACTGGGTCTTTGATCCCTTCAAGTACGTAATAAAAATTTGCAATAAGTCAATAATAAAAATCGAATGATCCATCGATTTTAAGAGTAACGAACTTATTTCCTTTATCAATGAGATGTTTCTTTTTTATCAGGAGCTTTCTGACAATCCAACAAACCGATTACCTCATTGTTCACTGGTTTGGATTCATCTTCGATCTGACTGTTGGATTTTTCATGCTTTTCCCCAAGACGAGAATACCGGCCATGGTTTTTTGCACGGCTTTTCATTTGATGAACTCAAGACTTTTTAGCATAGGTAAACTTTCAGAAGAACCAAAATTTCAATGTTTACTTTTATTTTTGCATTTTCTGGATCATCATTTTATTTAATTGCACAAATAAAATTAATTTACAATAAATATTCTGAATTATTGTCGATTTAAATAAATGTTTTTCGATCATTGTTACTGCCAGGAATGTTTCCCTACGTGTGCCTAGCGACGATGCCACTTTTCTGCAATCCCAACTGGCCAAGAAAAATGATAGCTTGGTTTGACGGAAGTTCGATTTACGATTCGAAGTGCCATACCTATGAGGCGGGCATCGAGAATACTTCGGACAAAAATTCCGAGTCTGATGAAAAGGCTGATGAACATTCCGCAGATAAAAAAGATTATTCGACCACGTTGTCTTCGAAGAAAAAATCATTGCAAAATGTATCATCGGAAGTGGAAAAAAGCAGCAGCGAAGAGGATCAAGAAAACTGGTCGGACAATGATGAAAAAAAAATTAAAGCTTGGAGACACAAAAATAACGCGAAGAGAAAATTTCCACGTATTACGAGAAGAAAAAAATTCGTCGTTGCGCTACTTCTACTTCATGTTGCAGTGCAATTTTTTTTGCCTTATTCACACTTCATTACTAAGGTATGTTAATAAAAATTAAGGGAGTAGTCTCTCCAAAGAATTTTTCTACAGAATTTTTTTCAATTCCGATAATACATTCAAGTAATTATTATAAAAGATTCACCGTCCCGTATTCGAGATATTACTAATTAAAAATTAGCAGTGGAAAATTTTGCATTTGACGGAAGAATTACGAATCTTTCCACAGATTTTTTCTTCTTTTTTTTGTGTAAAAAATCAAGAATTTTAACTGTTTAATTTTGGAGATACAGCGATATAAAGTTTAAGATATGGAAAAGGTTGTCATTTCTAAAAACCATGTGGAGGTTGGACATGGATGATAAAAAGTTGAGTTCTTTTTTTGCATCTTTGTAAAGAAAAGAAATATTTATCGGAAAATTATACAGCCTACACCCGAGTCTCAACCATGAGTTTTATTTCCGTGAAAGATTGATGAAAATCGGTTCGCAATGAGTTTCGGATAAAGAGATTCGGGCAAAGATTGCTTCCAAGGACTTTGCTAATTCTTTATATTTTTTTATAGGGTTACAACAATTGGGTACCAGGACTTTATGGATATTCGTGGGACATGATGGTCCATGCCTGGGATATTATACTCGTTGTAATAAGAGTTCACGACAATACGAACAACGAAGATTTATTCATGAATCCTCAAGCCTGGGTACAGAACGATAGATGGACAAAACATGGAGACATGGTCCGTCAACATGCTCAGTGTCTCAAGGTCAATTAATTTACAATATAATTACGTAATAATTACTTAAGCCCCTGAGTTACCCCTTTCAAGTCAATTAAATTGAATTTTTTTCTACGAATCTCTTGGGAGTTGTACACTATGGCTTACCGTGGCGCAATCAAATCGTTTAGTCGACGATTTCAGAAAGGTCAATTTTCGGTGCATGCGTGGAGGAAAAAGAAGTTTTCGATTGAAAAAATTGGGTCGTTTTCTACTCCGTTATAGAAATCTGGGATTAAAATCAATAGCAGTTTGTCTTGGAGTAATATTTAATAAAAATTTACAAAAGTGGTACAAAATGAGGTGAGGAATTTGATATAAATTGCAGGATAATTTAATGCGCCAGAAAGAAAGAGCTCTGAGTGATCCTCGAAGGGCGAACGACATTGAAAAATGGACGAGACTCTCTTCAAATTTGAGTATTTACGTGGACGTTTGGTGTTCGTTGAACGGACGATTTCAACAGCGAATATTCGATCCGAAGGTCGATATGCTTGCAGTCGATTGGCATCCGTTCAAACCGATTTCCTACTTGATGCCACTTATGACGGGATTCAGTTCGTACAGACACAAAATGGATGAGATACAAAATCATGTTTACACGTGGTCCAATTACACAGACGTTTTTTTCGTTGCCGATTATCCGGGGATGCAGCTCGAGAATTACATTAGCAACGATTTTTCAAACGTTTCTGTTACTGTCCTCGAGGGCAGCGTTACTTATTCGGAGGAAGGGTGCAATGACAAAACTACGGTGGCTAAGGGCGAATCGGTTCCCGTTAAAACTGACAAATTTCATACTATTGAAACCATCAGCTCTTATCCATCTTGTTACATGTACACGTACACCAATCAGACTGAACAGCAAACTGACATCAATGGGTAAATATCATTTTTTAAATGTTTAACCAACTTTTAAAAAAAGTTTTTCTAAACAGAAAAAATTAAAAGAATTATAGTTTTCATGGGTTTCCATAAACATGTGGAAAAATTTGGAACATGTCTTACAATTCCGCGATTTAATGTCTTTTAGACATTTCTATAAACGAATAAATTGCGAACAAACATTGAGACATTATTTAAAAAATTCAAAATTTCAGGATCTCGAAATCATCGAAGAAAAAGTATGAATCCTTGCTACCAGCCATCGTCAAGGAAATAAAGTACAAAGTGAACGCATGGCTCCGAGCATTTGGCCACATAGCCAATTCTTTTTTTCATCTCGTCTACGACGTCCCAATGGTTAGAAGAGTGAGAAATTACTAGGAAAAAAAAAAATTGCTTAACATCAGTCCCGATCTCATTTAACACTCTAAACTTACAAATAATAAAATTTATTTATCATCTCGACGAACTATTGAAAGGTTCAATGATGACCTTACAGGGAATTACGACGACGACGACATGGTTTTTCCTGCCTGAGATATACACTGTGATTGCATGCTTAATGTAAAAATACATAAGAAACAAATTTCAATGTATTCGCGCGAAAGGAGTTTATACGCGATTTATATACATATATAGATATATTTTTTTGTTGAATGTATGTATGACGGAAATACTCAAACCTAAACTATAATAAATTAGTCTTATGAAAGGAGAAGAACATTCTGAAGAATCCAGCAAGAGGAGCAAATATATAAATATATATAAAGTCACCAAACGGTTGTTTTAAGGATTCCTGCTTCCATGTATGATCTGAAACTATGTTTTGATGCAAATAGTTACGTGGGCGTGAAGCTCCTCGGAAATGTGTGTGCGGTAGCCACCCCATCCATCGCCGAGTCGATCGTTACATGCCTGTCCATTTTGTCACCTATTCTTCGAAACTATCAGTATACACGAGTATTTTGCGAGGATCGTCCTCGAAACCGTATACCAATGCAGTGAAGAATTTATAGAGGACGGTTCTCAAAGGCACCAGTCGTCCTTAAAACAACCACTTTGTATATAAAAAGGTCCTCGTAACTTTCCTTAAACATAAGTATATGTAAATATTTTATATACTTACAATTGTATTTACACAGAAATAAATCGAGAATCATTTCAAGCATTCTTCATTGCAGTTTGTTCAGTGACATGACCTTGGATTTTCCTTGGAGAGGGTTACAAAGAATCAAGACTTCTAGAAAAGTCGATGTTTTGCTGCGCACGGCAAAAGTCCCGCACTTTGCTTCCTTTACACAATGTACTATTATTGACACTATTTCGCGTGCAATCAAAAATTTTTCATGACATATTTTCCAGCGAGGCTGGATGCTCTCTGGAGATCGTCCAATTTTAATTTATCAAACGGATTTATCAAATCAATCTTCGTTTTGCATTTAAATGCTGAAAAATAGGTCGAAGAGATGATTTCATTACGATTGTATCCAATTCTTAAAAAAAAAAAAAATATATATATATTTAAAGGAGTGGTGCCAGTTTTATTACCCGGAAAGTTTTGTTGAGTATTTCAAGAATACATTTGTTCACATTATTTCAAATTACCACAATTAAATAATAGTTGGATTAAGAATTGAGTTGGGTTATAAAATGAATTTAGTTGACACTGCCAAATCGTTCTTTCAGAAAGACCTTAAGAGGCAAACATAAAAATTAAGTTCAGGTGTTTTTAATTATGCCCAGTAAAAAAAGTGTAATCCAGCTATAAAATCGTAAGTTTCTTATTTGGAGCAGCGTTTTTTTCCTTGAGTTAAAGAAAAAAAAAAGTTAGACATTTTTATTTCTTTCGAAGTGTTTCACTGTCATGTATGGCTGTCTGATAATATGATGGTTTCTTATTTTCGTGAATGATCGAAAATAGAAATTCCTCATGGAATGTTGAAGTACTCTGTCATATGTAAATGCGTCGTTGGTTTAACTACGTATGCTGCAATAGTTATAATTATATTTTTCCACGTTACCAAATCATGATGCAAAATGCACAGGAATGTGTAAACTAAAAAAAAAGTTGATTCCGTACTTATTGTGTTCAAACAGTAAGGAAATTACAAAGAATTCGATAAAAAACCAAATGTGATTATCATAAACGTGAAGAATGTCGAAAAATTGAAGTTTCAAGTAAAATTATCATTTTTCTTTTTATACTTGGCGGCAACACGCTTCCGCGTCTCTAGATATGAGCTGACGTACATGCAAAATACATGAAAAATATTCATCCCACGTGTTATAAATAGATGTTATGAAACAAATAAAAAATTCCAAAACTCCCTTCCATACTCCTCGATCATTGTTTTAGGGAAAATCTAGAAACATGTAAACTTTACTTTTGCTGCTCTGCAATATAGTATTTGTTTCATAAAAATTGGATAATAATTTTTTTTGTTGTACCGAGAATAAAAGAATTCCAGGAGTTGGTTCAGCCTCTTCTTACTGTGACTTTTTCTGTAACATTGTAGATTTGTTCAGGTGCTCAGAAACAGTGATTTTATTTCGAAATTTGTCAAAGTTTTCATATTTTTTATTTATATAGAGGGGTTACGTAGACTTTAACAGAATGTCCCGGCGTTTGAATGGTTTTAGTTGTGAGTTCTATGACACGGAGCATCTTTTGGTTTTCTCCACACGTCATTAAATTTGTGTTTGATCGTATTTGGGTGATCATTAGGTGATGTTTCGTTGTGCTTTTTGAAATCTGAAAGGTTAAAAACATTGTCCGTGTAGATACGAAGTGGTAATATGGTGCATTAACAATTCCTAGTTGATTTCGCCCGAGGCTGCAAAACTTTAATGATCGCTGAAGCCACAATTGATAATTGCTTGTGAAGGAATTTTTGCATGTCTCTGAATTAGGAAAATTCTCACATATTCTACTCTAACTTAAGGCAGTAGTTGTATCTTATCGTAATATTAAATAAGATTGTTTAGGATGTAATTACATTGATCGGTAGATAGTTGTAACAATTAGCGAGATGGTATCTAGACCACATAACGATTTGTTTTGTAACGATTTAAAAACTTGACTGAATTGGGTAATTGCACAGAAGAATCTTGTTTGTATTTCTTCCATTGTACCTTGGAGGGGGCCGTGGCTCGAAACGTGTCAACTGTCACCTTTACACGTAGTCAGAACGGAAAACGTTCGCAGTAAGAGGACGTTGCTGGCTCCTTCAACGTTAGTCTTCTCTCATCTAGCTGATCGAGAAAAACTACATCTTCTATGTCTGGTAAGTATTTTTTTTTGCATCCAGTAAAAAAAAAAAAGATCTCGTTACAATGGTACAATTAATGTTCCATTTTTTTCAAATTCATTTATATTTAAAAAAATATACAATCCTTAATTTTCTTTTTCGCCTTTTTTTGAAAACCCAAATTTCAGGAGAATGACATTTATTATAAGCATCAAAATTTTAGCTCAAATATATAAAAGTCATTTGCCCGAACTCTAAAAATTTTTTAGGAGACCCAAATTTTTGTAGAATTGTATTTTGCATGGAACATTAACATGTTTTCTTGCACCGTCAAGAAAAAGAAGTCGATTTTTTTTCAAACTCAATCAACCCAAGGGTCCCGATGTCCTTGAGTTGCGATTGGAAGAGATTGTCCGTTGGTATAGATTTTCCTTCGTAGAGTTTTTTTTTCGTTGAGTTGTTTGGTGTTATTTTCTTTTTATTTGTTATTTTTCATTGACTCATTGATAGTCTTTCATTCTCACTTCCCAATTTCTTTCACAATAATATTAATAATCAAGCAAAATGTAATATCTTCCTTTCCAAATGGTACCGTGTTCATTGTTTCACTGATTTCTACTCTGTATCCTGATTTACTTTTCACCAATTGGCTTAGTGGGTGAAGGCTTCGGATCGTACACGTGTTGGTTCCAGGGTTCGATTCCTGACAAAAAGAAATTGAATTTTTCTCGAGTGTTTGAACGTTACAACCGCGATTGTTTCATTGGTTCGGGCTCCACTTTCATAAAATCAGGTATAAAAACCACCGCCCCACTGTTATGTAAGCGCAGAGTGAGTGTCCGGCCAAAAATACCCATTGACGTTCTTTGTCCTGCGAACGTGACCACGGACTGATATGACATTTAAGCCAAAAATTATCAGGGACTGGCTCATTGCATCAAACAGCTGAGAGAATTTCTATCTAATTGCATCGGCCAGATTTTCTGCAGTTTCCCTTCGCCCTTGATGCATGCAAACAGTTGGAAATAATGTGACTGTAGCTGCACAACGAAGGAATTATTGAAAAAGGGGTCAGGACACGGAAAATAAAAAACCGTGTTCACTAACAGTAATAATTAAAATTATAAGCTAAAAATCCCATTATAAAGTCTAAATTTTTTCTTATTTTTTTGCCCACAGACCATTCCTGTAAGTTTTAAATTCCCTATTTATTTTATTGCTTTTTTTTCAACAATAACGATTTATCGAACAGTAATTCTTGCGATGGATATTTGCTCTCAGTGTGCAATTGAATAACGCACCGAAAAATATATCCACAGGCTCGTTTTGTTCGGATATGGCTAATACCTCGATGGATATACTGGTAACGGGTGGTGCTGGTTACATCGGTTCTCACACTGTGTTGGAACTTATCGAACGTGGCTCTAAGATAGTGGTTATCGATAATCTTAGTAATGCTTATAGAGGTGAGTTATGCCACGTGACGACCAGATTAAATTCTCACTGAAATAGGCATTATATATATGCGCACCAGTACATAAAAATGATAAAATTATAAAAATAATCATTCAAATCATTAATCACAGTTGTTATGAAAAATGTAAGAAACTACGAGATGTCAATTTTGTCTTCAAACTCAGGTCAACGATATTAAAATTTATTTTCATTGACAAGAATTTAATTAGCAAGAATTTGTCATTAAGCGATGGAACTTTTGATGATTTGACAAATATATGAATAAATAAAAGTGTATTCAATCTTTTATCAATTTAGCTCCTGGAAGTGATTTACCAGAATCCATGAAAAGAGTCGAAGAACTCACTAACAGTACTGTGATATTCGAAGAATGTGATTTAAGGGACAAGTGTGCACTTGCCACAATTTTTAAAAAGGTACATTTATTTTACCAAGTTTTGAAGCTTGTTGAATCTTCGACGTTGAGTATTTTACTAGTGAAGATGATAAAAAATAAATAAAAAAAATAGAATTAATAAATGAATGGGCCATATAATAACTATTTCATTGCAGTATTTATTCCACTTTGTCATACACTTCGCTGCACTCAAGGCTGTTGGCGAATCAGCGGTAAAACCTCTCGAGTATTATCAAAATAATGTCGCTGGTACTCTGAATTTATTGGAAGTAATGAAAGAAAACAATGTGAAAAATATCATATATTCAAGCAGCGCAACTGTTTACGGTGATCCTCAAAAGTTGCCCTTCACCGAAGACATGCCAACAGGGAACTGTACGAGTCCTTATGGAAAAACTAAATACATGGTCGAAGAAATACTTAAGAATCTTTGTACCTCGGATAAGGTACGAAATATGATTTTTTTTTTTTTTTTCAAGTACATCAAAAATTTAAAAAAAAAACGCTTTATTATTTTTTCGAAGAAAAGGGAAACTGCTGCCTGGTAATTGGCTTATTAAATTTTTTTTTTTTCAGAGCTGGTCGGCAATTTCCCTGAGATATTTCAATCCAATAGGAGCACATCCATCGGGTAAATTGGGTGAAGATCCCAATGGCATACCAAACAATTTGTTGCCTTTTATTGCCCAGGTTGCTGTTGGGAGAAGACCATTGTTAAAAGTCTTCGGAAATGATTATAAGACAATTGATGGGACTGGTAATTTTTTTTCATTAATAAAAATTCATAGATATTTTATGTCCGACTGTTTGGAGTTGCGAGAATGCTTTTTCGCATTTTTGGCATTAATTAAAATTGCTTCACACGTACATTACCGGAAAAACAATTATATATTGGATCCTGGACAATTTGTTCTTTGTTGAGTTCAATAAAATTCGCGATATTTATGAACACGTTTCAATACTCTTCTCGTTAGGAAATAGCGAGAAATAAAATCTCTTTTTTGTGTCATTATAAAAACGAGAAATTTGTTACCCGCTGGTTTTGAGTTCGCTGATTACGAATAATCTAAATTCGAAATGTGGAAATTCAAGATTAATTGTTTATTTATTTTTTTAAACAAAAACCACCGTATATGAAAAAAATTGGAAAAAATACTGTAAAATTCTTTACAGTTGATTAAGTTTGTGAAACAATTAATATTTCGATGTTCATAGTACTTTAGCAGACGATCCTGCGTTTTTTCATGACAAAGTATGAAACTCGATGATTTATTTGTATGTGGCATTTGTACAATTAAGAAATTATAATTGTCCATTTTTTTACCTTTATAGAGATCATTTAGAACGATAAAATCTCATATTTCCTGAAATAGTAGTTTGACAATGAAGAAAGTGAAAAAAAGTATGTGGGCCAACGTAAGTCCCACTATGGCACAAAGGGTTAGAGACGAAAATTGTTGTCGAATAAAATTTTCTGCTGAAAACATATTTGATTGAATTTTTCTTAAACAGGCGTTCGAGATTACATTCACATAACAGATCTCGTTCTCGGACACATCAAAGCCATTGATTTTCAACATCTTCCATCTGCGAAGGGCTTTCATGCAATAAATTTGGGGCTTGGTCAAGGAAAATCAGTGCTCGAAGTTATAAGTGCGTTCGAAAGAGCCTCGGGAAAAAAAATTCCTTATGAAATAGTAGCTCGACGTCCAGGCGATGTTGCAGAATATTATGCGGACGCGAGTTTAGCGAAAAAACTATTGAACTGGACAGCGACGAAGACCTTGGATGATATGTGTAAGAATTCCTGTTTCAATTTTTCTTTCTTGCCTAGAAAACTGTGATCCAAAGTGTTTTTTTTTTTTAATTATTTCACAGGTGCCGATACTTGGAACTGGCAACGAAATAATCCTAATGGTTACCATGATGGAAAAAAATAAAATTAAAATGCAATTATTCTGCAAGTTATATACAAATTTTCACAAATTAACCAGAGACTTAACTTTTAAACTCAACCGTGACAAGACTAACCCACGAAAAAATAGAAGGAAATTAACAAAAAATCACGGTTTTCGATTAAAAACCACTTCGAAAGTTGAAAAAGTCCCTTCTAAATATTGAGCAATTAAAATGATTTTTCTTCCATCAATATCTAATAAAAACACAAGTGGAAGGCTAAAGAAAAAAAAAGAAGATATCTATGTTATGAAAAATTGAATGTGACAATAAAAACACTGGTGTTTGTGATGCAAAAACGTTTCTTATCTCCATGACCTAAAATGCTTGTTTAATTGTAATATAAATTATCCACCAACATTGCAGTTTGTTGACTTATTTCTCAATGTAGAAAAAGAATATTCAAATTCTAGGTTTGTTTGATAAATAGATTTTCTATTTTTTTATTGTTAAAAAAAAAAAAGAAAAAACAAGAAGAGTAAAATAGATTGTAACAAAATTAATTTAATTACAGCTCAATCGAGGCCGATATTTTGTTGTGTTAAATTTGAGACTCGTTGCAAGGATTTATATTATCGTTAATTTAAAAAAAAAAAGAAAAAAACAAATGATACGAAGATTGATTATGTCGTATACATATTTGTAACATATATATATAACGTCTCTCCAATTATTAAAGAGTTTTGTTGTGCGATAAAAGTATCACGAAGATCCAAATTCGCTCATCCATTTTTCATACTTTTCCAAATCTTCCTGAGATACGCTTTTGTTGCATCGTTCAATAGCTTCGAAAAAATCATCAGCAGAGACAGGAAGATCCAATTCTTCTTTCGGCAGTTGTCTAATTTGATCGGGTTTCAAACCAGCAATTTTTCTTCGCATAGACATCATGGATGCGTCTCTGCAGACGTTAGTAATGTCAGCACCGGAGTATCCTTGTAATTTTTTTGCGATATCAGAAAGATTGACGAGTGGATCAACTTGAACTTCTCGAAGATTAATTTTCAAGAGAGCTTCACGACCTTCTCGATTGGGGAGAGGAATGTAAATACGTTTTTCCAGACGTCGTCGAAGAGCCTCGTCAATATCCCACGGAAAATTCGTGGCTGCGAGTACCATCACGACTTTGCTTGGATCTTCGCTGTTTGTGCTTATGCCATCCATTTGAACGAGTAATTCGGATTTTACTCGTCGCGAAGCTTCGTGCTCGGATTCGGAACCACGACGAGAGCACAAAGAATCGATTTCATCGATGAATATCGTACTAGGGGCGTAAAATCTGGCCATTTCGAACAGAAGGCGAACCAGTTTTTCCGATTCACCACGATATTTCGAAGTGAGGGTAGACGACGAGACGTTGAAGAAAGTTGTTCCACATTCGGTCGCCACCGCTTTAGCAAGCATTGTTTTGCCTGTTCCTGGCGGTCCGACCATTAAAACACCTTTCCAAGGTCTACGGATACCCTTGAAAAAGTCTGGCATCCACATTGGCAACACAACCGCTTCTTCCAACAAACGTTTAGCTTCGTGAAGATCCGCTATGTCGTCCCAATGAATATTTGGATTTTTTTGCACAATATCCCTCTCCAGCAAATCTGCAAGATCTCGATCGTTCCCTGCTGGCTCGAATCTACGCTCTTCGACTTCCAAGTCCGACTTCTCCGCTTCTGCCTTTTCCTTTGCCGTGTCCTCTCGTTTCAATGGCTTTTTATCGTCTCTCTTGGACGCAGTCTTTGTTTCAGGCTTTTTGTTCAACGAAGGTTTGCGCACTCCGGATCGGTTTTGATTCTTGTTGGAAAATTTTGGCTGCCTCGTTGTCTTTTGTTCCATTGGACTCAGCGGAGGCCAAACATCTGGATCACGCGCCACTGGCGGAGACCACGCCGCTCCTGGATTTACGCAAGACCACAAGGTCGGGTCGCGCGTTGGCTCCTCAAACGACAAACACGACGAACCTACGAATCTCTCGCTGTGCGAATCAGATTTAAAGAGCTGCAAAGTTGTCGATGTTGCTTTTACCTTTTCAAATTCTTCCACTATCTGATGCTGCACTAATTGCCATTTTGCTTTTCTTGTCGCATCCGCTATACTAGCCAATAATCTGTGAATTTGTTGCACCACTCCTTGATAATAAACTCCGGATGTGTCGTAATTTCCTGTTAATGCCATTTCTCGGGCCAATTTTGTGTTCTCACAAATTTCGCTTATAGGGACAGCCATTTTTTGTTTTAATTTTTCTTATGTAGGGATCAATCGGCGGACGTTTTCATCTTGACACCTATAACATCAGCAAGCACCTGAAATAGGTCACCATGTTACAAAAAAACTCTTTTTCTCTGGTTTTATATCGAAGATTTGGAAATATCGCGAACTTGAGAACTTTTTTTGATTTTTTTAACTCACGCGATCATTTTTTTAGAGCTGCAAATAATAATTGTTTTATAAGATGTTTGTAAACTCTTCGGCTTTGCACTCAAACACGAAATAAATTTGCTCATGAAAAATGTTTTTAATTCAAACACTCGATGATTTAAAAAAAAGGAAAAATATAGGATTTTAAATTAATATGTTGTAAACACAACTCTAACCAGAATCAAACAATTCGAGCGGATTCGCTTTTTGTCAGTGAAGGACGTAACATTAACCAGAAATTAATATCTCATACTAGCTTCCTTTTTTTTTACTCCTACACCTTCAAGGAGACCTTCGTTTGAATTGCAAAACCGGCCTCGAGATCCGTGAATTAATTCAATATTCGAAACTTTGGTTACGTATAAAAACATCGATGATTTTCATGTAACCTATAACCACTGAAAATAACTTACTACTTTGTTTGGAGCTGCTCGACACAAATGGGCACAGAGTCGGACAGATGACAGAAATCTTTAAATGACACGATATTTGGAAATTCTTTTGATTTGGCGCTTTTTACATACGGAGAATTTAAGAATCACACCAATTTTCAACTTTACTCTCGATCGATCTTGCAGAATATCCAGCCTGGAGATTAGAGACTATGGCGCTGCGGTCAACTGCTGTTGGCGGATTTCTGAGAAAACTTATTTCCAAACATTGATGCGTGCGACGCGTGCGCAAGCGCATGCGCGACGCCGTGTTTTGTTTTGTTTTTTTTTCACACTGCAAACAACAAATTCTTGGAAGCATCATCAGTTGTCGCGGTCGGTTGTTCTGTAGTTCTGTAGATTCGTTACACTTCTTCTTGCCAGTTCGTAATCCATAAAACTGTTGAAAAATATTCCGCGATGCCTTTGATGCCATTATGGCCAAACTTGCAGCCTCGGGCAACTGATCCGATATGGTTCAGCGCTGATAAGCCTTGCGACGACGAATCTGAAGTTTCGGCTCTTGAAACGGAACACGAAACTTGGGTATGTTTTTTATTCTCGAAATAATAACTAATAAAATCGTTTTTCACGTTATGTTTTCGTTGCAGAAAGAACAAATGCGCGGTGTCGGATGCGACCAAATTCCAATTGGAAAATCCGCGAGCGACGTAAGTTAACCTCACGTTTTTTTCGTATATGTTATATATATGTCATGTCTCGTATATGTTATGGCGATAAAAAAATGGCGGCAAATAATGAAATACAACATATTGATACATTTTCGAACATAAAAAACACAGTTCGTAAACTGCTTTACACAAATTTGTCCAAGAAATCAATTTCCCTATTTTCGGGAATAAAACACGCAATGCATGTTTTTTTGTGCTTGAGAAAGATTGGACTCTTGAAAAGTTTTGTGGGTTCATTCGCTTTGGGGCAATCAGTTGTATGAGTGCGAGAGAGATAAGTGCAAAGTAGTTTCACATTTTTTTCAGAAATCCTTGATATTTCGTGAAAAATATAAGTTACACATTGTTCTCTGATGAAAAAAGAACAACGTGTAACTTTTATTTTCCTCAAAACATCAAGCCTCTCTGAAAAAAACGTGCAGTAGGATTTTTACCGACGGAAGGACTGACAATTCACCTTAACACTAATTCAGTATCTTTGATTTTTCATTTGACACAACAAAAATATTTTTCTAGTTCCGGGGCTCGGAAGAGGAGGAAGAAGAAGAAGAGGAGGAAGAGGGCGAAGGTGAAGAGGAAGAAGAATCCGATACTCACGAGGAAGAGGAAGAAGAATTTGACGATATCGATATGGAAGTAAGCTATACGCATCAGCAGCAAAGATCCAGTCCGACGGACACAGTTACAGATCCTGTGTCCATAAGGATGGTCAGCGCTCATGCACCACGATATTCATAAAGCAGAAAAAATATATATATATCCAAAATCATGGATAATAACTAAATTTCGTAATATGTTCGACATATTTTCTTTTGTATATAAAAAAAGGCAATTTTATTTATTTGAAAATAATTTTTTAATCAGGGCATATGACCAACGACAACGTACTCTTCGTCTCATCGTCCTGTAGGGAGACATCGTCATTTTTATATTATTTTATATTTATTTTGAAAAATTTATGAGAGTACAACAAAAAATATTGTTAATTATTTTGTTAATAAAAGAGTTGGAGAATAGGTGCAATTACAAATGTTAATTGAAATTTAAATTCGGTCGAAAAATTATCAAATTTTTGATTGAATTTAGATTTAATAAAAATATACAATTTCCTATTATTTTAATCTAACCGCTTCTTTTTATTTTTTCTATTCACTCCAGGAATCATGAATTCTCGATGTTGTCCTTATCCTGCCAAGAAAAAAGCTTATGGGGAGATTCCAAATGATCCGTTATCCTATTCCCAACCATTGACGATGCTTGACTGGAAACTTTTGAGTAAGTGTGCTGTTTTCCAACCTTCCTAACTTGACCCTTGTAACTTGTATTTTAATAAGTTAATATTTACTTATGTGTATACCGGTAAAACTCGATTTCAGAGCAAATTCATTTTTCCTACAACAATCTAAAAATCGGGCAGGTAAAACTAAGTTATCCTATGTACCTGTCAGCACAAACAAGTTTTTCCTAGAAATCATGCAGGAAAAACTAGTTTATCCTATAAATCATGCAGGAGAAACTAGTTTAGCCTATAAATCATGCAGGAGAAACTAGTTTGGTCTAAAAATCAGGCAGAAAAAAATAGATTATTCCAAAAATCATGTAGGAAAAACTAGTTTATCCTAGAAATCATCCAGGAAAAACTAGTTTAGCCTAAAAATTCTGCAGGATAAACTAGTTTATCCTCAAAATCGGGCAGGACAAACTAGTTTATCCTAGAAATCATCCAGGAAAAACTAGTTGAGCCTAGAAATCATGCAGGAAAAACTAGTTTATCCTAAAAATTAAGCTGGGAAAATTAGTTTATCCTAAAAAATCCAGCAGAAAAGAGTAGTATATCTTGAAAATGGGACAGGAAAAACCTTTTTTAATTTAAAAATCAGGAGCCACCAACTACTTTATGTTAAAAATTGAGTAAAAAAACTGGTTAATCCTTGAAATTATTTTAGGAAAATGATTTTTTCTTTAAAAGTTGCTCCGCTGAGCAATGTTTCCATAAATATCTTTCATTTTTAATTGACTCAACACATATATATATTGTACGAGAATAATTTTAGGCTTCACTTAATTTAGAGAGATACATTTTAAATCGCTAAAATGCATTAAATGCTTCGACTCAAAGTGACAGTTCACGACTGATGCAAATTACGAATCGAAACGATAGTAAGTTATTTCATTGCAATATAAATCTTTTGGATTTTCGTTGTATCGGACATTACAAGTTTAAATTGATTGCTCAACGTTTTAGCGACTCAACGAATTTCTTGAGAGCATTAAATTGATCTCACAGCTATAGATTATTTCCGATACTCATTCAGAGGCTGCTTCGATTGTTATGCCATCAATAATTTAATTGAAAGAGTAAAAAGTAACAATAAATTAAAAATTTTGTTTACCAGTGACGGAGAAAACATTTTTTCATGTGGTTTTTTTTAATTTTTTTGCACTCAGAAAATAAGGAATTAAATATCGCGAAACACGAACGATTTAAAAAAAAACTTTGTTGATGTAATACAAACGAATGAATTTTTCTTCATTCTTTATAAATTCCTGTTGAGAGTCGAAACGATCGAATGACAATTTTGGATACTCCGTCGACGTAAACACGCCAATACATAAGGCTTATAATTATAGTTCCGATTGTGCTATAGCTTACATCTCGAGTTTTCTCTCCCTCGACAATTTCACTTTGAGAAATCCCTCGGTTACGTAATACTCCGACGAGGTTTGACGTATATACTTGCAACTCTAATCGTCTGCTAAAGTATACAATTGTGTCTTTACGAGCCCTTCTCTCTCATTTCTACGTTACAAATGCTCTCGATTACCGAGAACTCTCAATCGAGAGTACTTCATCTCGCTCTATTTCGTAGCAGAATAGCAAATTAGAATCGTTTTAATACTTCAAAGTAACGACTGCCATTCAGTCAACTTTATTCACTCCCGAACTTCCGAAACCCTTTCTCATAACGATCTTGTATCTATTAACGAAAATCCTCACATTATTCGATTCATCAACGGCTTTGAAACGTCAATAAATAATTATAGAACAATTGGTCTATATTTTCATCGAAAAAGCTGTTTACATCGATCATTCGAATTTGATAAACTGTCACAATAATTTACTGTCCAAAAATAATTTTGACTGGTTCAGAAATCAAAATAAAAACTTTCCAAGTATTGTTTTTTTTTTTTAAATTATTAAACCGACAATTTCACTAGAATTTTATTTTGCTTGATAAGTTCCAAATAAAATACGTTGTAGGGGCGTGTATTAAAATCTGTGTCGTTCCAGTAAACACATTTCGATATTTTTTTCAACTTTTATCTAAACTTTACATAAGCTCATTATATTTACGTAAAAATAGTGAAAATAAACCAAGTCGTGTTTGCGGGGATAGTATTGAAAAAGAGTATAAAAAATATTATGGCATTGGTTTTTCGGAATCGTTAATACAACAACGAAAATTGTTTCCAAATAAGAAAATCTTGCATGGCGAGGGTTATTGGACGAGGAGGGAAAATACTCTCTCGTGGATTGTCAGGCTTCTCGCACACCGGGACACTCTACACAACACTCTAAAGTAGTCTAAGTCTATGTTATGCTTATATATATATATATATATATATAAAGTACAGCTATGTACTGTATGGTATACCTGAGTAATAACGTGTGTAGAGAGTACCGAGACTGTACGTACGAACATTATACTAACACGAGAATTTCCTTGTAAATTTGACCCTGAATACATTTTTTAATAACCCTCAGAACTCATTTACCTTCTGGATTAAGTTTTTAATTGTTTTTCAAAACAAATATAAATGTACAAAAAAGATTTGAAATTTTTGCACAATATATCTTATCCATTTCCATTGAAATTGTTCAATAAATCCTGTTTTCGTAATGATAACAGTCAGGCGGAATGGATTAAAATTATTATTACAATTCTGCAGATTCGAGTAAGAATGTAAAAAAGTTGCAGGTTCAGTGACCTTTGGTGGTGCAGAATTTATTTTTCTTAACTTGACACCAACGTGTACTATGAAATATATAATTTTTCAATTATACTTAATTTACTCAATTAATTGGACATAAAATGAATATTTCAAACCAGTCAACGAAACGTTTCATCATCACGTATTAAAAATTGAATTAATAATAATTTCCCACATACTCACGGTTCGGATCCACGATTTCGAACATTGACTATAATTCTAATTCCGCTTTGCTCGCGTTTATAAAATGCTGCTGGAGGATTGAGAAAATTTGATAAAATGATTTTTTGCATTCAAATGTCATGTGGACTTTTGGCTGTCGATTTTTTTTTCCATTTTTTTAATCATTGCATTTACTGAAAGAAAATAGTATTGGAAATAATAAAAAAAGGAAAATGAAAACCAGTCGCAAATCCCTTGAAAGAAAGTTCCTGGTACGGACGATTTTTTTTTTTTTTTTAAATATAGTCCACGTCGCTTTGGGACAAGATCGTCAGGGAATAAAATTGTACGACAAATACCAAAAAATAAAAATAATGAAATCTCACGTAAGGAGGTAAAACGAGGGACAAGTTCACGTGGAATAGCCCGTATGGGTATATATATAAATATAAAGTAAGTGGAGTGGAGCTCGAGTGCGCGAGAGCGGGCTCTCTGAGCGAGTAAGTGAAGTAAAGCCAGGTTGGTGCCCCCGGTAGGGTGAACGAACGGGTACACACGGCTCAGGCAAAAGAGAACCCGCGTGCTCGATGCAATGTTTTTTTTTCTCTCTCTCTCTCTCTCTCCCTCTCTCTCTCTCTCTTTCTGCTGTATGAAGCGAACGAGATCCACACGAAAGTACGAGAGGGGAAGGGGGAGGTTCTTTCTCTTTCTTCGTGACGTCATCGGAAAATTCTAAGTCTATGAGAGAATCGAGATGGAAACCGAAGGAAAGCGTACAAAGGAGAGAAAGCGGTGAGAGCTAGCGCAGAAAAAAAAAACATTTGGCGAATAGTGTCCCCATGACCCCGGACTGGTTTCAATCTCTTCATTTTTAACCTCGATTTACACCCGCGTGATATTATTATTATTTTTTTTTTTACATTTTCTTTCCATATCTCGTGGAATTTTTGGACATTTTTTTTTTTTTATTCTTTTTTTTTCAAGATAACTGCGATAGAGATTCGAATTGTTTAATCAACGAGAATGATTAATTCGACTCGACGTGCATGACAGATATCTACGTATAAATTATGTTTTTCTCTGAGAATTCTTGATCGCTAAATTTTAATAACTCGTAGAAGCCTTGCCAGGGAAAGGTACGAGATGAAATATTATCCATGTGATCATTCTTCGAACACGCGATTTCCCTGTTATTCATCATCGTTGGTTTACAGTGACAAATATAGATATTCTCTTTTTTTTTACACATGCACTTAAGATTTTATATATTTATGTCTGTTTTCATTGAATCTCACACAAACGGTATATAACAATATTACATCGAGCACAATTTGGTCATTTCGTTTTTTCTATTTACTACGTAAAAATCATTATTCTTTAATCGAATATTTTTCTTGCCATTTGAATCGTCACTATCAAATTAATGGTGAATCCATATGTCAAATTGTTTTTTTTTTTTTTTTTTTTTTTTTTCAAATTTTCACTTGGAATTACGATTTAAATATATTAATGACAATTCGGCTAATTTTCGTTTAATTTTTGCTTTTGCAAACAGCCATAAAAATGTTTTCAGTCATTTTTTAATTTCTTTGCTAAATTTTCAACATTTTTTTCATCATTTTATATTTTAATTTTTAATTTTTTTTTTTTAACGTAAACTATATATTAAAATTTTTTATAATAAAATGGAAATTTGATGGGATATTTTTTTTTTTTTTTGGGTCAAAATATGAACGAGCGGTGAAGCAATAAGATCTCGTGAAATAAGAACCCCGCACCAAGAACGATCGCCGCCGGTTTAACGCGCTTCTTTCTTTCTCTTTCTCTTCCTCCTACTACTTCTCCTTCTCCTCCCGCGGATTTATTATCTCCTACGCCGTAACTTCTTTTGCGGAAGGTTAGGGCTACTCTTGACTCGACATTAACCTTCCGTTGCCCAAATATGAATAATCATCTCTATTTTTTCGACCCAAACGAGTTCCTAACCCAACAATCGTTTCAACCATTTTTTTACGCTGAAAATACCTGTGACGTTTATTTTGAATTTCAGATTGACTTTGTGCTTCTATTTTTTTTTTTTTTTTTTTCAAAATCTATTCGATCAGAAATATGATTTTATACATTATTCATATATTGTAAATTATTGTTCCTGTGTAATACATTAGCAATTGGAGAGAGTCCAAGAATACTAATTAAATCATCTAATTTTACGAATTTAACAATTTCGATATAGTATCGTTCATTCGATACATTTTTATTTTAAAATTTACATTGATTTTTTTATCATTCATATTCTTATTTAATTTGAATATTTTATTTTTTATATTTATTTTCAATTATTCAATTTTTTTGTTCTCTTAAAGTATTGAAAATTCTCATCCTCAAGGCAGTAGCTCGCAACAGTATTTTTTTGTAGAATTTCTCAAAATTTCGTGTAAAGGTTTATTAGGGCATCATTGAAGACATTATGTGGCATATTAAAAAAAAAAAAAAATTCATTGTCTCGTATTCGAGATATTTGCGAACGAAGATTTTACAGTTTTACACGCGAATTTATGGGGAGCAGCAGAAAAATTCACATTTCATGTGACAACTCCGAAATTTTTCAATAGATTTTTTTTTTGTTCTCGAACACAGAGTAACATATGACAAAGTGTACAAAACTCAAGAATTTTGATCGTTAAGTTTTGAACCCACAGCGATAAATGCTCAGAGTCACTTGGAAGATCATACTTTTATGTTTTTTTAACAAAAAAGTCGTAGAAGCAAACATTATTTTTTGTATTTAAGATATTTTAGCATTTTACTCGTATCGTGTAATTTGATTGATATACTAATCAAATATATTCACTCATAATTTCGTTAAATTGGATAACTCGCAAATGACTTTTTAAAAATATATATATTTTTTTCTGCGACAAGAAATAGAGTCTGTGGCAAATCGTTAAAAAAAATTAGTCGAGAAGGTAAATGGCGATGACTGTTGAGGTAAAGTAATGAAAAAGTATGAAAAAAGATGAAAAAGAGTCTCATATGTTTTTTGATATCGGAGATGTGACCGCAAAGAGCTTAGAACTTTCCAATGCAAAACCTCACTGTAATATTTTACACTGATTCTTGCTCTGCTTCGCAATAATATCGAAACCACTATAATATAACAAATACAAAACCGTAAACGTGAAAGTATTGTGAATTAATTAATTTTTTTTCTTTTGGAAAAATGGATGATAATATAATTTCAAATGACACAAAGAAAAAATGTGCAAAAAATAAAACAACGATCGAATCATTTGATTTTTGGAATATCGAAAAGTCATGCATTTCCGCAGAATTAACAAAAAAAAAAAAAAAAGATCGCAAGATATCCCGGATTTTAGAAGAAAATTGCATTTTTTTAAATCGTGTGGTCACGAACGTCTGATTAAAAAAATGTTCTGGAAGAAAATCGCGTGACAGATGGAGATGTGGATTGTCCGAATGAGTAAAAGTAAATGGTCCAGTCCGAGAGAGGAAGAGAGAGCAAACTGGTAAAATCGCGAGGAAGGGAAAAAGAGAAAGAGGAAAGGAGACAGAGGGCGCTTGCGCGAGAGTGAGTGTAAGATAGCGAGAAAGAGAGAAAGAGAGAGAGAGAGTTGCGCGGCGCGCGATCAGGAAGAGTTGCGCGCGGAGTATAGCAAGCGCGATCTGTGAGAGTCGCGAATCTTCGGGTGTTCAGTCGAACGCGAGTTTACAAGGGACGCACGACGCGCGCGTCTCGCAAGCACCGAAAGTTTTCGCTGCGACCACGTGTCCGCTCTCTGATAATCAAACCGACACACTTTCTACATTAAAAAAAAAAATCGTTTTAAATTTAATGCTTTACGTCAAAAAGAATAAACGTTACAAAAGAACAAATTTTCATAACAATTGTTCATGACGTGATAAAAAGTTTTTTACTTCGTGCAAAGTATTTTTTTTTCTTCGATTGATAAAAAAAAAAAACTGTGTACGTTTGCAACGATGAGAACAGACTCTAGTTTTGGATTACAATCATTTGGTTAAAAAAATCCGCTTCAATTTTCATTTGTTTTCATTGAATTAGTTTGACGTGAATTTTTTCGATCGACAAAAAACTGTGCACGTGTGCAACAATGAGAAGGACTTTTAATTTGTAGTGCAAATGATACAATAATGAAAAAAATTGTATTATAATTAACAAAATCTTTCATCAAATGCTCGTTTGATTGAAAAATTGTTAAATTTGAAAGATTACGTGATTTAAATAGAAAAAAAAAACAAACATAGTGCTTTTGTGTTAGTGATCGACGACGGTGAGTGACTCGTGTGTATGTTAAATCAACACAGTGAAAAAAAAACAAACGGAAAGAAAATACTGTTTTTTTTTTTTTATACAGAGTTTTTTTACGCTGTCTTAACGCTCACGAGATTAATTTGTATCTCTTCTGAACCACGTCGTGATTTTTTTTTTCGCGAACCTTTCGCACGTGGACTACTTTCGGTGAGTGCCATTTGGTGTCAATTTTTTTCGTTTTTAATGCATTTTTCCTATTTTTGTGTTGAATGAGCTGAAAAGATTCTGATTTTTCAAATTTATAATTCGTTTCGAGAATCAGGACGATCGAGAAACTGTGGAGAGCAATTTTTTACGATTCATTCAGACCACTGATGTGAAAGATTCGGAGTGATTATTAATTATAAGGAACAATTTTATTAATAATTCCTGATTTTAAAGTTTGCATCGTTGGAATGCAACGAAATTGCATCGATTGCGTTTGTTCACGATGGTTGGACATTATGAGCTCGCGATTTGAAAACCAAATTGACTGGAAATATAGGAACGATTCCAAAACTTGATAAAATGATGAACAATCGAAAGAATCCATTCAAAACTATTCATTTTGAAAGTTCGAAAGTTTAAATGTTGCATGTTCGATAAAAAAAAATTTTAATTAAAAATAATTATAATTATAGAAATTTTTTGAATGTATTTCTATAAATTTATAATTATTGTGACATGATAATAATTGTTATTGTCGCGATGTTTTGTAAATTCGTTGGCTGACGTTGGCGAGTATGATGTAAGATAATATTTTGTTATCTCGTCGTGGAATCAATGCCACTTTAGCCACGTGTATACAACGCATCAAATGATACTCTATTTTTTAATAACTCTCCGTTTGTTTTTCTTGGCAAGCTCATAATCTCCTGAAGCATAGAAAAAAAATCTGATGTTCAAGCTCCGCCGATTAAATTCTTCAGTATCGGCAAACGACTGATTATTGATTTTGAAATGATAATTAGTTTGTTTTTTTTTTTTTCATCCTTTAGCTACGCGCGTATTTTCTAGCCCTTGATTTTCTGCTTTGAATCGATGAATTTAAACTGTTCACGAGTGTTTTTCAAACCTCGAAATGCTTCCAAATGATTGCTCATTGCATTAAACAGGAAATCTAAAATTGTTTCACACAAAATCTAAAAAAATGTCAAACTATCGATGCAGATTAGCATTGAGGGTTAATAAAGCAAATTTCATTGATTGCCACGAAACCCCACAACGAGGGAACTAGTTGGTCTACGAGAATTCCAAATTTTCTTCGTTTTAACATTTTTTCGTAACTTTTTCTGGTTTTTCAGAAATTCCATAGTCAAATTTTTGCCAAATAGAACTTTATTGTAGCTCATTCTCTTCGTTATAAAAAAACCTAGAGAATGGTGTAAATTAATCTGTATTACCGCATACGAGGAAGATTTTACGCTCAAGCAAAGATTGGGCTAATTTAGTAGTCCATTGTAGGGTTTACGTCCGAAAAAGTTGATCGTCAAGGTCTGAGGCTAACATCGAACTATATCGCGAATGAAACACGGTTAGAAATGAAATAAAAAAAAACCATAATGATACCTAGTTTCCGAATTGATAGAAATTTTCATTCATATTCGATTTTCCACTTATACAACGACGTGTAGATATATTGCATCGATAATTCTTGGTGCAAGATTTGCCTCGACGTATTCTTAACGCGTGGGAAGTTGCCGCACAGTCTCCGTGAAACTGATAACAGAAAGAAAACGAGGAGACGACAGACAGAAACAGAAAAAGAGAAAGAGAGAGAGGAAAGAGTATTTATATTTATAACCGAGCACAAGGAGAAACAATTGTATCGAAGAGAGTGGAGAAGTAGGAGGAGAAGTGCAAAGAGAAGTGCACTACGCGTCGCGTTCTCGCGAAGTGCATAGTCAAAGGAAAAGATAGGAAAAGAGAAATTACGACTCGCGAGAGCGCTTGGATTGTCCGCCCAGAGAAACGGAGAAAAACTTTTTCTGTCTTCCTTTCTTCTCTTTCTCTCTCTCTCTCTCTCTCTCTCATTCGCGGTAATCCTGAGTCTAGTAATTTTATTTTTATTTCTTTCTCTCTCACACACTTATTCTGTATCCCAGACGCCAACTATTCTAATTGCCTGTATAATTAATTTGAATTTTCCAGACGTCCCCCAAAGCCACACGCACAAACTAATAATCTCCTTATCAATCTCTCTCCCCCTCTCTCTTCTGTTTCTTTTCTTCTGCTCATTTTTTTTCTACTTCTTCGTTTGCCTACGTAAGACAGATTATTTTTGAAAAAACATTTCTTAGCTCTTTCACTTTCATTTTTCACCTCTCACGATCTTGTATTAAATATATCTCTTCCTTTCCCTCTTTCTTCTCAACTTAATTCCTGATGCTTAAAACATACGAACCGATTCAAGCTCAGAAAGATAGTTTTTTCGAAAACCGTTTTGTAAGAATTGTGTTCTCGTTTTTTCCAATCTTTTTTTGTTTTTTTTTTCAGTCACAATTTTTACTCTAGTTTTATCAAAATGTAATAAATTTTCAAGTTGACGCTTTTTGGAGCATTCGATTCGACGGATACGACGAAAATCTTATCGAGAAAATGATTATTCAGTACTAAAAAAACAGAGAGATGAATGAAAAATATTGAAATTGAAGGCAAGCACCAAAATGACAGGAAAAAAATATCCGGATCTAGAAAAACAGTTGTATTTTGGAAAAAAAATTGAAAAAAAGACAAAATGAATTATAAATAATTGCAGAAAACATAGAAAAGGATAGAAATTTTGAAATATGACGAATAATAGTCTCTCGAAGGGGAAAAAAATAATGCTGAAAAAAAAAGTATATACCGGTGGCGACCATAGCGCGAGCGGACACAAGAGGCATTATTGAGCATTGTTGCCGGTCCAGGTTAAGATAGCAAAGAGAGTTGAGGCAAACGAGTGAGCGAGTGAGTGGGTAACGCTGTACTCTGGCGCTCTCTCGCTCTCTTTCTCTCTCTCTTTCTCTCTGTTTGTGCCGGCCCTGCGGGGTCTCTGACCGACCGTCCGCACCTCTCAACTCGCGAGACTCGCTTGTCCACGTTTTCTCTCTCTTTCTCTCTCACTCTCTTTCCTCTCAGCAAGTTCGTTAGCTTTTAACGTTTGCACATTATTAAGTTAACATACATCAATTTTTATTTCGTTCGAAACAACAACAAAAAAAGACACTAGAATCCTTTGTACATAATAAATACATATATTCTTATTTATATTCAATATATTTACGGGCTTATATATTTATTTACAAACGAACACATACGAGAATTGTAATATGAATTAACCATTTATGCCTATGTGTATGTGGATATTTATTAACATGGAACAGTAGCCGGCACTCAGTTTTCCCTCTTCGAGAGATTGAAATCGATATAATTTCGTGTCTCGCCGGCCTCTCGGCCCGCGTAGCCGTATTACGTAATATTCTCGTAGTACTGAGAGACAAAAAGACGAAGATTAAATTGAATTGCATTAACCAGTGTTAAGAACTTCTACATATATATTTATACTGTGAATAATGGCGCCAAACGAAAAAAATTGATGAAATTGAACAAAACAATCAAAAGAATATATATGTAGTGTGAAATATATTAAAAAATGCTATATTTTATCTTTTTTTATCTATGAAAATCCAGAAATAAGGAACACTAATTGTTAGAGACAGACAAAAATCGACTCATTTCGAAAATTAAATAATCAAGTATGTGTTGCTTTTTTTTGGATACCAAACAGACACGATCCCTTAAATTTTATTTTGTTCAGAGTCTTTTTTTTTTCTTCCATACGTTGTATCGAAGTTTTTTTGACAGAATGACAGAAAATGGGAAAATTTTGAGAAGAAAAACGAGGTCGAATTCATGTCGCGCAAGTTTTTTGTTCGTACGACGAGTAACAATAATTTTTTTCTGCGTGTGTAAAATTGATGTGAGAATGTCATGTGTATAAATAGTGTGCAAAGCTTCATGAAAGGTTTTCTCTCGTTATCACTAATCTAACGGCCACGCGACCCGCGTCTGACCACATCCCGACCGTTTCTACTTGCCCCCAATATCAACACATGAATACCTTTCTTCCTCATATTTCTCTTTCCCTCTCGATCTGTATGAACGAAAGTAGCGGAATTACTGGTGGATTAAATTCTCATGTGGATTCTTCTATTTAATTCAATTTCCATAGTAACGGTTAGACAATTTGTTTTAAACTTTTTTCTATCAATTAAAATTGCTCATTTTTTTTTCTCCATTATTTGCCTCTCATGAAGTTGAAATTTGATCGTTGTCACGTGCAAAGAAAATCCTTTTTTCTTCTTAAATAATAGCTAAGCCAGAAATGTTGATTCGAAAAAGTTTAGAATAATCGATATAAATAACAACATTTTTCATTACGTATCCCATGCAATAGTTTTCCTTGATCGCTCTCGTGTTTATGACATCACTTTTCAAAATGAGTTTTTATTTAGTTTTAATTCCGGTATCGTACATAAGAATATCAAATAACAGTTGACGTTAAAATAAACCAAGAATAATTAAGATTAAGAATTGTAGAGAACAGAAAGAAAGGGACTGAAGAAAGGACCTAAATACAAAAGAGTCTCAAGTGTTTCCGCTCCTAGAGTTAGACCTAGAATCTGTCTGACTCAGTCAACGTCAGTCACAGTTACAAAACAGAGACCAAAGTGTAAGAAGATCTTCGTCGCGAACTAAAGTACAAAGAATAAATATTTATAAAATATTAACAGTGTAATACTTTTTATTAAATAATTGAAGCTCCAAAACACCAAATAATATGCGCCATAAATTTTGATAATAGTTTTTAATTAATTTAAAAAACTATGTGAAAAGTAAAGACTTTTGAATTGTTGTCTAATTACGAATTAATTGTAGGTTAATTTCCTGTCAATTAGAAATTAATAGTACTCCGTTTGTTTGGCCGCCGTCAAAATATTTTTGAAATGGGACAAAATGATTTGTGAATCCAAAGCGAGTTATTGGTCGAACCATCAAAACGGCGACGTAATCGAACAAACTAATGGTCATGCGACAAAATATCTTTCGAATAAACTTATTTATTTAATTATCTCAACCACAGCGTTTAATTAATTTCAAAATTGAGATTTAAATATGTTATTTGGTTAGAGGAACCAAAAAGTATGCGCAAGCAAATAACTGTCACGAGTTGTTCGAACAAAATCATTTGACTACGTTTTAATTTGTCTCTAAGAAATTAAACAAAAAAACAAAAAGTGGTACAAATAACTATTTTCATTCGACATAATGGATTTAGTTTTAGAACTAATTTCTTTTCCAAGTGTCACGCTGTCTGGTCTGAAGAAATAACAAAATCACGAAGAAATTCAAATCGAGTTCGAAAAATTCCAGAATTTTGTTATTGTTTAGTTGGTTTTGTGAAAGTGCGAGGGCGTAAAGCGTCCAAGCAACATAATAAACTGTTAGTACGTGCATACACATATATATATATATAATAAAAATCAAGCTTCCCTCGAAGCCTTGGTCTTGGCGCACCTCTGCGACGAGGCCTCTCATCTCAGCGTGGGTGATTTTAACAGTTAAACGGATGCAACTTGTCGCTTAAAAACAACAAATTTCTTTCTTCTCATTAAAAAATGATCGCACAAAAAAAATGCGTTTAAAAATCACCTCGTATTTATGGTGTTGAAGTTTGCATCGATGGAATCCAACGATTTGTTTTTTTTTGTTTTTTCATTTATTGAACAAATTTTTTGAATCGTCTTAACATTTTTTAGTACATCTAGTTTTTAGATCGCAAATAAATATTGTCCGATTAACATAGACGAACACTTCGTGTAAATTTTTGACTTTGCTTAATAAAAATGAAGCAATTCCCTTGCATTTCAACGATTCCAACTTCAGCGTCATTCGTATTTTTCTAGTTGTCGTATAGCGAGTCCAGAAGTAAAAATTTCATTGCAACGGAGCGTTTTCCAAATCCGGAAATTTCATAAAATTTTATAAGTCTCAAAAACGTATAAATATTCAAGGTCGAAAAGTTGAGCGTTTCCCAGCTTTGCTCCCCATCAGTTTCCCTTATCTCTCTTTACTTTAAAATTTTTTATCACATCGTTAAATAGTGTTTACGGTAAGGAAAAATATATTGAAACGGAGTTTTTTTTTTTACCGTCGTAGTATTTTCGCTATGAAAATACTTGCTACGCCATTATTCGTCGATATTATTTGACGTTTGTCGATTTTTCAATTCCGAAACAAATTCTTATTACAAAATTTCTCAGACACCTGTTTTTTTTTGGTTAATATCATTTTTTAGAACTATATTTACCCAAAAAATGTGCATGTTTCGAAAATCTGTAGAAAGAAACGGGAACTTGTGATTTTTCAGTCGTAGGATTGTATTCTTGACTCTTTTGGTCGTTTTTTTTTAAATTCTCTTCTTATTCTTCGTCATTCTTCTCTCTTCCTCCTCCTCCTCTTTTTATTGCTTTTCGTGTCTCGTTGTTACATCATCGGGAATTTGCTGGAGTTTCTTTCCCTCGCATTTCGTTACATGCTTTCGTATCTTTCTTCTTTTTATATCTCTATCTCTCTCTCTCTCTCTCTCTCTCCCGCTCTCGCTCTTTTTTTTCTTTCTTTATTTTGGCATATATGAAAGAAAGAGAAACATATATATACATAAATATGTATGAGAAGAGACGAGAAGACTCTAGCCGAACTCTCGTGGGCTCGGAGTAAAATGTCCGAGAATAGAACGCACCGGTTACCCAGACTTCCGAAGCGCGAGGAGACGCTAAAGAGAGAACCGCGTGGTCGTTTTATATATTTACCACGTAGCTTTTTCTCGGTGCACCCGACGCGTATCGCGAACCCCATGTGTCTATGAAATATATATATATATGTGTGTAATTATTTCTTTATTCATAAGTATATATTAACTGCGATCCACATGTAAATAATCTCGCCTCGGAGGACACGATAGCCCGAAGGAGTAAATCCTCCGCACGCTTTGATGCACTAATCCCAACCATTTTCTCCAAGATTAACGATCGAATATTCAAATTAAATCGACGATATATCCCACCGATTAATAAATTCATAATTGCGATATTTACGACTGTAGCTTACAATTAAAAAAGCGCTACACATTTACGAGAATGAAAATTTATCGTTCGGCCTATCGCGCGACCCGGTTTCTCATTTCTGTTCTTTTTTTTCGACCAAAAGTTCTATCCAATACTTGTATTTCTCTTTATATATCTTTTTATGGCTATGAAAATGATAGTTTAACACGTTTAGAAAAGAATAATTGAAAATTCAATTTTTACATTTAAATTATGTAAAATTTAAATTATTAAGTCAATTTCGAAGATGATTCGACGAGTTATTTTGTTCGTTGCTATTATTTTTTTCATTCACAATACTTGCGTCTTGAAAATTACTTTCTCCTGAAATTTCGATATAATAATAATACAATATATAATCAATTTATTGAAAAACAATTTGGAATAAACGAAGATATTTAGGAACGTGGCAATAAACATTAAATATAAAAGCGGTAACACCAAAGCCAATTTTTTTAACGAATTTTCAAACAACAAGTCGACCCCATGCTACAACGTCAGAAATAAAAAATCTCATCAAAAATGTAATGCCATTTTACCGATCTAATGTGATATTTGCAGTTCCAATTGTTTGATTATTTTTATCCTTCGACCCCTCAAAGTATAAAAGGAATCTGAAAAAATTGTTTGAATATTGAAAGATTATTTATTAAGATTGAAGGATATTTATGTAAGAATTGAGATAAATAGTTTGAAGTACATAGGAAATGCATGTTCCATAATCTATTTCCTAGTGCATGTATTTGCGAGTATCATCCCAGCGAATATAAGGACAAGAGGGCCGTGCGAGAAGGTTGTGAATGTGGAAGAGAGTATAGCACAGCAGAAAGATGATAGTATAGCAAAAAGTGTTTGAGTGTTGGGCCGTACGAGTAGTTGCCCTGGAAGAAAACTCGAGGTTCTCTCTTTCTCTCGCGGTGCATTGACCGCGGTTGACCACACGTCATCGAATGAGTGACGTCACGGTTCGGACGCCTGAGCTCGAACGTCACGGTTCGTCGAGTAGCTCGTCTTCCCTCCTCCCTCTTTTCCCTAACCCGCGAGAGGACGTCTCGAAATTCTTTCTTTTTTTTCTTTCTTCTTCTTCGATGTTTTGCCATTTTTTTGCTTTTTTTTCATCGCAATCCCAAGTTGCTCGTCTCTTTTCGTCGATGCAGCATCCCTCTCTCTTTTTCTCTTTATTTTCTATAACTATTATTTATTGTGACATTATTTTTGTATTTAAAAAATATTTTCATTGATTTTTATTCGTCTGTTACTTACTCGTAGTTTTCTACTCTTTGTCGATTTTTTTTTTTACCATTTTATTCTCTTTTCATGGCTTCCTTCGCCTTATCCTTTTTTTTTCGTAATGGTTTTTTTCCTTCGTTTTTGCCGTGCTCTTTTATCCTTTGCACGCATTCCCGTGCTCCTCTCGCGAAATATATGGCACGGACGTCGGATTATTTTATAATTATCCTCAATTAAAACGTCAGTTACACCGAGAACGAAAGAGAAAGAAAGAAACATTTGGCTGAGAAGAGAGAAACGCTCTGGTGCACATTATGTGCATCACATGTTACGTAAAATTTTATTTTTCACTACAACAGCTTTTCGAGGAAAGTTTGATTTCCTGCTCTGTTTTGAGGAAAAGAAGAAACGCACTTTTGTGCCCTGTGAATTCGTTGTTGACCCATGAACGTGATGCAATAACGACTTCTCGATTACGTGTTTTCTCTAATATTGCAATGGCACTGATTACATACCATTGAAATCGATAATCATCTCATTTATTCACTAATTTATTCGTGATAGTAAAGTAATTAGACGCGCAAAATAAAGTTCAAATGTGTTCTTCCGAAAATTTCTTTGAAATTGGAAGTCGAAATTCGAAAAAATGTTGAGGGCGAAGCAACCAGCTATGCGATGTATTCTTCCTTTATTATCAAAACGGAAAAGGCACGCACCAGGTGATCCAAAAAAATAAAATTAGCGTAACCCCAAAAACAATCACGTCATAATCTGAATGTTGGATGTTGCCAAAGCTGATGTCGTTGTTGAAGCTGAATGTTGCGAACTACATGGGACTCTATACTTTCACCGTAGATCCCCGCTGGCCTTCTTGCAAATTTAGGTGCAAACCAGATGACGGTGAAACAACATCGATGGTGGAGGTCAAATACAGTTGCTGATTTTTTAATGTTGAAAACTCGTTGGGAAATGAACGAAATTCTTTCGATCAAATCACCAATAAGGAACCTTCGACTCAAAAGTTTTTTCAGCTTTGAGACGAGATCATTTCCAAAAAATTCCACTCACAACTCCTTAAACTCTTCATCAAAATTACTGCTCCAATCGATCGAAAATGATTCGTTCTGTGAAAATACCTGCTGAAAAATTCAAAAAGATCATTAACTGTCCAAAGGGGGAATCCATCGGCGTCACTCTTGCAGATCAAATCGAACCGCTTAATTTTGATTATGATGAAAATAAAAAATTGCACTATTAAGCAACTATTTCGAATGAAAAAAAACGCGAAAAAAATTGACACTTTTTTTTTTTTAGAAATTTTTTAGAAAAATCAGCTGGAATATCCAGTAAAACGCTTGCGGCGATCGGACATGACTTGTAGCTGCGCACGGATAAATGATTTTCTAGATTTTAGAGGTGTTTATCAAACTTTCCGTTATACAGATGTAACGAAAATATTATCAGCCTCGTATCGGTTTGGGTGACGATATTGCACGTGGTTTGAAATGGCCTACTTCGCTTCCTAGTTGCGTAATATACTATTGTCCAAAAATATATGTGGATAAGCGTAATTCGCGAATATTGGCGAATCAGTAACAACGTGAATCCGGATCTTGTTTCTCGCTCTCTTTTTCTCTGACGCAGTTGTTTATCGTTATCCCAGCTTAGCCCTTTTGCTGCTATATAACCGCTTCGGAATATACGTGAGTTTGTGTCTGTGTTTGTGGTTATCGTTTGAAATGCCCGAATGCACATTGAATCGCGGCGCGGTCTATAAAGAGCGGTGACGAGATCGCTTTGCATGGAATTTATTAGGGACGAGATCGGTGTCTTCAACAGAGACGAGCATATTTTTTCTAAATCACCTCAAAGAGCCATTTGTGTTTAATGTGTCATTATTATTTTTCTTAATTGCATAAGCTTTTACTTTTTATTTCAATCATTTTATGCAATATCATCATCATTACAATTGTTATTGATGAAAAGAGAAAAAAGTTAATGATGATAGCAATAATAAATATAATTATGATCGATTAGAATATTGCGATGAGACATAAAATGTCTACATATGTGCAGAGGGAGATAGTTTTGATGATAACATTTTTTTTTAATAATAATTTTAATGACATTACCAACGATCGGAATATCGTTAATCGATCGTTGACACACTGGGTCAATTTGACCCCGAACGTACTTCCTCTACCAAACCTTGGCAGACCTCTGGTCACTTTTTTATTGAAAAAAATGAGGAATATACTTTAACCATTCCTTGGTACATGTGTATCATAAAGATTAAACATAAAAATTCCTTGAAAACTGTGGCTTACGAAAAAGTTAATATTTTACTAAAAAAAAAATGAGAATTTTTTTATTTTTTAATATTTCGACACTACTGATCGGGAAGAATGGTTGATTTTTGTGAAAAAGTTATAACAAATGTCTGCACACTAGAGATAATAAATGGCAAAAAATTACGTCCGGGTCAGAATGACCCAGTGTGTTAACGATGGATTAACAATCGTAGAAATAAATGCACACTATGACTGCAATCGTTGAAATATCTAAATGGAAAATACAAGTAAGAGATTACGGATCGAAGAATGTTGTGCGTTTGAAAATATCTGTGGGACTACGAATTCGAGTTGGACCATTTGCAAAAATGTTATTCTTGTGGGTGCTCCAAGAAGAGAACAGAGAATGAAAGAGAAAAAGAGAAAGAGAGTGTGTGTGTGAGAGAGAGAGTGAGAGAGACCGAGATAATGTACCGTTAGGCGTTCGTAACTGCACTGGGAAGCCTCGCCAGGCGAGTGTGTGGTACTTCTCTTGATGCCGGAGGTCGTAATGGCCGTAGGTCCAGGCGTACGGAAATGTTATAGTCGTAACGATACTAAATGTTAGCGAGAAGTTATGGATACGCCTGTATAGGTTACAATTTTTTTTCAATTACTTCTGCGTCTGCGGATTGAAAAAAAAAAATTATAGTTGTTTCTTTAAATGAAACTTATTTTGATTATTGAAAACAAAATTTGTCTTGGTCCTGTTCAAATCCTCTTCGAGATGCCACCTGATTTATCAGTGTGCGATTGTTTTTGAAATTTGACTAAATTTCCAATGATCAATTTTCACCTCGAAGTAAAAATTGAAAAATCGAGCAATGTTGTCGAGTCTTTGCAGCTGAAATATTTCTACGAAACCCTGGAAAAATATTGCTTCAAAAATTAAGAATCTTTCAATATTTAGGACTAGTTTTTGAAGTTAATTCTTTATGAAAATTTTACGATTTATCTTCGACACAAATATATCTCTCGGTATAGAGACTCGTACTTTGCCAAGTTATCGTTTTATATGTCTATATATAAATGGTGAGCGCGAAAGAGAACTCGAAGAGATTCAACGGTGTGATCTCTAAACGAGTCTCCTCGGGGCTATCGGACGTCAGGTTCGTGGGTGTGGAGTCGGCAACTATGTATAAACCAGTCGAATCAACTATACATATATTATGTTCAGCCAGAGGGAAACCCTTTTTTCTGTTTTTAGTTCAATGCTACAAAATCAGACTCTTCACTAAGTCAGTTTCTTTTGAAATTCAATATATTTTTTTTTTTCTATTGTTTCTTGTTAAATAATTATGGAAACAACGATCAAACGAAACGACAAATTTAAGGTTTTGAAAAATGAGATTGATTGATTTTTGATTGATTTTTGTCAACAAAAACAAACTACAGGGCTGCCAATGACAGGCGTATAAATTATGGGTCAAATTGACCCAGAGTGTCAACTCTGAGTTAAACAACTTTTTATTTTTCTGCTATTTAGATCTTTTTTCATAAATACGAAATAAACAAATGAAAAAAATATATTTGTAAAAATTAATAAATATAGATTCGTGTTGATTTATATGAGTGTGTGTTTATGTGTGTGTGTGTGTATGAAACTGTTTGAGCGATTGCATCGCAGCAGTGCAACGAGTAAAGGAGAGTCAGGAGAGCAAGCATCGAGAAAGTCCCAGCAACTTTCTCCATCGCGATCGCGAGTTCTCAACGTTTTTTCTTTCCATGCTTTCTTTCTCTCTCTTTCTCTTTGCGAGGCTTAACTTGCACCACGGGTCACCAGGCACGGGCATTAAGAGCGAATGTTGGCGAGCACGCCCGGAGAGAGGGAAGCTGCGTTGTCTCGTAAAGTGAGACGAAACATCGTTTTGCACGACCACCATCGACATATATGGGCCTTTTGACGTCTATTCGGTCGAGCAGACAAAAAAATTAAGATTTTCCTAAAATTAATATTGTCGATAAATGTGGAAAGAAAAAAAAAGAAAATTGGGGGAACATGGAATTATATTGCAGTTGAAATATTTTCGATTTATATTTTGAGTGGTTTAACAATGACGATACAATCTTTGAGCTTTGAAATTTGTTGGATTTTCTTATAAAAAATTTTGGTTTTTAGATTTTATTTATTTTCAGTATTTATTGGAATGATTTTTCGAAAAAATTTGACGTTTACTAACATTTATTAAACTGTATGCTACTCATCATACTGTGTGAGTAGGAAAAATCGTGGATTGAATTGACAAGTTTGAGACTGATGGCATATCTGTCGATTTCACCTGAAATGTCTCATACTCACGTGTACTTAATAAATGTACATTTACCCTGGAATAGATAGGAGAGTATGAAAGCGCACGCAGACGGACAGGCGGACAAGTTTTGTAGGGTATAACGGTGTGCAATTCGTGCGCGGGCTGGATTTTTAAACGAGGACGATAGAGATCTTGAAATTTTTTTTTTTTTTTCGAAGCGTGTAAAAGGAGAGTCAAAAAATGAAATAATAATAATTAACAGCAAATATTAATCATAGGTTTATCAATATTATGCTTTTTACTACAATTAGTAAATTAATAGAATAAATTTTCACCAAATTAGCATTGTAATTGACTAATAAACGAACATTAATTTATAATTAATGTTAATACGTTCATTAGTAATAAGCAGCGATCTTAGATGACGATTTTTGATAATCAAGTATATATATTCTTTTTCATATATTTTCATGGTAAAAATTTGAATAATAATAATCACAATAACATCGGAAATGTTGGCTGAAAAAACGTTTTTGTAACAATAATTGTTTTTCATCAACTGAAGCAAATGAACGGAAAAAGTACGTTGAATAAAAACTTTTTTGGAGAACAATTGGATGAAGAATTTCAAAAACCAAACATACGTGTCAAAATCCAAGTGTCAGAAGAATGATGATTTTTGTTTATTATAAATATGGTAATTGTGCAACGATATTCATTATTTGCAAAATATTGCAATTTGAGATAAATGAAATGAGCAAATAAACTTTGATGTTTATTTTTTATTGGCTATATTTTATTTATTATTGTTTTATATTAATCAAGCGGCGGATTTGTTTTACCTCGTCGACACTGGTTATTGAACGAGTGGATGGTTTTAGATCTTTTTTTAAGTATTGAAATTGGATCAATTTTATTTTGGTGTTATTATTATTATTATTATTTGAACATTCGTGACGCTATGAACTTACGTATGTTTCGTCTAGCCTCTCACACATAAATTGCCCACGTACGATTAGAGTTGCGAGAAATGTGAAATAGAAAGCAAAGAGAGGCGAGTCTCGAAGAACTAGGCAGCTGCGGGTGCCCCATTGAGATGACGAACGCGTTGCATGAATTATTGGCAGCTGTCTCAATCGAACACAAGATCGATCGATCGAGATCTCGAATTTACAAAATATCGATTGAATTAAATAAAAATACTAAATACATTATTTCTGAAATTTTTTTGAAAAAACAACATTTTATAAATCATTCATATCAAAATATGAATATCGACTGATTATTTTTTATTTTTTTACTTCATATTTTCTGGTCATTAAATATTTTTTATTGTTAAATTGGTATTTGAAAAAATACGAACCCTCATTATTAATAGTCGAATATCGCACTTTTTCATGAAAAGATTAATTTTCTACTAATAAACTACTATGAACGTTGGAATGGAAATTTTTTCACAAACTCAATACACTCCAAAGACTTTTACAGAATTTTTTCAGAATTTTCCGTACGGTTTTTTTTGTTTAAAAAAAAATACACAAAAAATTAATTTCAAATCGAATCGAATTTTTATATCGAAGGGTATATTTTCTCGATCCAATTGTTTTTGCTGTTGTTGTTGTCAATGTCTCAATCCGATGATTATTTAATTAACTGATGAATACGCTAAAAAATAAATTAATAATAAAGTCATATTTCTGTATCATTTCAATAATTGACGAAAAGTGACATTTCACTCGGTCGATATCGACATTGTATATAATATCTATATAGTTGAGCAATACGTAACTGGTGACTTGCATAATAATACCAGTGTCCAAAATTCGTTGTGAACCCCTCATACCCGTGAATCGTTCGATGGAGTTGGCATTAGGCAATCATCGCCGGAGGATTTTTTCTCTCTCTTTCTCTTTCTCTTGAACATCGTCATTGTAACCTCGTAACATTGGCCCAAATATTGGCCAGTGGCCCCACGTTTCGATGCGTCGAACAACTCGCCTCTTCACACAAACAGGGTTGCCAAAATAAAAGTTGTATGAGTAAAATATTGGACAAAGCATTTTCAAGTTTACGAGACATTTTTATAATTTATTTCATTGCCTTACCACCGTATTTTTCCGAATTTTGTAATTTTTTGTGTAAAAAAAAAACGACAACATAGTCTTTTGTTCTAAAGGACGAGCTCATCGGAAAAATGTGGTGCATTGAATTTGATAAAAACGTTTATTTCGATTAAGTAATCTGAAAATAATTTATTTTCTTACTCTTTGCAATAAAACCTCAGAGTTGAATGATGAAAATGTTGAAAAAAATCAAATTAAGTCAATTTGGATGGAAAAAATCGAAATATTGCACATTCGTTTTTTTTTTTTGTAAACATTCTCCTTATTCTTTGGTGGCTTCAGACAAAAGTCTATAAATTTAAATATTAAATATGCTAGGGGGAGGAAATGTTGGTTCTGTGATACGAGATTTTTTGAAATGTTATCTAATCGTCAAATGAAAATAATCATTTATTCAAGATGTTTTTATTGATATAAAAATTCAATCGTACAATACGTTGAAAAACTACAAAAGCAAACACAGTCGTTTTGTAGATGTGGCAGTGTCGTTGACTGACACTGGCCCACTATTCGTGCGTTAACACCTGCTCTCTGTAGGTCACCAGCCATTCGAGAGCGGGAACCAGAAGTCAACTTCAAAAATATACATACTCAAGAATATCCGTTTATATTCTAGAAGGAGAAAAAAAAAGTGAATAAAAAATAATCGAGTTGAAAAGTAAAAGTGAAAAAATTCGTCGCGACTGATTCTTTTCCGAGTATTAAAAATTTATTAGGCAAAAAACGTTAAACTGTTAATCTATTTTCAATGAACTTGTGTGGATTCTTGAAATTTTTCAATATTCTTATTATTTGAACTTTAAATAACAAAAACTTTTTTCCTTCTTCAAATAACCATTTTTTTCCACTTGATCATTTCATTAATGAATTTAGAATGATTTATTGAAGAAAAAAAAAACAGCAATTTATTCTCAAACTTTCCAAAGATATTTCACGAAGAATGACGACAGTAAATAAGGAAAAAACTTGACTGTCCGCGGGATTGATTAATTATATATTACGTCATCTTATATTTCTTTAATTTAATAATAAATTAAATGATTCTGAGATTACGTCTCGATCGAAAAATTGTCCCCTCAAATCAGCAATATTCTAAGATGTTTCAGTCACTCATTAAGTAATTTAAAAAACTTGGCTGGGAACATTGAAGAAAAAAGAAATGTCAAAAAATCGAGAGTGAGAGAAAAAGTAACGACGATGGTTTGTCTTGGAGATATGAATGAAAGTCTCGGCGTCAGTCACGTAGGAAATAGATGAAAAGCGAGAGTAGACACAGGTGAAGGCATTAGCCAAAGCCAGACAGACAAGTAGTCACTATTTATGTCTATGTGTTCGCGTGTGTAAGTTTGTACGAGTGTGTTTGTAGACGTGAAGACTGGGGGGCAAAACCTGTGCCAGGAAGCGAGTCTCTTCATTCCACGATATAAATCCAACTTCGTGTCTCAACCGTCAAACCCATTAGAAGAAAAAGTAATTAACAGTGAAAACGTTGAAACATGAAAAAACAATCTGATGAATATCGAAGTCCAAATCGAATTGAGCTAATTACCCCACAGCTTCATTTTTCTTTCTAATGAAGTGAAAAAAGATGAAATTTTTTTTCGTTCGGTTTATTGATAAATCGAATATATGTATTTTTGAAAATTTATTGTTTTTGAAAAAAGTACTGAAACACATGAACAAAAATTTATTTATCGACCAAGTTTGAAAAGCTATAAATTTTAGAAATCCTACTTCGAGAGCAATTGGAAAAAAGTTGATGCTAGATTGATTTTTAAAGGATAATAATATCTCCGATGTGTTTCAATTAATTAAATATTTTTTATTTATTTCAATAATCTTACATTGAATCATCATCTTTTTAGTTGAAATTTAATTAGTTCAGTTAAAAAATGGAAAATAATTCTTTCAACAGATTCAAGGTCAATTTTCATGTATTCTAGGACAGTATTTTGGACCAAATGACTAAAAAAACAGGCACAATAATCCTCTGCAATAGAATAACAAAAACAAAGTCCACAAAAAATACGAATATTTTCGATAAAAAGTAATTAAATTAATGACTACTTATTCGTTAGCCCAAAGAAAAGAATAACTTGCAATCGAGATTTCATGGAGTCAAAGAATAATAAAAATCATAGCAAAGCTCGTTACGTCAGTGAATCCATCACGAAGGTCGGAATATTTAATTATGTGAATTGCTGTCTAAAAAAAAGAAGAGGAAAAAATTCGTTTGTGCTCGTCCATTGAAACTCGAGCCTGTGTGTAGAGAGTAGAGCATGGCCCCTTTCGAATATTGTACGTACGATTATGTGTGTCACGGTGAGTCGTTGGCCAGGACCTTGACTGGATGCCCGGGGGGAATTTTGTTCGCCCCCCCTGCCCCTCCCGCTGCTCTGTTTTACGACTCAATCCTTACGTACCCCCCAAAAATCGAATATTAGGAATTTTTTTCCTTATTCCAACAAACTCCAAGTGCTAAAAAAAAAAAAAGAAAAGTCACTCTCCTCTCGATGATATTCTTCGAAATCTGGAGCGAAGGTCGAGCGAGCTCTCCTTTCCCGTACGTTCTGAGACTTTCGAATCTCTTTTTCATTCTCCACACGCGACCTTCCGTTTTCATCTGCCATTGAACACCTTCGTCTGAATTTACTTCTCCACATTGTTCGTTAAAAGAATTACAAAAATAAAAGAATAAATAAGTCCGATGACGACATCGGTATCTGAGACTGAAAAATTGTTGTCCAAGCAAAAGAGATCGAGTTTGCAATAAAAATGAATGAAAAATTACGACGAACGTCCTTAGAAATCCATCGTCTTTTTTTTTTTTACTAGTTTCCCACTGAATTCTGTCAGTGGCCGATTTTTGTACGACCACAAATCGTTACATCCTTAGCTTTGGATTTTTTCATTTGTATTTTTTTTTTACAATTTAGATCGAACGAATTTTTTTGCAGAAAAGTTCTGCATAGTAATATATACAATTTTTTGAAACTGTTTCGTAACGTCAAATAAAAAAAATTAAATTCAAAACCGAAAGAATTGATGCAAAGCACGGAGTTCGAAAAATTTGAAACTTTTTTTCTTTAAGTTAAAATGAATGCAATTTTTTTATTTATATGAGACCATTTTTCAAGGCCATAAAATAAGTAGAAAACGTAAGCATTGGTGCACGGAGCTCAATCGTAAAATTGGCAGTAAAACGAAATACGTACTTTTCGATCTATCGAACGAGCTATTTGCCATTGGCAATTTATTTATATACACAAATGATATATATATATTCATTTATACGTATTCTCCAGCAAATAGTCTGTTTCAATGCAACACGTAGTGTAGATTGCTGCTGGCTAAACGGGCTAGACTCGACGAAGGACACTCGTCTGAGTTATTCTTACATAACTCAACGTACAGTACAATATTGCAGATGAATAGTCGAGAAGTAAATCATGAAATTTTCAGTCTAGTGAAACCAATTTTTTCCCTGATTCTGCATAAATTTTCTCTAATTAATTATTATTATTTTTCTTCTACATACGTTTGAACGTTGATGTCAATATTTCGGTTGTTATAAAAAAGTAGAGGCACAAAAAAAAATGTTTGATTGTTAGAACGTTTTTTTTTTTTTTTACTCAATCACTCGAGAATTATTAGCTAATTTATATGAATGGCAATTTGTCACAGTAATGCGAAAAACACTGTAAAGAAAGTAAAACCGGAAGCGAGTGGTGGCGATCGAATCGATCGTCGGAAAACTGAGAAAAAACCGAGCGAAAGTTTGTCGTAAAGTTAATCTTGTGAAAAAAAAATATATATATAAATAATATCGTGATTATAAAAATGTCTAAAAAGTTATCAAAGTCCTTTTAATGTAAGAATTGCTAAAAAAAAAGCAAACGGTATGTAATTGGATAAAATCAAATCGTCACATTGTGAAAACTGAATTTGTTGCAAATTATTGCAATCGAAGGAAGCGAATGGAGGAATTAAAAAAAAAAAGAAAAAAATACATTGTCAAGTGTGCAGTTTTTATCAAAGGGGTAAAATAAGGAAAAAAAAGTAATAGACAGGATAGGAGAGCGCAGTTACGCGAAGAGCTGGTTTGAAAAAAATCACTTGCACTTTCGTTAGAAAGTGGAGAATCGGCGGGTGCGTCGAGACTCTCCATCCGTGGCGTAGCAGACTCGTTGTGTGTAGCGGACTGACTGACTGACAGATGGGAATGCCCTCGTCTCTCCCTCTCTGTCTCACTCTCTCATTTCTTTCGATGCCCTCTCTCTATTTTTCTTTCTCACTAACGTTGAGGTAAACTCTCGCTGGCAGGCTGGTCTAACCAAACGTGGAGTCTTACTACTTACTACCGTTACCGCAATTCTTAATCGGTATATAAATGAAAAATAAGAAAAAAAAATGTAAAAAGAGCAAAACAAGGCTGCTTGACTTTTCCTGCAGTTGTTATTCTCCGAGACAATTAAAAAAACTTTTTTGTAATTCTATTTTTTAATCCATCTGCGAAATATTAAATGAACAAAAAAATAAAATAAAACACATTTGCCAATTGCAGATGAAGCAGAAATACAATATTTAAAAATCCATGTACTTTGTAATAAAATGAAAAAATAGTTTCTTACAATCACGTATAACAAAATAATATTTAATGTCTAATCGTGTTGCAAAACGTATAACATTTGGAATAAATTGTACGAAAAAATGTTGATAAAAAAATCACTTGTCAGACTTATCTGTACTTAATTTAAATACATTTTCAATTCGTCGTATTCCGTGAATAAATGATACGAAAAATGGAGCATCTCTAATGAAGATCAGAAATGATAATTTTGTTCATATTTTCAAATCTGTTTTCATTGAATTGGAGTCATTATAATTATTCGTTAATCAATCGTTCGTACCTCGTACTATTAACTCGATAAAAAAATGCTGGAAATAAATTAAAAAATTGAACACCAGCGAGGGAGAGAGAAGATAACGAGCTATTGGACGGTGAGCTTCGTTCGAAAGACTCGCATATTAAATTCAATGCCGAAGTGCAACGCAACGACAACTACGAATGATTCAACCAAGTCGATTTTTTAAAATTCCTTTTTGTCGCATATATGTATCATTACGTTTAATTTGATGTGCTTTGTTTTGCTGATGATGAGGAGCGGCCAATATAGTAAACGTTACACTATCGTCTATTATCGTATTTAATTCTCAGAGCGATAATTCTCTTTTGCATCGTCGTTGTTGCTTTTCCACTATGTTTTCATTCATTCTCTTTCTCTCTTTCTCTCTCTCACTCTTTCTTTCTCTTTTCTCGATCTTTTTTGCATCCGATATTTTTATGCTTTTCTTTCATGATTTTTATGTCAGATTTCTCTCGATACTTTTCATCATTTTCTTTCTCTTTCTCTCTCACTCTTTGAAACAGAGAAAATTCTTAAATATTTATTTTTATCTCGAATACAGTATTATTCAACATTCCCCCGGGCTCGTATGTGCCATTACCATAATTCCCGTTAGTTTTTAAAGCGCCTATATGTTGTTTTGCTGGCGCTCTAATCTTGTCCACGTATCGTGAAACAGAAAATAGACGGAGATAGAATAAATATTAGCGTACAGAGGATCGTTTGTATCTGTAAGTTGATGTGTGTCTCTGACTCTCAGTTTTCACATGTGTTAGTGAATGCACAGTCAAAGGGAGAAAGAGAGAGAAAAAAGACAGAGAGAGAGAGAGAGAGACGCACGCGTGGATCGCACCAGCCACGACCTTCGATAATGCGCCCATAAAATTCTGTTGTATGCAGAACGAGCACTCGCACGAGCATGATCCCTCGCAATTTCTACTCGTAGTTGCATTGCGATGCATTGCTTATTATTTTTATTTTATTTTTTTCACGAATTTTGCAAATTGAATACATTGTTTTTATCTGTAAAATACAAAGTTTTCAAATGGAAAAAAAACCAGTTACGCATGCTTTGATTTCATCTGCCGAGAATGCATCTCGTAATTGTTGTAATTGATTTGATTCACAAGCCAGAGACAGTTATACGAATTTTTCCTTCCCGTAAATCCGACAATCCTGTTGCTCGTTATTTGGTGTGAAAAATTAATGTTTTTTTCTTTTTTATCCAAAACGCGATCTTTTTTCATCGCGATTATTTTAAATCTCGTATGAAAGTCAGCAGGATCATCAAAAAGTGGCGTGGTAAAAAAAAAAATACAAGAATTACATCGATCTCGATGAAAAAAAATAAAAATAAAAATAATAATCGTGACGACCGCGAAGCTGCGAAGATCTTAACGAGCAAGAAATCGTACAAATTAATGAAAAACAAGTGAAAAATGACAAAAGAAGAAAAAAGTACAGGAAAGAAACATAAAAAACGGAATTACAGGCCGATCGCGTACAGAAAAATCACGTTACCTTCAAATTTCTTTTGCACCGAAAAACCATGAAAAAAGCACTAAAATATCATGTAAAAAACAAGTTGGACAAAAAATGTAATAAAAAAAACAAGTGTACAAACTACGTATCTGTGTATCCAATGTCACTCAGACTAGAAAATTTGCCAGATATACGCATACACATAATAACATAGTAAAATGCACGTGCGTGTGATGTGTATATGAATTTATGTAGTGGGTGTGCGAGGTATATATGTATGAGAGAGCCTCGGGACTCGGTGGCCGTGGCTATGGCCTTACGGAATCCCCACTTCGTGGCCTTACCGAATCCACGCGGCGTGTGTATCGCCGCGTATCGTGCTCGCGACGTTCCTCTTTCTCTCTCTCTCTCCCTCTCTCTCTCTCTCTCTCTGTCCTCCCCCTCTTCCCTTTTTCTCCCACCCAGTAAAGATACTCTCAAAGAGTTAGGAAGTGAGTGCAAGCGAATGCGCGAATCCGCGAGTTAAACGGAGCGAGCAAGAAGGAGCGAGTTAGCGCGAACGAGTGGGAGATCGAGCGAATAAGACAGAACTCGCGCCACTCGTATTAGCGTGATATAAATATATATATATATATATTTGTAATAAGAGACAGAGGAAGAGAGAGAGTGAAAGAGCGAGAGAGATAAATATACGAAGAGTATTCTAACCTAGGTTATATAGTAAGTTGGTGTGGTTGGTGTTTAGCGCGCGCGATGCTCGCGCTACTGAAGAGAGAACTTCTATCCTAGGCAAACTTCGAGTCCGGCGTCGAGAGCACGCTCAGTGCTAGTTCGCGCGCGCGGGGGACAACGAGACTCCGCAAAATTCAACTCGACTCTCCTCATCCGTGTTTCTAAGCAAGAGAGTCTAGTTCTTTTTATTCAATTTTTTAACCACGTGTCTGCTCCTTTTTTGATGGATTTTTATAACGAATTGATAAGTTAATCAAGAAAAAGGTGCACAACTTAATTCGCGATTTAATCGACTCGGTTATTTGGATTTTTTTCTCACAGATATCTGCCAGTGAACCAGGTGAAATATTGGTTTTGTGTGTGTGTGTGTATTTTTTTTAAGTGTTTGTGATCGTTGCGAAAAAAAAAAGATAAACGTATTGAGAGGGAAAACAATACACTGGGGGCTCATGTGAGCTTTTTACTGCCAGGGGATGTTTCACGAAACTCGATGAATTATCGTATCGCAAAGGTGCGATTTTGAGGCGACTACCATCGACTGTACGGATGTGCGTACTGCAGAAGGTCGAAAGAAAAAAAAATTGATGAATCGACAATAAAGTGCAAGCTCGGGGTTCGTATATACACACACGCTACATGTCGTGTATTTACGCGAATATATATATATAAATACATATATATTTGTAGTGTTTGTGTGTGTATATGTCTATAGTGTTTAGTGCATTGTCGTGTTGGAAGTTCGCGCACGTGTGACGTAAGCATTATAATCCCAATGCGAGGCAAAACGTTCGGGGCTTTCGCAACACTTTGAGAAGAACACGATCAACGTTTCTTGACCAAAAAAAAAAAAAAACAAAAAAAAAACAAAACATTTACGTTGTTGTTAATTTCTTTATTTTACACATTTTTCTCTTTATTTCATTCGTCCCTGAAATTATTTTGAATTTTGATGGTGTTTGATATAATTGAAATAATAAAAATAAACATTCGCGTTGACGTGTCGACGATTTCGAAAATCCTGTTTGCAAAATCTCCCGCCATTCTTTTATTATTTTCATAAACACGAGAAAAAAGCGAGAGAGGGAAAGAAAGAGTGAAAATTTGTGTATATTTGATTATAAGCAAAAAAATCTCATATATAACGTGACACGTAGGAACGTTGCTTCAAAACCATAATAATTATAAGAAAAAAGTGCTAGTGTCGTTCCGAGCTCGAACGTGGACAGGTGCAAATACTTTTTTTCTCTTTCAAATTGAGCCACGACAAAAAAATATCGTTTTTGTCGTTCATATCGCGGATAATCGATCAACGAACGAGGAAACACTCTTTTCACGCTATTTTGCTTCTCCGTTGTCAAAGTGATTTAGGTAAGCACGACACAATTTTTTAATTGAAGCTACAAAAATTGTCTTATCTTTTATATACTTCGCGTGGATATTTTACGTTTGGAAAAACATGTCGCGCGATATATAGACGTGAGGCATTTGAATTTAATTAATTTTAGAATCAACAGGTGCTTTGGTATACGCTGGTTGCGTTTTCTTAAACGATTCTACGTCCCATGATTAATTCACTGTCGCGATATTAGACACACATAACAATAGTTCGCATGGCAATGTTTTAGGTTTTACAAATCGTCAATTTTTCGTGTTTTACGAAAAGATCAAAATGACTGGGGGGTTTTTTTTTTAATTATTTAATGGAACACACATTTTTAGCGAACGATGTTCTTTCAAATCGAAATCAATTCGCTCCAGTTTTACTTAATCGAATGTACAATATGAAGAAGTTTATTTCCCAATAACCCCGTTTCAAAAACTTATGACATTTTTATATATTTTTGAAAACAACGAAAATGGAGTATTTTGCAATTGTTGAATGAATTTTTCTTGAACGATATTTCGACGAACACTGTTGCTCAAGTTTATGTATTCGAATAAAACGATATTTTATTTGATTAAAGAAACCTGTCATTTCCAGCAATTCAATTTGATTACAATCAATCGAACTAAAAAAAAGGTTTCAATGAGTCTCTGGTTATGCTAGAAAACAAAAAAAAATTGGAGTAATTTTCTCAGTAAAATTCACTAAAATTTTTTTTTGCCCATATGGTATCTTTTCCTCGTAAAAATTCAATCAAAATCCCGTTTCTGTACAAACAACGTTACTCAAAAAATGATTTTACAAGTCACTGGAATAAAAAAATTGTAAACAATTCCAAATTTTCTCGCAAGTTCTCCTATTTTAACAATTCCTGATATTTCATAGTCTAAACTTATATATACAGACTGCTTATCTGCGAAGCCTTTCACCAGAACTAGGGTTGAGAAAAAAGCAGAAGAGAGTTGCAGAAAAAAATGAAAAAAAAAAAAAAAAAAAACTCATAAAATGTGTATAATATGGTGTTGAAGTTTGCATCGTTGGAATACAACAATTTTTTTTCATTCATTGATTGAACAAATTTTTTAAATCGTCCTAATATTTTCAGTACATTTAGTTTTTAAATAGCAAATAAATATTATCCAATTAACATAGGCAAACACTTCGTATAAATTTATGACATTGCTTAATAAAAAATGAAGGAATTCCGTTGCATTTCAACGATGCCAAATTCAGCATCGTTATATAATTAATCGAAAAAAAAATTTCCAATGCGTTTAAGGAATTATAATTTTGCTGCACATACAGCTATGAACTTAATCTGAAAAATTAATGACCGTAAAAAAAAAGTGCATTTAAAATGACGCGTTAAATAATCGATATATTTTTCTACGGTGTGACAAAAATAAATTGATGGGAAGAACAAATATAGATTTATGAATGGGATACTGTAGTAAAGTATAGTTGACTGGTGCACTCGTGTTAGTATATAATAGAGGCGAGTCTCTTATGGAGAGTGCGAGAGCGCGGAAAGGCTTTTGCGAGCGAGTTAGCCGCAGCAGCGGAGCTCAACGAACAAGCCATTTACAAAGGTCGAGGCAAGGTAAGATAGAAGCTGCATACGCAGCAAAAATATATGTACACACGTGCCAAACACTCGTACACATCGATCTCCAAGTTACTCGCACGTACATAGAAACAGCGACAATACTTCGAGACGCAAGTTTATATAGATATTTAGGTATATATTTATTCGTGAATAAATATATATGACGTTTATATATATGGGTTAGTGTAGAAGGAAAACGAACGAAGCGAGAAGCCTGGCGAAGTTCAGGAAATATCAATGTGTGAATACGGAAGCTTTGAATTTACGTATCAATTTCAAAGTACAGTCAAAACTAGTAGAATTCAATATTTCGGCTTATTTTCAAGCATCAATCAAAATTGAATCAATAATAACGACAGAAATCAGAGGGAGTGCCAAAAAAAATGGTAAATTTCATTCCACGTTTTTTTTTTCTAGTTTTTTTCTTCCATCAAAATGAAGTATGAATCTTTGATTCAAACGGATGAATCTTTGATTCATAAAGTTATTTAAGAAAATGTAAATACTGCGATTATTGGAGGGCTTTATTTATGAACGATCATGAGGTGAATCGCTGATCTCGTAACCTTAAAGCGCAGGAAATAAATAACTCGAGGAGTTTCTACTGTAAAACTCATTATTTTAAATATCTTTTTAATACAAGTATCGAAAAGTCAAAGGTTCTTCTATCTATAAATTATTGTGCCCAAGGTCACGTATCAATCGAGAAAGACAGGATGACGTGAGATGCTGAATGTTGTAAATGAAAGATTGTTGTAGCGAAGTTATTCCGGTTGACATTTCATTAATTTTCTTGTTGGCAGATCTTTACAATCGTGCATTTTTGTCTGGTCTTTATAAATAATAACTCATTTGAAATATAAAATGTAAGTTTATTTAAAAATAACATATTTTATAGATTTGAATATTGTTTTCATCGCAACGAATTGTTATTCAACATTTAAAAATAGAGAGGAAATCAGTGGAGATGGAAAAATAAAATAAAAAATTAGATCGAGAGATAATGGAAATTCTTTGAGTCTCGAGGGGAGCTCCGAATCTTTATGAATGGAGATGACCGTTTTGTGTATATACCTGTGCCTTCGATATCTCTTCCTTGGCTTTCGACGCGATTTTATCGTCACGGTTTTGTTCTCCCGATGTAAAGAGGCGAGAAGATCGTGTCCCGATAGCAACAAAAGAACCGTTTCGATATTATACGCGCTTATACTCGACGATCCCCGCGTGTTGCAATACGCTATCCGTTCGCGATCGATCGAGATCGATATAGAATTCGTGCACGAGATGCCTCTCGCCGGTCTCGCATCATCGGCCTTATAAATCTCATCTTGATTTTTTTTCTTATTTTTTCATTCATTCGCGTTTTCGCTTCTAATGTTTTTTTTTTTTTTTTTTTTCAATAATTTTTTGTGCTCTGACTTTTTTACAGTTGTCTAAAAAGATGAGAAAATTGTATTATAGAACAGAGGCTGCGAGTTTGATACATTTTCGATTTTTCTTCGAACTCAATTCTCGTTTCCATTTATCATCGATCGCGGTCACGTTTCTTAGTCACGTCATCAAAAAAAAAGTAGTAATTTTAGTAAATTTACTATTGTGTTCGAAAACTGATTCATTTTTCATATTGTACCACAACAAATTGAACTATTGTGACAAATAAGAACAGAGATTGAACGTTCCGTACATTTACGATTTTTAATAAACACCAAATCTTTTCTTCAATTTTTTAGTTTTCCAGCTTTATAGCAAATTTAGTAATTCGATTTTATTTGAATAATCCAATTAGATTTCATTCGATAATCAATGTACATAAAATCTTAATATACACATTGAATGCAATCCAATAGAAAATATTAATTCGATGCCAAAGAATTCCCAGTCAACACACAAGCCATAATTAATTAATTTTTTCTCCATTTTTTCAAACAAAAACCAGCGTACAAAATTTTTCAACAAGATTGTGAGAAATTTTTTTTCAATCGATGCAGTTTGTGAAAAAGAATATCATTCCAATGTTCATAGCATTTTAGTAAAAGTTCACAGCAACCATTCGAAGCTGAAAACGTAAATCAACAGTATTATAATAATAAAAAAACTTGAAATGAAAAAAATAAAAATCGGTGGGACACGTAAGTCACACCATGGCTCAAAAGGTTACCATGAATAAAATCACGAATCAGTCTCAAGTATGTATCATTTTTCATAAATCTTTCATTAGTCTATTTCGTTACGAAAGCATTAAAAAAAAGTAAAAAGAGATCTCGTTTTTTCACAGTTCCGCTTTAAGTTCCGTATTTTTTAAACACAGACAAATACAATAATACGAGTGTATCGGCGTTCGCTCTACCGTATTAAGATTACAGTGTTTCACATGCGAACGAGGAGCTTCGGATATAGCTTTGTAGAAAATTATTTTCAGCCTAGGTCAACCTTCGCTTTTCTCTCTCTCTCTCTCTCTCTCTTTTCC